>JAVLUX010000025.1:22742500-23192500 GCA_032164185.1 Moxostoma hubbsi
ATTATGATTTTAATGGTGGAGAATTTATTCATACAAATAATCTAGTTATTTGTCATTCATCTCATTTATAATGGTTGTCGAACGCGACTAATTCCATTATACATTTCATTACCTAGTAATGTAGTATCAGGACAGTTTAATTCAGTTCACAGCTCACATATTTCGAGACCCTAAATTCCCTTCTAAATTTAGCATACCAAATACCCTTAGATATAATAGTGTGAGAATGAGGGCACGTTAACGGTTCCCTTCTAAATTCATCAGTTCCAAATATCCTACATGTGGTCGGTAAATGGTATATATAGCTAGAACAGGTTGAAAATTCACAGTAGAGTGCTGTGATGTGTAAACACAAGACACGAGGAGCTAATGTCTGCCTGTTTCAGTTTTTGTATAATGCTGTCTACTTCTATCCCCAAACACCTCATTGGGGGAATTGGAGCATGAGAGGGATTGCTAACCTGACTTCATGCTGCAGATGGTGAGCAAAAGGCAAATTCATGTAAGTAAATTCATGGCAGTGAAAAATGTGTATATTTATGTGTTTGTGCATCACTGATGCTGCTTACTGTCACATGTTAATTAAAAGGTTCATTCCACCAAGTCATATCATGGGTCATATCATCAGATGCCTTATAGTTTAGAATCAAAATAGCAAAGCAATTTGGCAGGCTGTTTAGTCTATTTACCATATTACATTTTTACTGTAAGGCTAATAAAAGTGTGGGAATTAGTGCAGAAACAAATACAAATAGTGTTACTTTCATTTTCTAGTTGAAGAACCTGGTAAATGATTATTTTCAAATGGCAATGTAGCAAAAAGAAACCTGTATTTTGAACATAGCTTTGTTTTATGTTTCAAATGCATAGCTTTAATGAAATCTCGGGGACAAATGAAAGACTAAATATTAGAGTAAACTGCATGAGCAGAAATCAATATTGTGCATTGTTTGTGTATTTAATTTTTGTATCTGGAAACCTTATGTGAGGTCCTCTTTCACTCAAACTAAATTAGATTTAAAATAAACAGCCATTTACCCAACACTAATGGCTGTAACCTTTCAGTATGGTTGAGTGAATGAGGGAGCCTTAATTGTGTGTGTTTGAAAATGTGTAATACTGTATGCACAAACACCATTGATGTTCTAAAGGTCCATAGCCACTTCACTGGCTCCACTTTCACAAACATATCCTCTCATAATTTCTCTCACAAGCTCAGATTCTCTCTTCCTCCGGCACACACCCTTGCACACTTTCTCCCCCTCTTTCTTTCCCACACATCTGCACAGAGTTTATGATAAGTCAAGAGTCCTGCTTGTGTTGTGCCAAGAGCATAGGATCAGATTTCTGCTTTATACCTCGCGTCAAAGCTCCACTGCTTTATTCAGTTTCACATGAGGTCTCACTGGAAACTCCCTGGAGTTTCTGTATGTGATGGAGTGTCAAGGATTAATTTGTGTGTGTGATTGGGGTTTTAGGAGGTTTTGAGGTTAATTAAGTTCATTAAAGTTGATTAAGAAAACAACCATTTTCTGGCAAAACATTTATCCTTTGAAGTTTGCAACTGCCAATCCCTCCTTATGTTACAAATTTATGAGAACTTGCAATAAACTCAAGTTCAAGACAGACTCAATTCTGTGGACATGAGATGTAAACTGTCTGGACCCTGAATATATTGGTAGCACTTTACGTGAATCTTACCTTTGTTATGGGTTTATAAACGGGTTCATTGATGACTAATAATTCATACAAAAATGCCTTATAAAACATTAATATTCAGTCACAACGACATGCTTCTATGCAATACCTGCAAAATATTTTAATACATGTGTTATAAATGATTAATAACACGTATTTAACATTAGTAACCTATGAAAATGTATATCTTAATGTAAAGCGGGCAGATGTTAAGCATTTATTAAGGAGTTGTCAACATTAGAAACCTGTACATAAAAGCTCAGTATGGTTTATAGGCTGTGAATTAGTATTTAGTTTTTTTTCAGAGGTTAATAGACTTTTTTTCCACTGTTTTTAACTATTGTTATAGCCATTGACAATAAAGGCTTTTACTATATTTTTGATCTGGAAGTGTGCCTTGATTTTCATTTTTCATTTTGGAACACAAAGCGGACAGTTGGAAAATGACATAAGCCCTCCTTTTAGTCTCAATATAAAAATATATTGGTAATAAATTATTTATTAGGGCATAACACTTTTTTTTTTATTCCAATAAGTTTGAATAAGTGTATTTATTAAGCATGTCTAACATATACGTTTAAATGCTCAATATTTGTGAAGTATTGGATGAAAGTGCCACTTTTATGCAGCGTGTTGCCATAAATGCATGTAAATGATTTATAATGCATTTGTAAATAACTTATTAGTCATTAATTAACCCCTTTACAAACCCCACACCCAAGGGAACATGAATGTAAAGTGTTACTATCATAGGATATTCATGTAGCAAAGACAACCAGGCTCTAATCTATATTTAGTGTGCTGTTTTATGCTCCACGGTAGAACACACAAACAGTAATCTCTCACCCCCCACCCCTGACGCACACCTAGCCAGTTGCCCACGTAAAACAGTGGGGCCAGGTTACACCTATTTCAGTTGTGCAATTTAGCCAATAATGATCAAAGCCTAGACAATGATATGTACCATAAACGTTTGCGCTCTCATTTGTAAACATCTAAAGCGACATCATTTGTTTTTTTGAAAGCACATTAGTGCAGTAAATCATTGGGATATTTGAACTATGCACCAGCTTTAGAAGACTTGTGAGTTGATGACTTTGCGCTCGCGGATGTCTAGTCTCGCAGCGCGTAAAGTGCCGCGCGCGCAAGAGAGGCGCACCGTCTACCGAGAGCGCGTGGGTCAGATCGCGTGCAAAAGATAAAACCCAAAGTACTTTAACAATACGGTCGCGGTTGTGGTCGATTATCACTGAGAAGGAACTGAACAGCTCTTCAGGCGTAAGACACGCATATATTCCCATACGCTGAAGCGCATAAGAGGCGCGCGAGCCTAGGAAGCTCATTGTTGTGTGGTTAATTCTGTTTGTTTTAATCACAGGGACTAAGTCTACGGGGGAAATGGTTCTGTAAAGGGCCCGGCCATCGGAGCTTAATGCAACATATTTACCGCTTTGTTAATGTAAGTGTTGTCGGAGGGTATCATACAGGAGATGGCAGCTCTGATGGCTTCAGGACTTTGGTTTGTCGCTCTCAGCCTGGCGGGTAAGCAACGTTCCTTCTATGGATTACTTATGATCAAATGTTATTGCCATTAAATTAAAGCGTTTTAAGAGTTATATTCTGAGGTTTAATAACACTATTTTTTGCACTGACTGTATATTGCAATGAAATCCTAATTAAATAACACTTAAATTACACTGTTAATGTAGGCAAATTATCTGTTCTCACATAGGATAAGGAGATAATGTAAAATGAACTTATGTTTATTTGATTATTTATGATTATTTATTTGATTATTGATTATTTATTGCATTCTTGGTTGGTGCTTCTAATAATTTGGGACAGTCCATTATATCTAAACACAAGTAATGCGACATTATCTCTTAAAATCACCAATCAGTCTGGCATTAAACATGAAACATAATGTATATTAGTTAATAAATATGGCTAATAAAAAAATATTTACAATGCATTATCTCAGCATATACAGATACAGTGAAGTCAGAAGGTTTTAAAAATATTAATATATCATATCATATCATATTATAATATATCCAGGTTACCAATGTATTAGCCAAGAATGTAACTAAATGTTCAAGATTAAGAATAGTTTAAGAATGTACTTTTGATAGACCCATATTGAATGACCATTAATCTGAATATTGAATCATTATATCATCAAAGTGTGACTGCCCTTTATCAAGGCTGCATGGCCATGTGCTGTCATGCTCTCAAGGAAAAGTTTTGAAGGGTGACCAATGAGTATGTGTGGACCTTGGGCATGTGGACATTTCAGGATTATAGCTTGTTTCTTTAGGATTGTGTGTAAATATGATTTCAGTCCATTTCAGGTCATGGGTGGTAACAGTTTGTGTGTGAGTTTGTTGTAGTTCTTGAGGCATGATTACTCTGGCATAACTCTGATTAGATCTTTTGCTCAGTGAGTCAGAACTGTAGAGAGGGTCTCAAAGAAATGTATGAATACATGCACCCAGATAGAGAGAGAGAGAACAGAATTAGAACTTCAGAGAAGTCTTGCTTTGCACTGCGTAGAACATTGTATTTTGTCATTCAAAGCTTAAAGTGATCGTTCACCCAAAAATGACAATTCTATCATGACTTACTAACCCTCATGACTTTCTTTGTTCTGTGGAACACAAAAGGAGATTAGAGCAAAATGTTGGGGACTGACAGCCTCAGTCACCATTCACTTTCATTGTATGTAAGTGAGTATACCTTCTGCCTGATGTCTCCTTTTGTGTTCCACAGAACAAAGAAAGACATACATTTCTACATTCAGCTTAAAAAAAATCAAGCATCTACATTTACATGTATTAATTTAGCAGACACTTTTATTCAAAGCAACTTACAAATCAAGATTTTTTATTCATCCTAGGGAGACAAGAGGAGTGCTTAAATTCAAGGTTCCAGAAAAGTACAAAAGTACAAGCTAGTATAGAGACATAGGCAATATTATTAGACAACAGAATGAAAATCCAGACTTTTTTTAAGAGTAAGAAAGAGTAAGTACAGTGTTCATGGAAGAGTTGTGCCTTTATAGCTAGAGACTCAGCAGTTCTGATGGATTTTGGAAGATTATTCTATGTAGGTACTCTGAATATGAAGGTTTTGGAGAGTGATTTTGTACCAATTTTTGGTGGTACCTGAGGGGCCGCTCCCTCACTTACAGCAGATTTGTACACTGTAAAAAGTGATTTTGTCTTTGTTATCATAACTTAAAATGTTAGAGTTAGAATAACTGCCCTGGATTGATCTTGTTGAGATAACTCAATTATCCATATTTCTGTTGGATTAACTTGTGATTAGTTATTAAACTTAGAAAAACTATTCAGCTGAAATAAAACAATACAAGTCAAGATAACTTGTAGGGAGCGACAGCTGTGTCCCTAATATGAGTATTGAATAATAACTACTCAAAAGTTAGGATTTCAATCAAATGACAAATGAGTTTACTTTCTCCACAATTCCAATGGCAATAACAGAAAGGCAGGTTACAGATGAGTTCAGGGAGTGAACCAACATAAAACACAGACTTTTGTTTTTATTGGCATATGCAAAATTTAAATGTTGCAGGTTTTTCTAAGATTCTGATAGGTTACAATATGAAAACATATTGTAGATCTGCCTTCAAGCAAACAATAATTTGGTAGTCATAACATTAATTCCATTAAAAACATTAAGTTCTCATCATGCCCAGTAAACAATCCCTGCAGTCTTTTATTGACAGCTCTTTTCAGTGTAACACAAAGTATTAGCTTTTCAGCACAACATGCACCTACAACACAAACTCAGCTGCGTGCATCTCTCTCTCTTTCCCCTCTGACAGTCTGGACAACTTTGTATCTCCCACAGCTCTCACTGAAACACAGAACAGCTGTTAGAGATAATTTCCCACAGGTTTCAATCAATACCGTTCTCCTTCTCTTGGCCTCGCTCTCCACAGACATTGCTCGTGTAGTGATTCGAAATTACTCTGTATATTTCAGAGGTGTCAAACATACGATAATTTGCAGAAAAAATATGTTTGAAAACATTCACATTGGTTTAGCCTGTAACTTGGGTAAGATGTATTCTTACTATAATTTTTTTTAGCAACAGCAGCACAGATAAACAATTCAATTTGTGGTGTTGCATGTAGCTATGTTATAATTTGCATGATCAGTGGAATTTCTTTTAATTATATTCAGCCCTCGCAGGGTCATGCGTATCAGTGAATGTCACACATGTCTGAGGGTGACACAAGTTCCATGGCCACACATTCACACAGTGAAGTTTCTTTCATGGAAATAATGACAACATGGACAGGTCCAATTATAAAAATTAGATGTAAAAACTGTTGCATTTTTTCCGTCCCATTGAACTGTTAATAATTTTAAACAGGTTTCAGTTTTTTGGCATTTATGTTCAGTTTCAGATGGTTTATTGAGGCTAAAGCTCCAGCCAAAAATCGAGCGGTACTATCTTTTTCTTGTAAATATTATTTCTCGATTCCCTTCAGCTAATTGTGTTTGTATTTGTGATTTAACTCCTGGTTAATTAAATGAGTAAATTCCATGTTTTTAATTTTGTTCAATGTAAAATTAGCACCCACCAATCCGCCAAATGTGGATATTTTATGCGCTATGGTGGGTTATTTCTGTGGCGTGCGACTTATAAAAATCTTGGAGTGACATGTGACAAGAAATGCTATCAGACATAAAGACATGTGTTTGAAGAAACACACTTGATTATATTTTGAAGAAAAGATGAAAGAATAAAGCCGTTGATGCATATCTGATTCACTCTATATTCAGAGGCGCTCTCTCGCCCATAAGCACAGCGCTTCTCATAGA
This sequence comes from Moxostoma hubbsi, assembly GCA_032164185.1. Taxonomy (NCBI): domain Eukaryota; kingdom Metazoa; phylum Chordata; class Actinopteri; order Cypriniformes; family Catostomidae; genus Moxostoma; species Moxostoma hubbsi. The sequence continues at coordinate 22,749,052 of JAVLUX010000025.1, forward strand.
ACACACGCATGCAGAGTGCTCACTGTTTCTGTTGTTTCAGTCATCTGAAAATAGTTTGCAACTGCAAGAACAGTGTCATGTAATGAGTGATATTGAGGCAAAGAGACCCAAGAGCAGAGGAATAGTTCAAAGGATTTTATTAACAACAATAATGATCAGTCACTGGGTTGAGGAACAGATTCGTAGAATCCTCTGCTGAAGCTCAGTGAGGGGCAGAACAACACCCAGCAGAGAGGGGCGATCTTAAATCCCGACACGTGGGTAGAGACGAGGTATCCTCCGTGGAAGACCAGCTGACACGCAGCAAAACTGGAAGGCAACCACACACCTGATATGTGGGCAACCAACAGATACATGAGACAGGACCAACTAGGCAGAAAGATTGAGGTTATTACTCAACATCACACGAGGGAATTAATGTAGGCATGAACAAACAAGAGGCAGGGGCAGCTAAAAGTTGGCATAATCAGCGTTCCCAAGGAAACAATCAGGGTTCCCTTGGATACACTGATTCCACATGCCAGCAGCACCTGAAACACATGAGGGCAAAATCATTGACACACTTTAAATAAAACAAACAGTGAAGGATGATGCCATGGTCCTCATCAGATAAAAACCCAACCTGACAAGGTGACATGACCATGACGGGGAACAGCTTCCTCGGCTGTGAGCACTGGCAGCGACAGGACAACAGCCTCCGTGGCTGTGATCCCAGGTGGTGACAGGGGAATGGCCTCTGTGGCCGGGGGCACTAGCAGTGACAGGGGAACAGTCTTCATGGCTGTGAGCACAGGCAGTGACCCGGATGACGGCCGCTAGACACTGTCGGCGACTGAGGAACAGCATTCGTGGCTGTGGAAGCTGGCAGCGGCAGGGAAATGGCCTCTGTGGCCATGGACAATGGCAGTAGCAGGGAAATGACCTCAGTGACCGTGGATGTTGGCGGCAGCAGAGGAACGCTTTCATGGCTGTGGGCGCTGGCAGCAGCAGGGGAACAATCTTCGTGCTATAGACGCTGGCTGTGGCAGTGAACTGGCCTTCATGGCCGTGGATGCTGTCAGTGACTGAGTTTCCCTTCGGGCGGTGATCGGTTCAACACACTGCAGCAAGGCCTGATCGAACACTCGGAAGAGCTCTGTGGTGAATGCTAAGAATGATGCGCAACATGGACGTTCATTGACGTCCCACATGACGGTTCCCCAATCAGCGGCCCTTCCGGTGAGGAGCAGGATGACGTAAGCCACCTTCATTCTCTCCAAAGGGAAAACAGAGGGTGGTGACGTGAAGAACAAGGAACATTTTGCAAGGAATATGCTACAGGATTCAGCCAGGATTCAACATGGGGAACCACCAAAGGTGGCGCTGCTGCACAACGGAGGTGAGCTCGGCGAGCTGTGAAGCCATCATAGCCAGGGCCCGTTTTGAAGCAGAGATTTGATCCTGCTGATGTCCCAGCAGGGCTCCCTGCTGAAAGAGGGCAGAGTGAAGATTAGATTCCTCCGCTGGGTCCATACTGGCTGGATTATTCTGTAATGACCGATAGTGAGGCAAACAGACCCAAGAGCAGAGGAACAGTTCAAAGGATTTATTAAAAGCAATAATGAGCAGTCACTGGGTTGAGGAACAGATTTGTAAAATATTTCGCTGAAGCTCAGTGAGGTGCAGAACAACGCCTAACAGAGATGGGCAGAGACGAGGTATCCTCTGTGGAAGACCAGCCGAAACGCAGCAAAACTGTAAGGCGACTACACACTGACACTTTGGCAACCAACAGATACACGAGACCAGACCAACTAGGCAGAGAGGACCATGACATGTCATCCATGAGAACAATGCAAATGATTTCAGATCACCTCAGGAGGTGCTCTAAGTTTAGTTCGCTTGATTTCCATGGAGCACGGGAATAATTTACACGCATTGTGAATGCAACATTGCTTAATTCCAAACATTTGTGGCTGAATACATAACCATACAAAGCAAATTACATGCAGTGACAATAATTAATTGTCAGTGTTAGCTATGAAAACAGCATCTTTCTATTTTTCTGCTCATATTTTCCTTTGCTCCACTGCTGATCTACGAGCTTCACTAAATAAATACATTTTACCCAAGTTATGAGATTGCAGTCTCAGGTGTGTTGCGTCATAAAAGTAAAATGTTTAGGTCACTGTGTCAAGTTAAATATAGTTTAATACTCAATCTTTAAACACATCTTGAGATCCCTTGGTTTGCATTTGCGCTCCTTCAAGTGTTTTGAACGCAAGAACTTAACGGATGTTTATGTTGTGTGTCTGCTGAAGGGTTGTTAATTGCTGCGTCCCAATTCGCATACTATCCGTCCTAAATAGTATTCGAAAATAGAATTAGTACGTCCCAAATTGTAGTATGTTGAAATGAGTGTTCCAAAGATTCCCGGATGGTCTACTATTTCCGGTCAGAATCCGAAGTGCAGATCGATGCACACTCTAACGGCTAATATTGCCCACAACCCATTGCGTGCGGGAGGGAGGAGCTTTGAGATGATGCAAACATGGCGGCCGGATGCGGCAGCGGAGATGCGCCCTCAGTTTTTAAGTGTAAGAACTTAAACGTTTAGCGCTAATTAAAGTTATATTTTATTGTCTCATAATATTAATGGATTTGTGTTGTGCAAAAAAAGTACCGTGTTTATCTTGTAGGGTCCGATGAAGACACTGAGCGCCTCATTAACTGGCGCATTGCCAACGACGATGTTTGTTTAACTGTCGCGGTGTGCGTAACTAGGCAACCACGTTCTCTTCCATTGCATGACGTCTTCGTAGTATGTCCCAGAACGTGCATACTCTTTTGCTACACACTCAAAAGTATGTACTTTTTCTTCAAAAAAAGAGTACATACTTTTAGGTCGTAGTATAAGTAGGCGAATTGGGACGCAGCCAATGTTTTGTTGTGTGATGCTCACACAGCTGAAATTTCACTTACTGCCCTCTGGAGTAAACAGGTGGTACTACAAGCTTGCATTTCTCAGGAAAGCATTACGATTAATTGCGTGAATTTTTTGTGTATTATTTTTTGTAAAATTAATCGCATGTTATTAACGCGTTAAATTGACAGCCCTAAAATATATATATTTATTAGAGCTGTCGATTTAACGCGTTAATTCAGTGTGATTAATTTGATTAAAAATCATGCATTAAAAAATCCCCCTGAAAGAATAGGACCGGTAAAGACCGCCTTCCCCAACACATTTCATAGCGTTAAGATAGCCCCAGCCGCTTCACGTCCTATGTGAGAGACATAGTGAGAGAGAAGGCCGCGACTGTTGGGCTTGCTCAGGGGTGCAGGGAACCTAAAGTCTGTATGTGACATCTCTATCACGCAGTAGCCTGCTTGCATCTGTCTCGACAGTTCACGTAACACGGTCAATGTGTGGCGTTTTTATATGGGACCCCTTGTGTCACTTCATTCGACACAACGTTGAATGAGTGACAGAAGGGGAACGTCATGGTTACTATTGTAGCCTCCTTTCCCCGAGGGAAGGAACGAGACGTTGTGTCCCTCCTGCCACAGCACTAGACCTACCACTGTAAATGGCCGTAACTTATTTTCGGCTCCTCAGTGCAAAATCCTGACGGGTACTCGCTGCCCCGCTTCCCTTTATACCCGTATGTCCGGGGCGGTGCATGCAAATTCTGTCTGCCAACTTGACATTGGCCTTTTCTCAGGTTCAGAGGTACGTTTGGCATCCCAGGAAGACCCCTTGTGTCGCTTCATTCAACACAACGTCTCGTTCCTTCCCTCGGGGAATGGAGGTTACAACGTTGTTGGCACCTTTCTGAGTATATTCTAGAGACTGCTGTGTGTGAAAATCCCAGGAGATCAGCAGTTACAGAAATACTCAAACCAGCCCGTCTGCACCAACAGTCATACTTGTGATTATCTAATCAGCCAATCGTGTGGCAGCAGTACAGTGTATAAAATCAGAATCAGAATCAGAATCAGCTTTATTGCCAGGTATGTGTACACATATGAGGAATTTGACTCAGGATTGTACATCGCTCACGATGTGCTTACTCATACAAAATTACTATAACACAATAATAAAATAAAATCAGACACAGGCTACAGTGTAGACAACACAAATATACACACAATGAACAAAAACAATATAGACATTGATAAATAGTGCAGTGATCAGAGTGCAAAGGATGCAGGAGTAAAATGATTATTATCATTATTATGTACAAGTCGGAGGTGGATGTGATATACAGTTTTTTTAACAGTATGAGCAGCTCTAAAATAGAGAATGATGAATAAATAATAAGTAGTAACCAGTAAATAGGTGGCTGATCAGAGACAGAGTTACTGGGTTACTGCACAGGAATTGTTCCTGACACTGTGAGTCAGAAATCAGCTGTTCATCAGAGTAATGGTTTGTTGGGAAGAAACTGTAGATACGATCAAGTAGATACAGGTTAGGAGTTTCAGTTAATGTTCACATCAACCATCAGAATAGGGATAAAATTTGATCTCAGTGAGTTGGACCATGGAATGATTGTTGGTGCCAGATGGGCTGGTTGGAGTATTTCTATAACTATTGATCTACTGGGAGCAAAAATATTTCTATCTTTTACGATATTACATAATAAAGAGTGAATAAAAGGAATTAAGGATGCTAGAAAGAGTTGAACATGTTACCATTCATGTATCAGGGTTTTACTATGAAATTAATCTAGTTACTGATCATTATAACCAAGGCATGACCTTGCTTTTATCAACAAGGCACACAGGATGCACACACATGTCTCACACTGCTTGTATGAATGTATTATGAAAATCTCATATTTTTACTCAGTTATGTGTTTGATGATTGTCAACCTCATTGTGATTTGTGTGTGAAGTGTTGAGCCTCACACATTTCAACTTTAGTCTGAATATGATACTGGGATCAGACATTGGTCTATGATCATCGACTGGCTCACTACCATCTAATGGCAGTTTATTTAAAGGGATTGTTCACCTAAAATTTGTAATTCTTTCATAATTTACTCACTCTCATGCCATCCCAGATGTGTATGACTTTCTTCCTTCATCAGAAGAAAATGTCTTAGCTCAGTAGGTCCTTAAAATGCAAGTGAATGATTATCAGAACTTTGAAACTCTAAAAAGAGCAGATAGTCAGCATTAACGTCATCCATATGACTCCATAGTTAAATGATGTATTCTAAAGTGAAACGATTGCTTTTGGTGTGAAAAAGATCAATATTTATGTACTTTTTAACTATAAATAATCACTTCCGGGCAGCAGCAGAATGCACATTCATGAGAGGGCAGAGTTAACATGCTCTCTTGTGTGACATATTCACGTTGGCATGATATGGAAGTAATATCTAATTTTTCTTTTGGTTGAGACATCCAGGATTAGCACACAAACCACCAATGTGAGTAAACAAACAGAAGTTGAAACAACAAGATTTTTTTTACAGTGTACATTTGTAGTAGTCACTGTAAACTGCACCAGTATATAAGGACTACCTGAATTATTATTATTTCTATTCTATTCTTTGAAGGTGGTGTGTCTTAAATGTGTCTTTGGTTCTGCCTTGCATTCTAACAAAAAGGAAAATAATCTCTTGTATAATTTATGGATAGGAACTAGGCTTCATCTCCATCTCTTCTCAACTGACTGATTGCCACTAGCAGTATTGATTCCTGTATCACTGCTCTCATTAATAATTTTCATTGCTTAAGTATTTCCACTCAATAAACAGTGAGTCAATTACACAGATGTAATTAAGGCCATGATGTGAAAAGGTTTTCACAAAGAATGTAACTGATAAAATATTTGGGTGGTCCAATGCAAAAAATTTTGAGATGATGATATGTCGAGTAGTGACATGCTGTATATACGAGGAAGATCTTATATTAATACATCAGAACTAGCAATGACAAATATTGTATTAGTTATAGATATGTTATTAAGCATTATAGTCGTAATAGCATATGGTGGGAAATGATCCAAAGGTTGTGTGGCTGAGGTCATTTACCAGTTCCCTGAAGTTCCCCCATAATACAAGGATGGCCTTGTAATTAATACATTGAAAAGAATAAGAGATTCTTAGCCATGATCTCTGTTCATATTTGCTCTGCGGTTTGTAATGATTCCAGAAAGAGTGTAGTGTGAGGAGACGCCCACACAATCTCAGATTATGAATATAATGCAAACTGAAAGATGTAATGTGGGAGAAAGCTTTAAGCAGAGAGGAAATGTCTTGGCATGTGAGTAAGAGAAAAGAGAGACACACTCTCTTTTGGAGTTAAAGGGCCACACTGCTTAAATCTTGGCCTGAAACTGCAGCACTAAGGCAGCTTTAGACCCATTGCTATTGTACAATTGTAATTTGTTTAATGCAGCACGGCATGGCCACAGATGGAGCACCTTTTAATAATTTAGTTGGTGGATATTTACTCGAACACTGAAAACACACATTTACAGATACACACTGGTTAAGCACTGGCCAATTAAACATCAAAGCATTATTTTATGTAACTAACAGTAGGTTGGCCCTTATTCAGGTTGGAAGTGTTTGCGTTTGAGTCTGTGTCTGTGTGTTGGTGCTAACTACTTGGTTTCTTTGTTTTCAATTTGTTTCCTAAGCAAAGTACCGTATGAGTTTGACTTGGCCTGTGTGTTCGTCTGTGTGTGTGTGTGTGTGTTGTCTGTGTGAGGAGGCAGGTTTTATTTTTGTGCAGTTGAATTATTTACAGAGTTGAGGTGCATCGGGTTGGAAAAACTCAGTGCATGCTACTGTGAGTGTGTGATGTTTTGTATAATCTTGAGACGTCTGTTGTTTGTGTGCAAGTGTGTGTTTATGTGTGCTTCTTTCCAATCCTGGGAGTGCCTGTTTCTTGGTTGTGCCGTGTGTGAGACAGTGTGTTTGTCTGAATTACACTTTAGGGTTGTTTATAGGAATTAGTCACCACTGTAGACAGCATCCTCTACACTAAATAGTCTTTCCACAAGCCTTTGTGTTTATGTTGAGGATGGTGTAATCTCTATAACCTTTATATTACCTATTTTTCTGATTATATCACTGGAGCACTGTGTTAATTGGTTAATAAAAGTGAACCTGATAGTAATAATGGAATCTGATTGGATGCAGTCGCTCTCCACAAAGTACATAGAAGGATACTGTTTGATTGTAATGCCCATCCCAATGCATATTCCTCTTATAAGTGGCGTTTGTAGAAAAAAGTCAGATTTCACAGAGCAAAGTGGGTTTTATTTAAGAAATATACACTCACCTAAAGGATTATTAGGAACACATGTTCAATTTCTCATTAATGCAATTATCTAATCAACCAATCACATGGCAGTTGCTTCAATGCATTTAGGGGTGTGGTCCTGGTCAAGACAATCTCCTGAACTCCAAACTGAATGTCAGAATGGGAAAGGTGATTTAAGCAATTTTGAGCGTGGCATGGTTGTTGGTGCCAGACGGGCCGGTCTGAGTATTTCGCAATCTGCTCAGTTACTGGGATTTTCACGCACAACCATTTCTAGGGTTTACAAAGAATGGTGTGAAAAGGGAAAAACATCCAGTATGCGACAGTCCTGTGGGCGAAAATGCCTTGTTGATGCTAGAGGTCAGAGGAGAATGGGCCGACTGATTCAAGCTGATAGAAGAGCAACTTTGACTGAAATAACCACTCGTTACAACCGAGGTATGCAGCAAAGCATTTGTGAAGCCACAACACGCACAACCTTGAGGCGGATGGGCTACAACAGCAGAAGACCCCACCGGGTACAACTCATCTCCACTACAAATAGGAAAAAGAGGCTACAATTTGCAAGAGCTCACCAAAATTGGACAGTTGAAGACTGGAAAAATGTTGCCTTGTCTGATGAGTCTCGATTTCTGTTGAGACATTCAGATGGTAGAGTCAGAATTTGGCGTAAACAGAATGAGAACATGGATCCATCATGCCTTGTTACCACTGTGCAGGCTGGTGGTGGTGGTGTAATGGTGTGGGGGATGTTTTCTTGGCACACTTTAGGCCCCTTAGTGCCAATTGGGCATCGTTTAAATGCCACAGCCTACCTGAGCATTGTTTCTGACCATGTCCATCCCTTTATGGCCACCATGTACCCATCCTCTGATGGCTACTTCCAGCAGGATAATGCACCATGTCACAAAGCTCGAATCATTTCAAATTGGTTTCTTGGACATGACAATGAGTTCACTGTACTAAAATGGCCCCCACAGTCACCAGATCTCAACCCAATAGAGCATCTTTGGGATGTGGTGGAACAGGAGCTTCGTGCCCTGGATGTGCATCCCACAAATCTCCATCAACTGCAAGATGCTATCCTATCAATATGGGCCAACATTTCTAAAGAATGCTTTCAGCACCTTGTTGAATCAATGCCACGTAGAATTAAGGCAGTTCTGAAGGCGAAAGGGGGTCAAACACAGTATTAGTATGGTGCTCCTAATAATCCTTTAGGTGAGTGTAAGTATGCGGTAATGGAGAATGTGTTGAGACGTTGTTTTCAGTGGAGGAAAATGCCATTCTAGTGTTCAAAATAAATGCAGTTAAATGAATTAATTTTCAAAAAATGTAGATGTGGCCCTAGTGACCAGTTTTAATTAATTTGCTTAAATCAATATGAGTTTGTGATACACTGTAAAAAAAATTGTGTGAGTTTACAGCAAATTTATGACTACTAGATGCATGACTTTCACAGTATATTTTACAGTAGTATTTCTACAATTTATTCAAATTTATAGACAGTTGTTTACTGTGACTTCACTGTGAACAGGACCAATAGATGACTGTAATGTAGCAGTGCTGTGCTGTAGAATCACAATGATCATCTGTATTTTTTATCTAGACTGTTTGTTAATTGTAACCAGTGTTGAGTTTAGATGTTGAGTGTTGAAATCTTGCGTGCCCGACAGACAGCTCACGGTTGAAAAGTTAATGAGCGATAAAACCAACTATGTTATAGCCTAGCTTTGCAAACATCCCTTCCTCATTGTTAATTTAAAATTATACTATTTTTTGTTACTATCAAATGCATCATATAGTTTAGACTATACATCATGGTCTGGAATAGTCAACCATTAAATAGTATATTTTCTCCAAATATAACAGTACAATAAATTGTGTTCTTAAACACAATTGCACGAAAAGGGAGAAATTTAATTACTAATAAATATGATAAGGTCCCATCCAAAGGGAACAATAAACACCGTAATGGTGACTTCAATCGAAACACAATTTTCCCATAATGCAGAGCGATATTCAAATGTATCATTTTCACAGTAATGTGACCTAGCCTTCATTAATTTTACTGTAATATATTGAAAATAGTATTTTATTGTGATAAATTACTGTTAAATCTTATAACATTCTGGTAATTTATTTTACAGTGTATGATTTACCCGACTGATGTAAGACTGCTCAAACATATTTTAAAACTGCATGGAAATCAAAGACTCAAAAAGCCTTAGGTTTCATATTCAAGAAAATTATTATTTTATGCACTTACAGATAAGTGGACAGTCAGCACAAGAACAACTAGAACTTTGATGTTGGCATGACAAAACCTCATCTGAATGTTTTAAAAAGTTGATAAAAGCATTGAAGTTTGAACATTATATAGCATTATGCAAATATTTGATAGACAGACAGATAGATAGATGATAGATAAATATATATATATATATATATATATATATATATATATATTGGAACCATATATATATATGCGGCGTGCACGGCCTGGGTGTGATAGGCCAATGTAATGGCGTCCACTACCCAGTGTGAAAGCCTCTGTTTGGAGACAGCGTTCCCTTTCCGCTGTCCACCAAAGCAGACAAAGAGGTGCTCAGAACGTCTAAGGCTCTGCGTGCGGTCCAAGTAGATATGCAAAGCACATACCTGACACAGCAACGAAGGGGCTGGGCCTGTCTCCTCCCGGGGCAGCGCTTGCAGGTTCACTACCTGGTCCTTGAAGGGAGTGGTAGGAACCTTGGGCATGTAGCCCGGTCGCGGTCTTAGGATCACATGAGTGTCTGCCGGACTGAACTCCTCTATACAGATTAAAGGTTAGTAATTGATCTTATCAAACTAAAATCCCATTAATACACGTATTATTTATGTCGTGTGGCTTTACATCTAAAATAGTGAGTATTTTAACATTTACGGACTGGACCACTTTCACTTCCATTGTTAGTGCCTCACTGTAACCCAGATTTTTTCTTTTTTTAAAGAAAAGGAGAAAATATATATATTTTTTGTAATCAACATTACGACACAAAGGCTGTCAGTTGTGCTTAACTTGTATTGAACCCAGAATATTCATTTAAGCAGGTTTGCTAGTTAACACTGCTGTGTTTGTAGTGTTTGTTTGTGGGCATGCCATTTTGCTCACTAAACCCTCATTATGCTAATTACTCTCAGACTCTGCTATCGTATGCTGAATATGAGAGCTTGCTATAAAGGAAATGTGTGCTGATGGGGCAGTGATGGAAGTGAACTGCTGACTCATCTTTGGCATTAAACACTGATCATCCCCTCAGGGTCTTGATGAGAAACTTCTATGTTCCTCTGCATGCTGTTAGTAGATCGTGATGATTGGGGCTTCGGTGCATCTTATTTTCCAGATGCATGGGGCTCATTATGTAACTGTCTGCAGTCATAATAATATGAGTTATTTCAATTGAGAGGATAATTAAACTTGACATCGTTACAAGAGAATTTATTAAATAAACATTAGGATTGTGTTATTGTGCTATTATAGAATGTTTGTGTGTGTGTGGTTATATTCAACTATACACTATGAGTCAGTTATTGTACCTTTCCCTCAGCTTTGAGAGATTCTTAGATAGTTTTTTTAGGCTGGTACTGCTTCATTGGCTCACAACATTCATTTCAGATATGAGCGCAGAGAGACTCTCAGTGTGGGTGATTGTGTGTTGAATGCTGACCACTGCCTCAGTCCTTCTTCTGTCAGCTTTAATCTAGTTGTCTCTGTACTCCTTGTCCTCACAGTGCACTCCTTGTCCACATAGCGATTTCATTTGTCTTGACTTGCTGTCCCTTAGAGACAGTGGCACACCAGTAGAGTTTTTAGCTTTCTGTTTGAGATACTTTTCTTTTGTTCCTACTAAAACTTAGTTTTAGTTTATACAGCCTCCAAAATGACAATTTTCATACACCAATGTAAGCTGAATTTTGCATTACTGGCTCAAAAATATATTCACTCTAAAATGATACATAAAGTCTGGCATCAACCCACAATCTTTCCCTAAAAGTAACATGGCAATATTTTGAGAAGGCAGCTGAACTGGAGTCAAAAGTTCTTGTCTTTATTTATATTATTTCAATTTTTTCTACAAGCTCTAAAATTTAAATTAAAAGCAAAATTTGGAAACAAAACAAAACAAAAACAATAAAGCTGAATAATAAAATAAAACAAAACAAAACACAAGCATTATTATCATTTTACATTAATTTTCAGAGGTACCTTTATATTCTTTCCCATTTTGGGTTAAATCATTTATTATTCAAACCCTCTTCTCATGTCTGTCTATAGAATGATTTGTGTGTTTTCCAGCTGTACGGTGTTCGGAGGTGGAGGAGCGGTTGGTAAACTACCTACTCTCCCCTGAACGCTACAACAAGCTGATCCGGCCAGCAATCAACAAGAGCCAGCAGGTCACCATTGCAATCCAAGTGTCCCTTGCCCAGCTCATCAGTGTGGTGGGTAAAGCCTGAACACATGGGGCTTTTTTTTTGAAGTGCACTCTTCACCTTAAGCTCTTAGATGACTATAATGCTTATGTTTGTATTTCAGAATGAGAGAGAGCAGATTATGACAACAAACTGTTGGCTTTCTCAGGTATGAGCAGTTGAACATTTAAGTTTGAGATGCACATTTTTAAGACAGTCTTTCTAAAGTGTGTGTTCACTTGCAGGTATGGAACGATTATCGCTTAATGTGGGATCCAGAGGAGTATGAAGGAATCAGGAAAGTTCGCCTTCCTTCACGGCATATATGGCTGCCTGACATTGTTTTATACAACAAGTGAGTTTTTATGTGATCATTTTTAAACAGTAAGGGAGTAGTTCACCCAAGAATTATAATTCTCTCGTCATTTACTCACCCTTATGCTGTCTTACACTTTTATTTCTCATTTTTTTTATCTTCTGCAGAGCCTAAAAGTTTTTTGAAGGATTTGTAGAGTATGATGTGTGTGTTTGTCCATACAATTCAAGTCAATGGGGTCCAAATCTTTCAAGCTCCAAAATGACATAAAGGAATCATAAAGATAATCCATATGACTTGTGTTTTAACCCATGTTCTGCGCACGTGAAGATTTATAGTGAAAAGGGAGTAACATTTTGTTCTGTTTCTCACTCGAAATCTGATCACATTGCTTCAGAGAACATGAATTAAACCACTTGAGTTCTACGGATTACCTTTATGCTGCATTTATGTCCTTTATGGAGATTGAAATTTTGAAATCCCATTGACTTGCCGTGTACGGACAATAACGCATCTTAAACAGTATCCTTCTAAAAATATTTGTTTGTGTTCTGCAGAGGAAAGAAAGTCAAATGAGTTTGAGATGGCATGAGGCTGTGTAAATGATGAGAGAGTTATCATTTTTTGCTGATATTTTCCTATTTGGATAAACTTGTAAATAACATAGTGCCAGGGACCCCTGGTCATCTGTGAAGGCTCCTCAGGGGGTCCATGGACAGATATAAAAACTATATATGATTTTCTTTAAAATTTAAAAGCGATTCTCTATATATCTTACTTTCATATATATTTCTAAAAGTGATACATTAATGATAGTTTAAATGATAGTTCACTTAAAACAACAAATTCTAAAAATGTGTTTGTCATTTTTAGTGCTGATGGGACATATGAGGTGTCTTTCTACTGCAATGCAGTCGTATCTAATAACGGTGAGGTTGCCTGGCTACCTCCAGCCATCTATAAGAGTGCCTGTAAAATTGAAGTGCGGGACTTTCCCTTTGACCAGCAAAACTGTACACTCAAGTTCCGCTCTTGGACTTATGACCACACAGAAATTGACCTCATCTTATTGTCGGACTTTGCCAGCCGAGATGACTTCAAGCCAAGCGGGGAGTGGGATATTGTCTCCTTGCCCGGTCGTAAAAATGAAGACCCTAATGACTTCACATATTTGGATATAACCTATGATTTTATCATAAGGCGCAAACCACTGTTCTACACCATTAACCTAATCATCCCCTGTATTCTCATTACTTCTCTGGCTATCTTGGTGTTCTACCTACCGTCAGACTGTGGGGAGAAGATGACTCTGTGTATCTCTGTTCTTCTGGCCTTAACTGTGTTCCTGTTACTGATTTCCAAGATCGTACCTCCGACCTCACTCGCAGTGCCCCTCATCGGGAAGTACTTGATGTTCACCATGGTGTTGGTGACCTTCTCAATTGTCACAAGTGTATGTGTGCTGAACATTCACCATCGATCCCCAAGCACGCACACTATGCCGAAGTGGGTCAAAAAGTACTTCCTGGTCCGTTTGCCTGGTTTTCTATTTATGCGCCGACCAGGAGAGGTCAACAAACGCGAGAAATTTCGCAGGATGCACCAGCAGTGCTCTTTATCTGACCTCCCAACAAAGTGTGAAGCAGATGAGTTGGATTCTACCTTCTTTGTGAATGAAGATTCAGCCAAGCACATTGGTTGGAGACATAGCGAGTTGCAGGAAAGCACAGAGTTTCGTAAGCGCATGGCGGTGAAGTGCTCTGCGGACATGAAGGAGGCTGTAACGGGGGTCAGATACATCGCTGACAAGCTGAAGAGTGAGGATGATGATGAAGGGGTGAGATTTAATCAAATCCAGCTGTATCTAGGTGCATGCTAACTGTCTTATCACATGTAAGACACTAAAAGAACTAGTTGCAGTGCAGATTAATAATGCATCTCAACAAAGTGTTGTAGAGTTGTGTAGATCAGTGGTTCTCAATTGGTTTTGATTCAGGACAAAGATTTTACATTGTGCATCAAGTGGCGCAGACTGATTACACTGTGAACTCGGCTACAGGAGGTTGAAAGTTTTGCTGCTAAAATCAGTCTATGCTAACTGAAATTTGAACCACTGCCCTCAGTGGCCAAAGCTGGAAGTGTTGTTGAATAAATGGACACATGTTTGCTCCAGTTTCCATGTAAAATGTCCACAGAGTGGTGCCTAAAGCGAGTTGTATTTTTAGTTGTAAATAATGTAATACGGTCAACAGGAATACAGATTTTATTAACGCTATTTCCTAACCCAAACCCCAACACTAAACCTAACCATCAGTTGAGTAAAATTTTTATTTTAGAGTAAAATTCAACCTCCAAATTGTTATCATCATTGTTTGCATAAATATAATTATTTCCTAGTTTACACTGGACCTGTTTCTCTACAGTTGCTCACTCAACACGCTATCAGCAGCGCTACAGCTAGAGTCTGATAGGGGGTAGCCCTTCTCAATAATTCGGAAGAATGTCAATTTCAGGGTACATGAATATTTGCAAGCAGCATGTCGATTTCCTGTGTCGATCCTGTAGCTTGGTGATCCGACACAGTACCAAAATTATTAATTGTACAAAAATAAACCAAACTTTACAAATTTAAAATGGCAAATACCCCCAAAAAATGCAACAATATTAACATATGTAGGCTAATAAGGAAAGTTGACAGTTTTGGTTTCTAAGTGGTACTCTAGTTTAAATTATTTCATGCTCTCAGGAGCCAATATCAAGACTTTAAGTGTAAATATTAGTGCTTTCAGTCGATTAATATTTTATGTGATTAATCCCATATATTTTCGTGATTAATCATGATTAATCGCAGATTTTGAGTGTGCTGAAATTTGACAATAAAAAAATCTATTTATTTCCGCTTTAGGAAAGAAATCAAAACAATATGTAACAATATAAAGCTTATTAACATTTTCCAAACAAATACTTCCTCAGTATAAAGATAGAAATGCACTAAAAATAGCACCAATTGAAGTAACAGTAAACATTTCCCGAAGTCTAATTGGTAGTTTGACTACCGTATTTTCCAGATATAAGTCACGTTTTTTTTTTCATCATTGTTGTGTGTGTTGTGAAGTGTGCATCAGTGTAATGACTCCGGGGGACACATCGCAAAGGTTCTGCCCGTTTTATGCTGGCTTATGCTGTATTACCAGTGAATGCCTTAATCGTGATTAAGAAAAATGAAAGCTTTCAAGTTTTTTAATTAATCGCACACGTTAAAACATTAATTCTGACAGCTGTACTAAGTAGGAAAAAAGTAGTATTAGATGCTATTTGCAACCCGTTGCAAACAGTGGCAGATAATATTTGTACTCCTAATTAAATACTAACATACTGTACACATGTACTCTAGGCAGTGTTTGGGAGTAACGGAATACATGTAAAGGGATTACATATTTAAAATACAAAATATAACTGTATTCCACTACAGTTACAATTTAAATAATTGGTATTTACAATACAGTTACATTCAAAAAGTATTTTGATTACTGAAGAGTTTACTTTGCATTTTATTGCAATAATACATAATTTCTTTTTTCTAGTAAGACCTTTGATATAATGGCAAAAATCATATTCTCAATAATAATTTTTGTATTGTTTTCCTGTAAAAATATCTAAAAAAAAATCCTAAATCCTAAGAGTGTATCTTGATTTAGAAACAACACTGCGTAAGATATTTAGGTTTTTCAGAGAATGTATTTTTAACATGTGTATTACTGTAGTAACACCATGGTTAGTTGAATTAAAATAATGGCTTCTGCCAAAAAAACATGGTAATACAATATTATCATAGCAAAACCAAAAACTCCTGACCTTCACTGTGACCAAATCAATTTACATTCATTTTATGAATTATTATAAGTAGTATTAAAGGAAATATTAAGAGTTTAGTCAGGAAACACTGTCTCCACTGTCAAAAAAAACAACAACAACAAAAAAAAACACTCATCTGCACAATCCTTACACAATAAATAATTGCAGCTAGACTTAAAGGTGCAGATTGTCTTCTATTTTTGTGTTTCCACCAGAGTATTGGAGTGCAAATAGCCGCACTGTGTGGCAGCTACTATTTACACCTTGTACAAATAGTCACTCCTTTTCTTAATTTTGTTTATGGTTTTTGGGATTGTGAGCATATCATGCAACATGTTTACTGGATTAAATGTAGTGTTAGATATAAATATTTCACAAATAAAAAAGCACGTCACTGCATTTTCTTTTTTACAGATTATCGAGGACTGGAAATATGTGGCCATGGTGATCGACCGTCTGTTTCTGTGGATCTTTGTTTTAGTGTGCGTTACAGGAACCATTGGGCTCTTCATGCAGCCACTCTTCAAGAGCTACAACACACCCACTGCAGATGATTTGTAGACACGTATACAGGCAGACCAGCTTCAACCCAACAAACACAGAACAATGGAACAACAAGTTTATTTTTTGTGTACACCCAAACATCACAGTCTTATCATGAAATGAAGCAGACAACATGCTTATTTCAACATATCTTGTAGTAACTGCAGGATGTGAAACCCAACACTGGACTTCAGACATGACACGTCATATACAGTAGCACTAAGCTCTGTCCACTGACCATTCAATGCACTCGACAAAAAATTCTTCCATGTCGTTGAGTCAGAGCACACCACTGGACACAAACTGAATATTAAGCTGACTCTAACTGTGACCCGACCTCAAAGCCCTTCAAAGCTGTCATTCATCCTCAAAAGTTAGCCCTGGAGGCCTCAACATTTTCTAACCTCTCATTGAAAATAGGGCTCTAAACCCCAAAATGGCTCCAAACCAACAGTCCCCTTGACTCTTTGACTGTCTGCCAAGAGAAACTCTTAAAATTCTAATTCCAAAACAAAACTTTACATGCAGGATGCTTATAAATCTACACACTTTTACATTGATAGCACTTGTTTTCATTAGAATGAGGAACTCAACATAGACAAAGTTAAAACCCAAGAAATGTTGTTTTAATTAAAAAAAAAGTACCTGATCCTTTGACACATAAGGACTATTTACTGGCTGTATGTATAGATTTCAACTCAACATTTAAAATCTTTATTACAATCCTTACAAGTGTGGCATGTATTTCAAGGAACATGCAAAGTCTATAACAATATGGATGTAACTGTTTATAAGGTCAATAGTCCAATGTGTACACATATGCACACCCATACACACTTGCATGTACTGTTCTTTAATATACATTTTCACATTACTCCTGTCTTCCTTATTTTACTCTTTTTGGTTTAAATATTACGGATGCAGCATCTTCATATTTGGATTGAATTACATATTAACAGACAGAACTGATTTTTTTGGCCATTTTCATGATCATGTGCTTTTGTTGGAATGAATGATAAGTGCTAATCGTGTCATTTTCATAATGTTATAATATTATAATGATTAGGCGATATGTTATTAAAACCATTCAATATTTGTTGGTGTCATCCTTATGCGTTTCATTCATGCACAATATGTTACTAATTTCCTATACATCATTTAAAATATGAGTCTTAATGGCAAGGCTATGACTTCTGGTAATATTTCAATTAAACAGAGGACATTTTAAGAACATTTTACTGTACACATGTTTAACAAACAATGCTCTCCATATACATTTTTCTATCATATGCATATTGAAAATGTCTAGGTAATGGATGTAACCTCTGTTTCCTGATGGAGGGAACGAGACATTGTGTCGAAGAAGCGACACTAGGGGTCTCTCTTGAGCGCCTTTTGCATCTCTGATATATAAGAAAAGACCAATGAAAAATTGGCAGGCAGAATTTGCGTGTCCCACCCCGGACATACGGGTATAAAGGGAGGGAAATGCATCTGTTTCATTCAGGATTTTTCTGAGGAGCCAACAATGGTGACGTTGTGTCGAAGAAGCGACACTAGGGGTCCAATTTAAATCACGCCATGCGCTGAGCCGTGTACATGTACTGCTGACACAGGAGCAGGCAGGTATTTTACGTACCAAAGTGACCGGCTGTGTCAGACTGCACTTACCCTTCCCCAACGCCCCATAAAATCATCAGAGCCTTCTCTCGCAATCGATCCAGTCAGTTTTCAGTGTGTTACAGAGTTCTACCGGCTCAGACCTGAGAAAACACGGGACAAAACCGACTCAACCCTGAGATTGTAAAATCTCGCAAATTGAATTGCATAACTGAGTCAAATGGTCCTGGCCAGCCAGCGTGACGGATTACGATTAGGAAGGTGAGAGGCCTGCGTCCAGTGTGCCGGGACTGTTGAGGTGTGGCGGCAGAGTGCTGTGAGAACAGCATTTGTGGGCCAGGTGACCCAGAGACTATTTAAATAGCTATTTTATTGAGAATGTGGGTACCACAGCCCGAAGGGGGTGTGGCAAATGAAATAAATTCAACAAAGGATTCTCCTCCCGGCCCTCCACCGGGGGACGGAGTGGTGTTCTTACCAGCTCCGGAGTGAATGTCTTGATCTCTGGGTTGGGCATCTCAGGTCCGCTTTGGAGCCTTCCGGTTCCTCGAAGGGGTCCGCGAGATGGGGGGCGTGCGCTTCCTGCAGGGCATTCGATGCATGGGCTGAGAGCTGGGCCTGGGTTGAGGCGGAGCTGCACGTTTCTTAGCCGCAGGAGGATGCCCTCGGCGAGCAGACGGAGCGTGACCCGTGGTGGCAGTTTTGCAGTGAGGCAGAATGTGTGATATGGCCTCCGTCTGATTCTTCACTGTGGAGAACTGCTGGGCGAAGTCCTCGACGGTGTCACCGAAAAGACCGAGACAGGTGCGTCGAGGAAGCGTGTCTTGTCCACTTCGCGCATCTCAGGTTCAGCCACAGATGTCGTTCCTGAACCATGAGAGTGGCCATCGCCTGCCCGAGTGACCTCGCTGTGACCTTCGTGGCCCTGAGGGAAAGGTCAGTTGCTGAGCGCAGTTCCTGCAGCACATCGGGATCAGGACTACCCAAGTGCAGATCTTTAAGTGCCTTGGCCTGGTGGACTTGCAGGAGGGTCACGGCATGCAGGGCAGAAGCGGCCTGTCAGGTGGCACTGTAGGCTTTGAAGGTCAGTGAAGATGTCATCCTACAGGCCTTGGAGGGGAGCACAGGGTGACCACGCCAGGTGGCGGTGTTCTTGGGGCACAGGTGGATCGCAACCGCTCTGTCCACCTGGGGGACTGCCGTGTACCCATGCGCCGCTCCGCCATCGAGGGTAGTGAAAGCGGATGAGCGAGAGGCTCCAGCCACGAAGGCTGTGGGGAGGACGGAGGGTTCCAGTCCAGCCCCACACTGACGGCATCCCAGGTAAGCATGTCGGACATCTGGGCGTCAGCCTCAGACTGGGCGTGCTGGCTCGAAGCAGCATCCCAGTCGAGTCATCCACGTCAGATGCCGGACTGCTCTC
Source organism: Moxostoma hubbsi (assembly GCA_032164185.1). Classification (NCBI taxonomy): domain Eukaryota; kingdom Metazoa; phylum Chordata; class Actinopteri; order Cypriniformes; family Catostomidae; genus Moxostoma; species Moxostoma hubbsi. Next base: position 22,768,530 of record JAVLUX010000025.1, read on the forward strand.
CGATGCAGTGGCGAGCTCATCCAGCTTGGGGGGCTCAAGAGTATAGGCAGGCTAGCTGTGAGGCGAGCCGCTGTTGCCTCGAGCCCGGACAGAAGTCAATGAGCATGCCGGGGGGCGGGTGGTTCGTGGGGGCATACCGGCAGAACGAGCCTGCTGCCATCCCCAGATCACCTCCATCGCCAGCCAGGTTGTCCTCAATCCCATGTTGAAGGAAAACCATGATCGCAAAATTGCCATGGTCATGTTCTCACAGTGAGAACATGAGTCATCCACAAACGCTGCCTCGGTGTGATCGCAGCCCAGACACACGAGACAGCGCCTGTGGCCGTCAGGAGCGGAGAGCACTGTACCGCATCCAGGAACTACACGGTGGCAGAAGGGCATCTTTATAAAGAAGTGTCCTGAAAAGGACGTTCAACGCCAGCTGTGTATTGCTCTTTTAGAGAAAATAACTCTTTTAGAGAAAATAAAATCTTTTAATTGTGCTGTCGAAGCACCCAGGGGAAAAGCTGCACTGCCGTGCAGACAAGGGAGACAGCTGCTGATATGTGCCGTAGATCCAACAGCAATCGTATTCGGAGATGGGAGGAGCAGTGTGTGACTCGCAGCTCGCTGCATACACAACCATCAGCTCCAAAGAAAATTTCTGAATGAAACAAATGCATTTCCCTCCCTTTATACCCGTATGTCCGGGGGCGGGACATGCAATTTCTCATTGGAGATTTCTCATAGATCAGAGATGCAAAAGGTGCTCAAGAGAGACCCCTAGTGTCGCTTCTTCGACACAACGTCGAAGGAACTTTACATCAAACGTTGCTACACCAGTTTGCATTGCAAAGATTCAGTGTTAAAAAAACCCCACTGAAAACAACCGTAAAAAAAGTGGATGAAAATACAATAGCATAAGCAAATAAGTTTTTTAGAATGATAAAAATCACAATTTGACACATTTTTATAAGTTCAAATAATGTTTTAATTAATTGGTTGCTTTCCATTTTTATTATAATTCTACAGGATTGCTTATAATACAAACTCAACAGGTAAATAAAAACAAAGATCAGAAGGGGATTTCCTTTATATTTAAAGGAATATTCCGGGTTCACAATACAAGTTAATCTCAATTGACAGCATTTGTGGTATAATGTTGATTACCACAAAAATTTATTTTGACTCATTTCCTTTTTTTCCTTAAAAAAAGCACAAATCTGGGTTCCAGTGAGGCACTTACAATGGAAGTAAATGGGGGCCAATCTATAAACATTAAAATCCTCACTATTTTAAAATTATAGTCACAAGATGTAAACAATTTGTGTTAACATGCTTTTAGTGTGATAAAATCACTTATTAACCTTTTCTATGAAAACTTATACCCAGTTTAACAACTTAAAATGATTTTAGCAGAAGAATCCATATAAGTGCTTTTATAAAATAATCAGCTTCACATTTCTGCATTTAAACCCTCCAAAAATTGCCCTCATTGACTTCCTTTGAAAGTGGCTCTCTGTAACCTCAATTTGACCTTTTTTTAAAGAAAAGGAGGGATGAGTTGAAACAATTTTTGTGGTAATCAACATTATTCATCAATTGCTGTCATTTGAGCTAAACTTGTACTGAACCCGGAATATTCCTTACTACCTAGGATTTAGAATTGTATTTTTGCAGTATTCATTTCTCAGGACTTTAGGATATTTTTAGTGTTTTTACTGGTAATTCATCATGACTGTGAGTCTGCTGATTTGACAAGTGGCGACAGTGAAGTCAGGGGAGTTTGCAAATGGAGGTAGCCAGAGATGTATTATTTAAAAGACTGAGTGTATGAATATTTAAATCATTTTAGGTCTTCCTCTCTTCTGAAGACAGAACTCTACGTGCATGCATGCACATCTACATATGCACTGTAGATGAAGGAAGCTGATGAGCACAGTATGTGAGTCACTCCTAATGACAAATGCAAGTAAAAGTATAAATGTGCTGCTTCTCTGGTAGCTTTACCATTGCAAAAAGTTCATACAGATCTATTGATGCTATTGATGATGTTCTGATGCTATCTGTGCATTTTTAATTTTTCTGTGTGCGTATGATCATTTGACCATGTTAAAGTGTGATCTATTGAAGGTTTATTCCCATACTCATACAGAATCAATTGCAACGGCATGAGATAAAAGTGACCCAGACCCTTACAGAGGCCACAGCTGGTTCCAACTGGAGCAGAAAATCATCTGAGCTACAGACTGTAGCCATAAACACTGAGGAGAAATGTTTGCCTGAGCTGCTGCTTAGACTCACAGTGTTTTTGAGGGTAGGGGAGCCCTACCCAAGGGACACTACTGAGTTTGACTGTTTTGTTATTTTTATGTGTGTGTGAGCTTGTTTTAAACAAATGAGGGTAGACTCAATAGACCACCGCATCCTTTATGCAATGTAAAACTTGTAGTGAATGTTGTAACATATACCCATCAGCCCTAAGCAGAACACAAGAACACAGAACACGACACATTTAATCTCCACTGTTATTGGATCAGTCAAGTTGAGCCCACTTTGAACATTCTTCTTAACTATATATCTTTTTGCCAAACTTAAAAAAACAAAAAACAATGAGGCCCTTTAGCCCTTTCCGTACTTGCTTGTTTGGGGTTACCTCTCCCCATCCCCCCTGGAATCTATGCCCCTGCAGCAGAGCCGCATTTCATTTACAATAAGTAAAAATAAATATGCATTTATTATTGGTTTATCAATTCCCTATTCCCAATAATTTCCTGTAAGTAATACACATTTTAATGTATTGTTTCTATTGGGTCTTAATGACCAAAGGCACATTTTTATTTTGTAGCTTCCCACTAGATACAACGGTGACCAAGAAAGCACTTTCATTAACTTAAACATCAAAAGAGGCAATAATGTTTCATCACTGGGCTATTCATGGAGACAAATACGTAGCTAAGAAAATCAACATGAATGCGTTTTAAGGACATATTTGAAAGCCTTCGCCTAGGTTCACTAAAGCTGATACGTCTTTTTGAAAATGTTACTGTACCTTTAAGCTTGCGCGCGCTCCTCCCCTCCCTGTTTGTTTTGGGATTCACGCGCGCGCCTGGATTCTCTGTGGGACCGATGCGCGCGATTACACAAGTCCTCTGCTTTTATTACCACCAGCAAATAATAACCGCAAAGTTTTTATCCGTTGTTATGATTCTTAAAAGTTGATTTTAAAGTGCAGTTGGAATGCTTTCACCCTGATTTATGTTAATTAATAAAAATATTAAAAATCAGAAAATGACGTTGACAAGCATTGGGCTTTTTACGCTGTTTACCAATATCGTCGCCAGCACGCCAGGTAAGTGCGAACTAATTATATCTGTCAGGTTTGTAAAGAGAAAATAACAGTTGGTATGGGCGGCATTTGCTATAACTTTCTTGAATATGTGGTACTTTGTCTATGATCATGTCTCTTTGAGTTTGATTACAGGAGTCTTTAGCATTTAATAAAAGTACTGAAATAGTGCTTTATTTAATACTATTATTTAACCCTTTAACGCATTGTGACCCGGGACCTCATTCCACCTCCTGTACCTCTTCCATTTTCTGGAATTGTGCCCAAACCTCTTTAGTATTCCTCAATCTTTATCTTATAAAATGTGTTAAAAAAGGAGAAATAATGGCTTAAGTATCAAAAGTGTATAGGGCCATTAAAGACCCTAGATATGTAATAGTTTCATGTTTGTTTGTTTTTTGCACTTTCATAAATAATGTTTTTATAATTAATTCATATCTATATAAGTTTACTCTCACAGGATATCTATTGCTTTGTTTATTACAAGAAAAAATTGTACTATATTCATACTAATAAATAACATATAACATAATAACATAACTTTATAACATAAATTTTCTGGGCATCAATGGTGAATTATTAGCAATGCTAAATTATTCCATATGAGTTTACACATGCAGTTGAAGTCAGAAGTTTACATACACTTAGATTGAAATCATTAAACCTGATTTTTTTAACCACTCCATAGATTTCATATTAGAAAGCTATAGTTATGGCAAATCATTTAGGGCATCTACTTTGTGCACGACATGAGTAATTTTTCCAACATTTGTTTACAGACAGATTGTTTCACTTTTAATTGACTATATCACAATCCCAGTGGGTCAGAAGTTTACATACACTGAGTTAACTGTGCCTTTAAGCAACTTGGAAAATTCTAGAAAATTATGTCAAACCTTTGGACAATTAGCCAATAAGCTTCTGATAGGCTAATTGGAGTCAATTGGAGGTGTGCCTGTGGATGTATTTTAAGGCCTACCTTAAAACTCAGTCCCTCTTTGCTTAACATAACATAAAACAGTTGTGGACCTCCACAAGTCTGGTTAATCCTTGGGAAAAATTTCCAAATGCCTGAAGGTACCACGTTCATCTGTAAAAACAATAGTATGCAAGTATAAACAACATGGGTCCACACAGCCATCATACCACTCAGGAAGGAGACGTATTCTGTCTCCTAGAGATTAGGTGCAAAAAGTGAAAATCTATCCCAGAACAACAGCAGAGGACATTGTGAAGGTGCTGGATGAAATAGATGGCATCATGAGGAAGAATTTTTTTTGGATATATTGACACAACATGTCAAGACATCAGCCAGGAAGTTAAAGCTCTGTTGCAGATGGGTCTTCCAAATGGACAATGACTCCAAGCATACCTACAAAGATGTGGCAAAATGGCTTAAGGACAACAAAGTCAAGGTATTGGAGTGTTCATCACAAAGCCCTGACATCAATCCGATAGAAAATTTGTGGACAGAACTGAAAAGGCGTGTGAGGGCAAGTAGGCCAACAAACCAGACTCAGTTACACCAGTTCTGTCTGGAGGAATGGGCCAAAATTCCAGCAACTTATTGTGAGAAGCTTGTGGAAGGATACCCAAAACCTTTGACCCAAGTTATACAGTTTAAAGGCAATGTTACCAAATACTAACAAAGAGTATGTAAACATCTGACACAATGGGAATGTGATGAAAGAAAAAAAAGCTGATATAAATAATTCTATCTACTATATTCTGACATTTCACATTCTTAAATAAAGTAGTGATCTTAAATGACCTAAGATAGGGAATGTTTTCTATGATTAAATGTCAGGAATAGTGATAAACTGAGTGTAACTGTATTTGGCTAAGGTGTATGTAAACTTCTGACTTCAACTCTACAAAATAGCCTTGCTATTTGTTACTCAAGGTGGCGCTGTTGTTTCTGTGATTGACTTGATTTATACTTGACATTTCTGTTTGATGAAGAAACAACATGCAAGTAAACTATAGCAAGCCCAACACATGAAGAGTATGATAAGACTATTGCCATTTGGGTGGACTATTGAAATGATGTAAGTTGTGTGTCTTTTTATGCGAAATAAGTGCTTGACAAAATATTTGTGTATCTTATGTGTAGCTCAATATGTGTTTGACAGCCAGATGCATTTCATGAAATTTAGTGTCTAAATATATATAATGGGGTATATATAAATATATATAATATCAAAATATATTTTACTCTATAAATTTCTAATTCTCTTGAAAATATGTAGAAAATTTTACACTATCTGGGCATTTTGTAGATCCATTTGTGATAGATATAAATGTCTTGTCTCTAAGGACCCAAATATATAAGAGTGTTTGGTGAAATTCCCATGCATTAAAGGGTTTATCTACTAATTGACAGCTTGATACTAATGAGCACCTACCTGGTAAATTCAGATCCTAAAATGTAAATACAATGTTGTATGTTGTATTTGTTGTAAAAAAAATTACGTTGTATAGAAATTATATTAAGTTGACATCAATGCATTTATCAAATGCATAAATGTCAAATCCAAAGCGACAGCATTCACACAATTCAAGCTATACATTTTATGAGCTTGTGTAAAAATCAACCTATTATTAACCCTTATTATAAATGAGGTCATGAAAATTATTATATAATAACTGTAAAGTATAATGATAATTTGTGTGTTTTTATAGCAGCCAAAGATTTTGTATCTCTGGCAGAGAGAGAAGATGCTCTACTCAGGGACTTGTTTCAGGGATACCAGCGCTGGGTCAGGCCCGTTCTGCATGCAAACCACACTGTGAAAGTTCGCTTTGGCTTGAAGATATCTCAGCTAGTCGATGTGGTATGAAAACACTACAGATGCAACCTTATCTTTCATTAATTTTGAGGCAAAACCTTGGCCCTAGATGGTCTTTGTCCATGGTGCTGAAACGTAACTCATGTAGCTGCTCTCCATGGTCCTGAAAACCATTGATTTAAAAAACACTTTAAGACAAATTTTAGTGGAATCTGTTTGCTTACTGCTGTTCCCCTCCTCCATATTTTTTCCCCTTTCACCTTGACTTATTTTGGCTTGCTCTTTCTCTGAAAGGGTTTTGTTGTTCAGGAGAGGTTGAATTATTAACAGAAGAGATCCAGTGAGTGTTTACATCCTGAAAAGTGTGCCCCCACATGAATCCACCAACATACCATTTCTCTTTGTGATAAATTTAGCTTTAAACTGCATTCATAGGAATTCAGCTCATTTTAAAGATAATTTAATTGCTCAGCAAACATTTGTGGTATTAATATCCTCATATCATGTGCTTGCTAACCTAAGCACAATTGTCTGTCTGCAGTCACATATATACAAACATACAGACACACACTGACATCCAATGCAGGTGTAACTCTGATTTGTGTCTGATTTGAGCCTGAATAAGTAAATAATGTATTTGATTCTTAAATGATTCTGGCAGTCCTGCACAAAACATGAAGGGCACTAAGTGCATTTTTATTAATGCATCGACAGAATAAGTGAGTAAAAGGCTAAGTGTACCTCTAAATATTACACAGTATAATACAAAATGATGACATCAATTTACTGTTATTGCACCTTGCAATTTGATTTACTTGATGTGGGCTCAGATGTGCCTGTTCACTGTTATTGATGTAAACTCTGCCTGAAGGCATAGTTGCCCGTGTGCCTCTTAATACAGCGTATAAGATGGTTTTAAAAGTGGTTATGTGGACATTTATTAAAATAAATGGCCGATGAGTTTAAGCTGCTTGGAAATGGAAAAAGACTTTTATCATGTGTAAAGCAATTATTATGTGGACTGACTAACCCCTCTTAGTCTTACTTTGCTTTAGATACCTCATAAACAAAAAACAAAGACAGAATAATTGGTGCATTTGTGGCCAATAATATCAACCCTTGTTTGATAAATGAGACCTTTTACTGTACCCCTTTATGCTTTGTCTTTTGAACAACCTTCTGTGGGCTTTAAAAATATAAACTAATAATTATTTGAGAAAAAATAATCAAAGATATCAAACAATTATGACTAATAATAATGACTTAATGTAGTGCACTAAGAGCTCAGTTTTCTCACTTTTACGTTGTTGTTTATGCCATCATATCTCATTCTCTTATCCCTGCTTCTGAATTTAGGATGAGAAAAACCAACTCATGACCACTAACGTGTGGCTATGGCAGGTATGTAACCTCAAACATACAGTATTTGTCAACAGAGGTATTATGACCCAGATATTTTGTTACTCAGTTTCACCATTGTTAGAAAATGTTTATGTTAACTAAACTAAATAAATAACACTAAATGAGCAATTATCTTAATACTACCTGTAACCTGACACTGACAATAGTAATGAAATAAACATTGAACAAATTGAACAATTAAAAATTGCAATTTGGGTTTGCAGGAATGGATGGATTATAAACTGCGTTGGAACCCTGACAATTATGGTGGCATCACCTTTATCAGAGTTCCATCTGAAAGCATCTGGCTCCCAGACATTGTTTTATATGAGAAGTAAGTTGGTGTCATTTCTACAAAAAACATGCAGATATAACAATTGTGGTATCATTAATCTGGCATATTAATGATGCCAGCCTTATGTTAGCATTACATTATCATTAAAAGTGATTTAATGTTATGCTGCTCAACTTTCAGTGCTGATGGACGTTTTGAAGGTTCACTTATGACCAAGGCCATTGTGAAGTATAATGGTATGATCACTTGGACACCACCTGCCAGCTACAAGTCAGCCTGCACCATGGATGTGACGTTTTTCCCATTTGATCGGCAGAACTGCTCAATGAAGTTCGGCTCCTGGACGTATGATGGAAACATGGTTAACCTTGTCCTTGTCAGCCAGCAAGTGGACCGAAGTGACTTCTTTGATAATGGCGAATGGGAGATTCTCAGTGCCACTGGAGTCAAAGGCAGCAGACAAGATGGCTACCTTTCCTACCCTTACATCACATATTCATTCATCCTGAAACGTCTTCCTCTCTTCTACACGCTCTTCCTCATTATTCCTTGTCTGGGCTTGTCCTTCCTCACAGTGCTGGTCTTCTACCTTCCCTCTGATGAAGGAGAGAAAGTTTCCCTCTCGACATCCGTCCTGGTGTCACTCACTGTCTTCGTCCTGGTCATCGAAGAGATAATTCCTTCTTCGTCCAAGGTCATTCCGCTGATTGGGGAGTACTTGCTGTTTATCATGATCTTCGTCACTTTGTCCATCATTGTGACGGTGTTTGTAATAAACGTTCACCACCGCTCCTCCGCTACTTACCACCCCATGTCTCCATGGGTGCGTACGCTGTTTCTCCAGCAGCTGCCTCACTTTCTCTGCATGAGAGGGAACACCGACCGCTACCACTACCCAGAGATGGAGCCCCATAGTCCTGACCTCAAGCCTCGCAACAAGAAAGGGCCTGGCCCTGAGGGAGAAGGTCAAGCTCTGATCAATATGCTGGAGCAAGCCACCAACTCTGTTCACTACATCTCACGCCACATTAAGAAGGAGCATTTTATTAGAGAGGTAAGAGCTTGAAGATATAATGTAAAGTTGAGGTTATACCGTCCTAAACTCTGTGTTGAGCCAGAGGGTAGTGTAAAGAGTGCCTGCAATAAATGACTGCAAATAGAAATGTGTAGTTGACTTTCAGGATAACGAGACACTTTCGAGAGGTTGACATGTACTGTTGTGAGACATACACTTGCCTATTCTTTTATAATTATTATGCATGCATTTCTTACAGCCATATTACACTGTGAAAATTGTAATTATCTGGTTTGATTCAAGTCTACAATATTATTTACTGTAACATGTTTGAAACAACCTGAGTACATTAGGTTACACCAATGTAACAAGGTTAAGGATGGGAAAGGAGGAGGCGGGAACCGGCACCATGGATGTTACGTTTTTTTTTAAGTATATATATATATATATATATATATATATATATATACTGTATATATATATATACAGGATATATGTTGTAAGGTAACCTAAAAGATGTGCTTATATATATATATATATATATGTAGTGTACATAAAAGCCCCCAAAAACAGCAACAACAACAAATACCCATATACAGTACAAATGTTGGATGAGTTTAGCATCTGTCTTGCTATTAACTTTAGCACAATGGATCCTTTTCAGAGACCTGTTATGATGCGTTTATGCCTTCTTTAACAACTTAAATGTAGCAAACTTTTTATATTTCCAGTTTTAATAATATTTAGTGCAAATGTATTAGTTTGTATTATATTACCATGGAATAAGTCTTAAAAAATCAGTTACCACAGCTGGGATGAGTCTTCTAACACAGCTGCTTAGGGAGTGACAGAAAATGTGGAATATTACTCTCTTCTTACTGCTGTGTTCCAGTGCTGTATATTTTTATCTTCTTTTGCAAAGCTGTGAAAGTGTAATCGTGAATTTTGCTGTTGGAGCAAACGTAAGCAAAAATTACACTTACTGTTGTTCCCCACTCACGAGCGAGTGAAATTATGTTATAATGATGTTGTTTTTAAGGTTAATGTTAGTTCAGTGTTTTAATGAGTAAAACGTTAAAAATAAGTGTTTCTAAATTCATAAACATCCAAAGTACCTGTGATTTGTGTGAAAGTGAATAAAATGCACAGTTGTTGTCGTTCCCCTGGTGTCAATTTCATTTGAATTTACATTTAGTCATTTAGCAGATGCTCTTGTGTACAGTAAGTGCAAGTTAAGTTCAATAGTAAGTACAATTAATGTGGACTGGTTATGTGCTCATGGAACAGATGTGTTTTCAGCTGGTTCTTGAATGTTGAGATGGTATCAGCAGATTGTGTGAAGGTTGGAAGCTCATTTCACCACAGTGGAACAGAGGAAGCGAATGATCGTGAAACAGACTTTGAGCCTCTTTGTGATGGGACCACCAGGCGCTGCTCTTTCATAGATCGCAGAGAGAAAGTTGGAGCATAGACCTGAAGAAGTAAATTGAAGTAAGAGGGTGCGGTTCCATTAAAAAATTCAAAGCCCTGAATTTGATGCAGGCAGCTACAGGTGGCCAGTGGAGTGAAATCAAGAGTGGGGTGACATGAGCCCTTTTTGGCTGATTGAAGACCAGACACACTGCAGCATTCTAGACCATCAGCAGTGGTTTAATTGTTTTAGCTGGGAAGCTAGCCAACAAAGCATTACAGTAGAAACATAGAAAGCGGCACACAAATCTCAGTTTGCAAAAATGTAGTTATAGTACCATTTATTGTATGAGACTAAGTTGCAATGTAGATGACAACCATGATGATGATTATGATTATGATGATTATTGTTTGTCTCTGCCAGGTCGTACAGGACTGGAAGTTTGTGGCGCAGGTGCTGGACAGGATCTTTCTCTGGGCATTCCTCACTGTGTCTGTTCTGGGCACCATCCTCATCTTCACACCTGCTGTGAAAATGTTCCTGCACACTCCCCCTCCTTCTCCATGAGACACCAACCAAACCCACACATAGACATCCATCAGAAAGGGTCTTTTTTAACAACATTACACTCAGATGATCTGATGTATAGGTCACAACTACATACAGAGAATATCACTATGTTTAGAGTTAAAATTAGTTAGTTTATTGTTTCAAATACTCAGATTTGTGATCAATACTACAAGACTACCAACATAGTGAAATATAACATTTACCATTTACATGCAGAGGAACATTGTGTGCTTTTACCGTTTACCACAGGAAAGTAATGATACAATTGACTGTTTGCAACCTTTTGTTGTTTTGTGGAACTAATTTTATTTAGAGACAATTTAATTATTCATTATTATTATTTTAAATACAGACAAAAGTAGAAAAACAGAATTGTGTACAAAAAACAGAAATAAGAGAGATAAAGATTGAAACCACCGAATCAGAGGAGTGTTTTGGCCTTTTCTGTGAAGACACTTGTCTCTGTATGGTTCTCTTATCTGTTGATATCTTAATATACATTCTTCTTGTTAGCAAACATTCCACACTTCAAACATTCAAGCTGAGGAGCACAAAACAATAAAAGTCAGTCAAAATAGTATAAACTAATAATATAGATAACAATGTGATATTCCTTTAAAAAAAAGAAAAAAAAGAGAGGTTATTTTCAGTTGTTCTTTAAGATAAAGATCTCTTTCTATCCATTATGTGTTAAAACAACTTATTACATGGCTCTCTGGAATACTCGATTCTGATTAGTCAATGGCACCATCTAGCAGACTGATATTACTCTGTAACAACCACATATATCAGACCACTCCTCCGGGTATTTGCAAGCAAACTTTCCTGCTTCTCGGATCACTGTGCGATCTTTCGCAATGTCTGCAAGCAAGCTAATAAAATTATTTACACTCAAATGAATGTTTCATGTCAACTTATTTATTTATTGGCAAGTAGTCATGTAATAAGATTCATAATGAGCAGTCAGATGTTTATTTAATTTATGACGGTTAATAACGGCTCCGCAGAATAGTGTCACGTGTTTCTGCAACAGCCAGTTACGTTACAAGCTGCCAGATTCAAATCTGCTGACACAGACTGCACTGGTCAAGCGTCTGTAATTTATATCTGCTCAAACAGTCTTTTAAACCACAGAATAAGTTTAATTGATATACTGTACATACATCCAACACGTCACCAAAGTACCACGATAAAAAGTTTACAGCTCTTATACTTAGTCAAACATCAAACGCGATCTTCCTCCAATGTGTGCTGCCATTAGTATCGGTTGATATTTGTTAAACAAACAGCTACTCAAAGAGTCTTTTCAAGCACATCATATGTTTATTTTATGTAACAAACAGCCAAATTGTCACAAAAGTACCATGATAACAGTTCACAGCTTGTATATGCACAGCCATCATATCTAAACTCGATCATCCCATGCATGCAGCCACGTCTGCTTAGGCGCAGATGTGTATTTCATTCAAACAAACAGCAACTCAAACAGTCTTTTTAGGCATATAATAAGTTTGTTTACTTATTATATAAGTTTGTTTACAGTACAGCAGACATAACCCATTTGTTACTATTTTTAAAATTTTACTAACAGTATTTATTTTAAAATAAAATAAAAATGTACTCCTCTGAACCCTGCCCCATCTACTGGCTGTGCAGTGTCACGTGCAAAAGAACTCACTCCAGGGGGCACTGTAGGGGAATTTAGACCCTACTCATGAAAAGGTTAATGACAAAATAAACACCAACAGAACTCCTATGCAAACCGGAGATGGAATTTCAGCTGTTCAGCGATTTATTACTTCTGACATAATTACAAAATGTCAACGCAAATCTATTTTCATGTCCATTTATTTTTTATTTGGCAAAGTAGCCTAGTCTTGTAAAACACTGGATAAGTCAGACAGTCATATTCACAAAATAAACACCAACAGAACTCAGCTGTTAATTCTAATTACCTCATTACATAATTTCAATGCAAATCAATATTTTATGTCCAATTATTTTATTTGGTTGTGGCTGTGTAATAAGCTGGATAATGTACAGCCAGTTGTTATCGTAAAATAAACCCCTTCAGGGTGATACAATACTATAACAACTGGCTGACTTAACCCAGAAAATATTTGTTATGATTCAAATTGCAGACAGACTGATGGTGACATTACCTTCCATAAAAGGTAGGAAACCAAAGCTAGTAACATCAGAGCAGTCAGTAAACTGAGTAGAATGACCCACCGCTGGACCCATTGTTTCCTCTCAGGAAAAACAGTTAGCCTCACCTATGTATCAGAAATATTATTTGTTATACTATCACTAGTCATCTTCACCTACACTGCTCACAGCTTTCTTATCACTTCTGTGTTCAATTCATTAATTTCCTCTTGATTCATTTTTACTTTCAAAATTATATATATATATATATATATATATATATATATATATATATATATATATATATATATATATATATATATATTCAATCAACTGTATTATACCTTAAATGTCCCCTCTACACATGTAAAACATAATTTGCTGTTTTAATATTAGTAAAATATGCAATTTAAAGACAACCAAAGCTTCACCAAATTTGAGTAAAGATGTTTGTAATTTTAAAATATATAAACAAGCTCATGACAATGTTTCAATTAGTCAATACACTAACATTCTGGTTTTACCCACAAACTTTAAGGCATGTTACCATCCTGTTCTTTAGAATGACTAATGCAGTAAAAGTCTTACATCAAGATGATAGGTTAGAATTGAATCCGTAGGCTATAATCATCATGTTCAGGTCTTGTAAATCGTCACCATTTCCTTTAAGATTCTCTTAAGAATTTTTAAGCATATTTTTTAAATTCGCTAGTTCTTTTTAAATGGTCCAGTGTAACAAGTGCATTTTTAAATGCATGTATCTATCTCAGTTACTATAAGTCAAAAAAAAGTTGCATGCATAGTAATGGTGACCAATAAGATGGCTTTAATGTGTGTGTGTGATCATTATTATGTCTGTCAGTGTCTATTACTTATTGAGTGCGCTTGGTGTGCGCATCTAAAATGCGGTTATTACAGAATATTAGAGAATGTTATCGGAGAAAGTGGTTGCAAATATTAAGGTAAATTCTCCGTTATTGAGCATGTGTGCCTCTCCTTTGTGATTGGTGTGCCATGCTTGAAGTATTTAATTGATAAATGGTGTTCATAAAGAGACGTTGTGTTTGTTATCTTCCCTGCAAATTATTTAGTGCTTCTCTTGCATTTCATTTGCAAGTAGCAGGATCAACTCAGCTTTGAGTTTGCAGCTTTGTTCTCTGTCTCTCTCTTGGTTAGTTGCGCGTTTGCTTTTTATTCTTGCGACTGTACCTAACAGCACCAATATTAATATATTATTAGGTTGAAGTGCGTTGATGTGGTGAGCTTAGTGTAGAAGGGCCTTTCTCACTGAACTGAAGGTAATGCATTTATTTGGGCTTTAGTGGGGTGGTTTATAATGGGCTCCAATTTTATGTTTTAAGTGTATTCATAATAAATTTGCCATTGCATGTGCGGTGTGGCTCCCTTTAATGCTAGCTGCTTTTTCTTCATACCTGTTTCTTTACATCTGTTCCTGTGTGCTGTTTCATCAGAGTAGCTTCACTGTTTGTTTCGCCAAACTTGTTACACAACATTTGTCTTGTTTCTTCATTGAAAAGAGCAAAACATTAAATTAAACAGTGGAATAAAATAACTCATTATAAATAAATGTGTACTGTGTGTTGTTCCACAAATGAAAACCCAACAGATACACATACAAAAATATTTTATAATGAATACTTGTCAGATAAGAGCGATCTGTAAAGAGTTGGGCTCAGGTGCATTCAATAAGGTAGAAAATCAGATCCTGATAATAATGTGGGAAATTGCGCTATATAGAAACTTAAACTTACATTTACACCAGCATGTTTAATCCACATTAAGTAGAACTGAAACTGGAGCTGGCAGGTCCAAAGGTGCAAAATTAACACTGAACTTCTACCTTATCTCCAAAAGTTGTTTTCTCATTATTCGATTAACATTCAGTTTCACCCACCCACTTTCTCGCTGTAGCTGGAGAATTATGCCTAAAAAATAAAAATGTTCCGATGTGCTTTCATTAACTAGCGCATAATTAATTAATTCATTAAATTAATTAAATTAAAGTTTGTTATACATACAATTTACAATCTTTAGAATGCGCACATGTTTTTTTTTTGTTTTTTTAATAAGTGTTAAGACAGAGCATGTAAGGCAGTTGCATTGAACTCTTTGACGCCGGTGACGTTTTAACAGAGTGTGTGGACTTTTCAGATGATCTGTAATGAACCATAAGGCATTTTTAATAATTAGAGAACTTAATTTAACTTTACCATGCTAAATATTATTATGCAGTCATAATTCATTGATGTTTTGTTTAAATATAATTCCTTTGGTCTATTTATTATGATGTGGGGGTCACTGAACCCTCAGTGTGAGTTGATCCAAGATGGTGGCGCGGTAGCACGCAGCGGCCACTCCGGAACTCAAATGGTGCTATTTTTGTCACTTAGCCCGACTTTTACGGCACATGGACATCGGAGCAACTGGTGTTCGAGTCTACCATCGCCAGACACTGTTAAAAAATAAGATTCATGCAACAACCAAGCTGCATGATAATCTGCAGGAGTTGCTATGCGAACTCGGCTTGCTGTGGAGACCTTCAGTCTTCGGTGTCGCCTGATGCTGGTGCCCGGGGGAGGAGACGTCGTATGCGGTGTGCGAGGAAGCGAAAGCACGGCAAGAGGGCGGTGGTCAATGCTAGGCTAAAAACAAACCCTAGACGGTCGGCTCTCCCATCTATCCTGCTCTCAAATGTTTGCTCCCTGGACAATAAACTGGACTACATCCGACTCCAGCAGACTATGCAGCATGAGCTTAGAGACTGCTGCATCTTTGTTTTCACGGAGACGTGGCTCAATGACAGAGTTCCGGATGCCACCATTCAGCTAGATGGGCTCGCCTCATTTCATGCCGACAGAAAAGCAGCTCTGTGCGGTAAGACTCGCGGTGGTGGCTTGTGTGTTTACATCAACACGGAATGGTGCAATAACTCTATGCTAGTCTCTAGTTACTACTCATCACTGGTGGAGCTTGTGACTGTTAGATGCAGACCTTTTTATTTACAATGGTAATTCACCACTGTTATTATAACCGGAGTTTACATTCCCCCCAGTGCTAATGCTGTGAACTGTATGGGGCTATGTGCGAACTGCAGAACACTCACTCTGACGGACTGTTTATTGTCGCCGGAGATTTCAACCGTCCGAATCTCAAGACAGTGCTGCCTAAATTCAGTATGTGGACTTTGTAATGAGAGGTGCGAACACGCTTGATCTTGTTTGCACAAACATCCCAGGCGCATACTGGGCGGAGCCCCGCCCCCACCTCAGCTACTCAGACCACATCTCTGTTATGCTAATTCCAGCATACAGACCGCTCGTCATATGCACAAAACCGCTCCAGAAGCAGGTGAAAACCTGGCCAGTAGGAGCCACCTCTGCTCTTCAGGACTGTTTTGAATGTACTGACTGGCATATGTTCAGGGAGGCTGCAACATATGGTGACTCTACCAACTTGGAGGAATACACAGCATCAGTGACCAGCTACATCAGCAAGTGTATTGATAATGTCACCTTCTCCAAGACCATCACCACACGCTCCAACCAGAAGCTGTGGATGACTGTGGAGGTGCGTGCGCTGCTGAGGACCTGAGACTCCACCTTCAGAGCAGGTGACAAGGCTGCCCTAAGAACAGCGAGGGCCATACTGTCCCGGGCCTGATCTGGCCCTCACCCACCTAGATAAAAAGGACTCATATGTTCGAATGATGTTCATAGACTTCAGCTTAGCATCCAACACAATAATTCCTCAGCACCTGATTGGAAAGCTGAACCTGCTGGGCTTGGACACCTCCCTCTGCAACTGGATCCTGGACTTCCTGACTGTGAGACCTCAGTCAGTCCGGGAACAACATCTCCACCACCACCACACTGAGCGCTGGGCCCCCCAAGGGCTGTGTGCTCAGTCCACTACTGTTCACTCTGCTGACTCATGACTGTGCAGCAATACACAGCTCGAACCACATCATTAAATTCACCGATGACACAACCGTGTTGCGTCTCATCAGCAAGAATGACGAGTCAGCATACAGAGAGGAGGTGCAGTGGACTGGTGTAGAGCCAACAACCTGTCTCTGAATGTGGACAAAACAAAAGAGATGGTTTTTGACTTTAGGAGAGCACAGAGTGACCGCTCTCCACTGAACATCGACGGCTCCTCTGTAGAGATTGTCATGAGCACCAAATTCCTTGGTGTTCACCTGGCGGAGAACCTCACCTGGTCCCTCATCACCAGCTCTATTACCAAGAAAGCCCAGCAGCATCTACTTTCTTCAAAGGCTGAGGAAAGCACATCTCCCACCCCCCATCCTCACTACATTCTATAGAGGGACTATTGAGAGCATCCTGAGCAGCTGCATCACTTCCTGGCTTGGGACTTGCACCGTTTCGGACTGCAAAGCCCTGCAGAGGATAGTAAGGACAGCTGAGAAGATCATCAGGAACTCTCTTCCCTCCATCATAGACATTTACAAAAAACACTGTATCCGCAAAGCAACCAGCATTGTGGATGACCCCACACACCCTCACACAAACTCTTCACTCTCCTGCCGTCTGGCAAGAGATACCGAAGTATTCGGGCCCTCACGGGCAGACTGTGTAACAGCATCTTCCCCCAAGTGCACTTTATATAGGTATGTTATTTAGTCTGTGTAGTCTCATGTGGTTCTGTGTTTGTCCTATGTTGTTTTATGTAGTACCATGGTCCTGGAGGAACGTTGTCTCGTTTCACTGTGTACTGTACTAACTGTATATGGTTGAACGACAATAAAAACCACTTGACTTGACTAGATTGAAAATGAGAATGACACTCTTACCATTCTACCACTCCAAGTTCGAATGGCCCCCCTACATTGGAGTGGTAGAATGTCATGTGTGAAATCTGAGGAGATCAGCAGTTACAGAAATACTCTGTCTGCCTACCTGGCACCAACAATTATCCATGCGATTATCTAATAAGCCAATCATGTAGCAGCAGTGCAGTGTATAAAATCATGCAGATATGGGTCAGGAGCTTCAGTTAATGGTCACATCAACCATCAGAATGGGGAAAAAATGTAATCTCAGTGATTTGGACCGTGGCATGATTGATGTTGCCAGATTGGCTGAGGATTTTAAGAGGCTGAGAGGTTTGAGCATTTCTGTATCATTTCTGTAACTGCTGATCTCCTGGGATTTTCACACACAACAGTCTACAATTTACTCCGAATGGTGCAAAAAACAAAAACATCCTGTGAGCAGCAATTCTGTTGATGGAAATGCCTTGTTGATGAGAAAGGTCAACATAGAATGGCCAGACTGACAAAGTGTACGGTAACTCAGATAACCGATCTGTACAATTGTGGTGAGAAGAATAGCATCTCAGAATGCCATTCTGAGATGCAGGTTGGCACTGTTTTGGTGGCATGAGGGGGACCTCCATAATATTAAGCAGATGGGTTTAATTTTGTGGTTGATCGGTGTATGCTTCAGTAGCCTATAATATAAATTATCTTAGTTTCCGATGTCCACATCCCAATATTTGTCCCATTAAGACTCAGAGACACATCCAGTACAATATCCAGATAGTTCAATGATCTATACTCCTGGAAAACAAGCCACTCATTAATCATTAACATTACATTACATTTAATAATTTAGTAGACTTTTCTCGAGAGTGACTAACAAATGAGAAACATCACAACCAATTTATCATACAGGAGCTAACAGTATTCACAGTAACAATGCAGAGTTTCAAGAGTAAACTAGAGTATTATAAAAGCTAATGCAGTATTAAAAATGTAGAAAGTAAAAAGAAAGTTCATTTATAGGAAGCACTTTTGCTATGCTTTAGTTGCTGAAGGTGCAAATGAATCAACTGTATAATTGTTTGTTAACATAGAATTGCTGATATATGTTAGAGGAGAGTTTAAGACAACAACTGTGAGTAAACTCGCAGAAAAAAATAAAAAAATAAAACAAAATTGTACCTCAAGAAATGCATCAGCCTAACATTTATTGAGGTACAATTTTGTTTAGTTTTCCTTTTCTATTTTTTTTTTCTTCTTTTTTTTTTTTTAAACAAACAATAGCTGTAGTACTGTCTACTGCCTGAAGAGAGCACTTTATCTCCACAAATTTTAAGTCATCAGCACACCTCTGACCAGAAACATGAATGAAAGAAAAAGAAAGTACACAAAAACTCACTAATTGGCATGTGGAAAACCATTTAAAGATTCAATTACACAAATAATAGTATACAAAGAAATAAAGTTATTTCTATAAAGAAAAATGTTATCTTTATTTTTGCTGTGTAATTACCAGGGGTTTGAATTTTCTTTTGTTTCCAAAAAGAAAAGAGAAAGAAATCCATTAGAGCTAAGAGCCTCCAGGTCTGATTCATGCTCTACAGGGCAGTGGTGGCTCAGCGGTTAAGGCTCTGGATTACTGACCAGAAGGTTGGGGGTTCAAGCCCCAGCACCGACAAGACACCACTGTGTGGCCCTTGAGCAAGGCCCTTAACCCTATCTGCTCCAGGGGCGCTGAATCATGGCTGACCCTGCACTCTGACCCCAGCATAGCTGGGATATGTGAAAACTAAATAATTTCACTGTATATATGCAGAAATGTATGTGTAATGTGTGACAATTGGCTAATTAAATTAAATTAACTTCACTCCTTCCTCTGGACGACACCTAAGGAGTGGGCATAGGAAACATCAATGGCCTCAACCACAATGCCAGACGTCATAAAAGGAGTTTATCATATCATTTTTAGAGAGCTGTTTAGTTGAACCATTGGAACTATCATTAAATAATAAAGAAGTAATACTTTGATATATCTGAGTGGGTTGATCGCCTCTAAATGTGTGCAGTGAACAATATTTTGTTCTCGATCAGTGACCTGCACGAGGTTCAGGAGCCTTTTTCTTTCCTTAGTTGCTTATGGCCACTGATGTTCAGCATAGCAGAAGCAAAGGACTACAGAGGCTGACTAATGTGACTAATCTAACAAATTAGTGCTAATTTTAGCAAAAGGAGAAACCCAAAACAATAGACTATGCATTTTTTTTTTATATATTTAAATCTAAATAGCACTAAATTCAGTACATGCTCAAGCATAAAGACACAGAGTCTGTGACAGGCTACTGACATGTTTATGAATTAGGATGAAAAAATTCTAATACACATTCTAAAAGCTGCAATCAGTTACAATTATGGGGTGCCCCAACCCATTCACATTCCTTGTGTAGAGAGAAAATCACAAACATTCGGCCTAACCAAATTATACACAAAGAAAAGGAGAAATACCTCACGCATTGGACAAACACCATTAAAACTCAACACAAACTGGAATGTTATTCGGCACTAAATCGAGAGTACACGGTGGCAAACTATCTGACCACTGTGACTGACAGAAAATTAAGAAAAGCACTGACGATGTACAGACTCAGCGAGCACAGTCTGGCCATAGAGACGGGCCGCCGCAGACAGACATGGCTGCCCCGCGAGGACAGACTGTGCTCCCAATGCATCCTGGGAGTGATTGAGACAGAACTGCACTTCCTCACAGAATGCCCAAAATACCAACCAATTAGAAACAAATATTACCACAAAATTAACAACATATGTCCAGATTTCAATGACTGTACCCCGACACAAAAAAATGTGTTTTATTCTGGGTGAAAAAGAGGAATGTGCAAATATAGCTGCAAGATTTGTAGTATCCTGTAGAAACCTGCGGGACAACCAGAATTCAAATCAATAACAACACATGATGTATCGATGACCCCTGACCCCTACCCCTGTTACTGACCCTAAATAATGTTGCATGTTATTTTTTTTATAGTTATTATTGTTGTCATGTCTTAGTTTAGTTCCTGCTCTGTTTTCTACGTAATTGCTTTGGCAATACAAAATGTCTTTGTCATGCCAATAAGCTCGTTAAATTGAAAAAAAAAAAAATGTGAAAATCCACTCATATTAACGTTTGACATTTCAACATATTAGAACAAATGTGTGTCAAAAATAATATTAGAATGACCACATGCCACATTAGTGCAACAATCAAACCCCAAGTTTCCCCCCGAACCAAACAAATAGAAAAAATACAAATGTGTGCATTAACCCCGCCCGCGACAGTGGGAACTGGCGTCCATCCCTCTGAACTCAAACAGTCCCGAGAACTCGAGAGCCCCTGTGACAACTTTGCCAACTTTGCTCAAGTCCGGTACTTCTATACAAATTTTTTAAAAGACAGAATTACACAACAGAAGGTAATCTATATAAAAAAGTCCAGCCAATAGTTGGAACCAGCACACGTGCACACAAAACAGTCAATCGAATGTTCAGAGAGCCAGCCCCTTCAACTGCTACATGAGTGCAACAAATGACCCAATCACTCCAATGTCCTGCAAGAAACACTCCACAAAACAAACTCCAACCAATAGAGGCATACACACAAAGAACGTGCAGATTCATCCACAACACTGTCCTGAAGGAGTGCTGCTACACAAAACAAACTCCAGCTGTTAGGCAGAACCAGCACAAAAAAACAAAAGGGCGCTCAGCTACCTCTGACAATCAAGTGAATGTTCAGTGAGTCAGGCCCACTCGGCTGCAACGTGAGAACCACAAAATAACGTACTCAATCCATTGACTTTATGAAGGACATGGCTTGCTGAGGACATACTTCCCGGCCATCCTTAGTATCTATACTCAATTTGGCCAGGAACATCAGTGCAAAAGCGACCTTCCGTTGAATTCCTTGAATTGATCACATTTCTCTCTTGTCGAATTTGCAAAATTTGGGAACAAGAAAATGCTGTGGTTCTTCCATGAAAGCCATCCTTTACTCCTCACCTCATGTAACACAAGATTTTTATCGGATGATCTCAGAAATTTGGCAAGAATTGATCTGGGCTTTTCTCCTACAGCAGATTGCCGAGCTGGGACCCTGTGAGCTTGCTTGATTTCCTTATGGCCTGTTATGTCAAGCAGATTCGGAAAGAACCCGTCCAGGAATTTCACCATATTCTCATCCTCTGCTCCCTCAGGAATTCCAACAATTCAGACGTTATTCCACCAGTTACGATTCTCCATATCCTCCAGCTTCTCCCAGATGCGCTCCAAATCCGCCTTGGACGCTAGGGGATTAGCAGATAATTGCCTCTTCGATGACTCCCGATAACCGATCTGTTCCTCGACATCCGCCACTTTTGTAACCACCTCAGTGAATTTAGTCTCAATGGCCATGATTGATCAACGTATTATAGCAAGATCCTCCAAGTCAGGGCTAGGCCGAATGGAAGAAACTGCTATTGGAAAGCTTCGCCCCCGAAGGCGAACCTCAGGAACTTCCTGTGTTGTGGCAGAATTTCTATATGAAAATATGCGTCCATGAGATCGATCGTGACCAACCAATCGGGATGTTGGATTTGAGACACGACCGTCTTGACAGTTAGCATCTTAAACTTGAATGCCCTGATTGAGCGATTCAAGCCTCAAAGGTCTAAAATCGGACGCAACTCCCCACCCTTCTTGGGAACCAGGAAGTATCAAAGAGGCTATTTCTATATAATTCTAGTCAATTTCATTGACGTGTTGCTTACATATTCACAGCTGGCCACACCTAAAGTTGTTCCCAAAGCGCTAAATCAGTGCAGCATCAAAGTGTAGCTTTTTGATAGGGAACTGTTGTTTTCAGTGAAGTAGGAGACTCACAATGTTCTTCTTCATCACAACTGATGATATGGGAAGAAATTCTGGAAACAGCACAGTTGACTCTCTAGGGC
This sequence comes from Moxostoma hubbsi, assembly GCA_032164185.1. Classification (NCBI taxonomy): domain Eukaryota; kingdom Metazoa; phylum Chordata; class Actinopteri; order Cypriniformes; family Catostomidae; genus Moxostoma; species Moxostoma hubbsi. The sequence continues at coordinate 22,791,279 of JAVLUX010000025.1, forward strand.
AACATTCTCATCACCGGTAGAGATGAAAGGAACACCATTTCCCCTTGAACAGACAAAGAGACACTCATATTCGCAAGTACAAGTCTATACAAAAAGGCTAAAAGTGTGCCAAATATGGAGTAAAGAAAGAGACCCATTGACAGTTTTTACAAATACATGGATTTATGTAGTTAATTTGAATTTAATTGGCATATTATGGACTTCAAGATATTAAAACTAAGTGGCCAGATTTGTCAGTACATGTATTTTTTTTTATTTCAGTAACAGCCAATCGCATGCAAAATATTAATTGTTTAATTTTTGCTCTTCAAGCTTAAAAAAAAAAACTGTGGTAAATGAGTTAAATCATACTAAATCATGCACATGCTGAATATATACAGTAACTTCATTACATGGTTAGTGGGTAGCACTTGACTTGTTTTGTGTCTTTGGTGTCTAAGTTATGCTCGAGCTGCAGGTTACTCTGGCAGATGTTGTCACTTCCTCAGCTGGCAATGTGAACTGACAGATTTGCCATTAAACTATTATGTGGCAAAGAAAGCCTTGGAATGACATCAGGGTGAGTAAATAATTCCAGAATTGTTCTTTTTGAACATGAAATGTTCCTTTAAATGAATTTTGGAATAGCAGATGTTTTCCTCTGCTTTGATTGTGATTCATTGAATACAAAGAGAGATGTTAGGCAGAATGCTAGGGAGTGACAGCTACATTCATCATTCACTTTTGAATGATGGATTTGGAACAACATGAGGGTTGAATAACAAAACAGTGAATAATGACAGAATTTTCATTGTTGGGTGAATTATTTATTTAACACCAGTAAATCAGAATAAATACACAGAAAAATGAACAGCAGACAAGAATGAGTAGAAAGTACCAGTATCCTGAGCTGAGTTTGGCCAGGGAGTTCATGGAATCCCTGTGAGAATTCAGAATTCACAAAGACTACTTGTGAAGCAAGACTCCTCTCTCTGCACAGCCTTATGCTGGTACTGGATTGCTGTAGAAAGGTGACTATCAAATATGATTTGGATCCCATTATGTTTAAAGAAAATGCTTTAAGGAGAATATGTTTGCCAAGTTCTATTAACTTGTCAAACACACCCAGCCTGAATGACTCATACAGTTGGCTCAGTTGGAAGATATTGTTGCATAAATAAATGTTTTGGTATTTACATGCTACATGGAAAACCGGGAATGGATTCACTTAGTTTGGGATTGTAAGTTGCTGGTTAAGCAGTGTAAGTGAAGCAGGACTCTACTGTAATTATGCTGAAAGATTTTAATAAAAGATGCATTCAATAGCCAAAGCAAGAATACAATGTCTGAAATATTAGAGTGAGTTTTGCTGCTTTTTCACCATTGATTTCTCTTACAGTCCTGTTAAGTCAATATTATTAGTCTTTACTATGTTTACCACTGGTTTAGCCCTTAAAAAATTATGTGAATTACATTTCTGAAAGGTTCAGATCCTACAAATGATATTTAATAAAAGCATTTGTATAGTGTGGTCTAATGTCTGGTAGTTTAATCACTAAATTTATTGGAATGTTCTGGGTTCAATACACATTAAGCTCAATCATCATCATTTGTAACAATGCTGATTACCACAAAAAGTGATTTCGACTCATTGCGATTACTGTAAGATGTTTCCAATAGAAGTGAAAGGGGCCAGTCCATAAACATTAAAATACACACTATTACAAAAATATAGCCACAAGATGTAAACATAACACATGCTAATGTTATTTTGCTAAAATAAAATCTGGGTTCTGGTTGCTTTTAGTCTGAAACAAAATCGGTTACAGGGTTTACCAACATTACATTGTCATGCCAACAAAGTTGTATTATTGGATATAACTTTACACAGATAGTGTTAGTATGCTAGATTATTACATTGAAATCTTGTTAACACATATAATATTTACATCTTGTGGCTATACTTTTGAAACAGTCTGCTATTTATTGTTTATGGACAGGCCTCATTCACTTCCATTGTAAGTGTCTTATTGTACCCATGATTCATTTTTTTTTTTTTAATATAAAGTAGTCACATTTTTAATTTTTTTTTGTAATCAACATTATACCACAAATGCTGTCGATTGAGTTGAACTTTTACTGAATCTAGAATTTTCCTTTAAATTATATCAATCCAAAGAAATCTATCAGTCCTTTAACCTCCTGAGACCTGTGGACATTACGTTTTGACTTTGCTATAGCTGTGCATAATTTAATTTAATTTAAACAAACTGATCTCAGTTCAGGAGACTCAAGATTTTCATTAAAGGTTTAAAATTTCGATGCACCATGTGACAAAACAACATGGTGCCAAATTTGTCTTTGGGAGAAATGGCAACAAAACTACATCTGGAAAGAAACCTGGAAGAAAATCTGGAAGAAACCTCATTAAGTTTTTACATTAAAACATCTTTGAGTCAAAATATTAGAGTCTCTAGTTCCATCCGATATACCATTTTAAAAATGTCATCAATTTATTGCAAACGCTGTTAAAACACTGTCACCACGCATGTGGACCATAGGCTCATTTTTCCTTAAAATACTCTATATTCACCTTGCATTATCACATTAAGAATCAATGGATGCATGTTGCATTCAGAGGATGTATATGGAGTTAGGATTAAAAGTTGCATTTTCAAACTGTTCTGAGACCAGTGCACACAGACAGCACACAGGAGGTTAAGTCATTCCCTAATTAGGGAGCAAGGGAACATCCTATGGCTTTCCAATGCAGTCAAGTGCATTCACTCCTAACATTCAGTCAAAAGTTCAGTTTCAGGCTGCAGAAGGTGTTTGGACCACTCAACATGTTTGCCAGACATTGGACAATGGTAATCAGTACATAGATTCAGAATTTATAATGTATAATTTTATTTTAACATTATTGGCAGTGATTGGATGATGCAGGACATTACTTTGAATCAGAATTATTTACGCTAATTTCTGATGTAATGTCTCAAAAACATGAATAACCAACACTCCTGGAAACATAAACAATTTGATTAAAAATGGTCCCTTTCGATAGCTTGGTATTATTTAACATTTCAACAACTTTGTCCCACTGTCCACATATATGGACAACAATTTTTAGAGAAAGTTTTTGTTCTAAATTATAATTTTCTTTGTTGTTGTTGCATATTTCTTAGGGGTTATTAGTTACAAATCAAATAGGGAAATGGAAAATGCACACAGCAGTCATGCTGGGATCTCAGGAGGTTAAATATATGAATTTAAAAAACATCTGACCTGTAAACTAGCACAGAATCTGAAAGTGAACGAACAGCAAGGTCTAGTAAGCCTTTGCTGTCCATATCCATGTTCCTAGCCAAGGAATAACCATTAGCAAAACAATATGATATCACAGTCCACAACTTGTAAAATATATAAAGAGAGACTGTTTAAGCAGAGACGCACTTTGAACAAGATTTCAAATGCAGCCTGCCTTAGATGAAAAAAAAAAGACATTTTTCATCCTGTGATTTTACTCCTAAAGTCACACATTGGATTAAATGGTCACATTCAAGCATCAATATCTGATATTTCTGCTATATAATATCAATTTATCCAATCTTTTTTAAGAGCCTGCAACTCAGCTTGGAAATACTTGAAAATGTCAATGTTTAACTTTGTAGATTATATAAGTACCTCAGTCCTACTTCAAACTCTTCCGCAGCATAATACATAACGTGTATGCATAATTATGGAGCCCCTGTAATAGCTGATATTTCATTGAATCTATGTTACTTAGAAGACTAAGTGATCACATTTACACACCTCTGGTTTTTGATGGACGCCTGAAGCTGAACCATGATACACATACACTCGACCTCTTTCCTCATCATCATAGGGAGAGCCCACCTCGAAATCTGCCAATCAGAAGAGATCAGTATAACGAAGGATTAAATGGAAAGCGGGAACCAGACAAAACATCAAAATAATGTTTAATGTGTAGGTAATTTCAACAGTAGGTAAAAGTTTACTGGGAAAAGTCAATACTGTACAATACTGTAGTACACAGAAAAAGAATATGCACATTTGTATGTATACAGTAAATGTATTTTTGTAGCAATGTATTAAATGTAAACAGAAAATTCACATTTCCATGTATGTTTACACATTACTTACATATAAACAGTGAACTGAAATGAAAATAACCACAAAATGACAAAAAACAAACAAACAAACAAACAAACAAAAAAAATCTGCATAAATAAACAAAACCCGTGGTAGTTCTGTAATAAACTATAAATTGTACCTCCTCACAGTATGTAACACTACAAGTTCACATATTCTTGGTGGGCATCCTGTTGCTCTTGTTGGTCTGCAGAGATTTAGCAGACATCACAAATATTCCATGTTGTAGATATTCATGGATATACATGCATGTCTGACAGATTTTGATACTTGGATCTTTTTGCATGTGATGGCTCACAAAATGAAAGAATGTTTAGAAGTTGTGAAGAGTATGACAATTTCACTCAGAATCATCTAATCAGTTTTGGTCATGTGCATTTAGTTATTGTGCACATGGTGATATATAAGACCTTTAATGATGAATAATAAATAAAAAGGATCAGCATTTAAATTACTGAAGCATCACCACATAATTGTGTCACAAAGTGAATGAAAATAATCATGACAAACAAATATAATGTAAAGAAAACTCGACATTCTTTGACTGATGTTATCATGACAATTTCTATTGGATTAATAACGCATCGAACAGTAACAGCACGTTACAGCATGCTCAAATTCACAAGCTAATATAAACGAACTCAATCAAATCATCTGGTTAGTAATTACAACATATTTTTGAGTGCTTGTGGCGCTTAATAACACAGCTCTGCTATTGCGCCAATATGTGCCAAAACACGTGCAATTTGCTTAAATGGAAATGAAATTCAAATCGGATGTGAACAAGAAACTAATTTTTCAGAGATTTGACCTTATTATTTTGAAAACTCAAACAAACAAACATAAAAATACTTGTTCGAGAATTGAGCCAAAGCAATTGCGAAAAACTGTCATATATTTTATATTACATAAACTACCACAAAGAAGCAATTCTGCAAATCTGTATATGCTGTTTTAAAAAAAAATGTTTTCTATGAAATTATGCGCCAACCATTTTACCTTTAAGCCCCCTCTGCTTATATACAAGTCCACAGATCACCGACATGGATGTGTTGCTTGTGTGCTCGCGTGAGAGAGCACTATTATCAATGGACGTGTGAAATGCAAAATTATGATTACAAAAAAAAAATATTTTTGGGAATGTGCATTGCCATCATTTTTTATTTATTTATTATTATTTATTTTTTTATGTTTGAGATTTTGATATCGTATTGAGTTAGATGTAATTGCGTATATTATGGATTCGCACATTTTAATTTGACTCGCCATTTTACAACTAATGTGCCTCTTTTAAAAGTATTTGGCATATGAGTGAAGATTCATTAGAGACTTTCTGATGGTAGACCTCAATAATAAGTTCATAACTTTGGACATTAGATCAGCTGTTACTCGCGCCAGTGCGCCCAAATCATTTTCTGCATTAAAAAAAAGAAAAAAAAAAGCAATTTTCACTCTCAAATGCGATCGCACTGTAGAACACTGTTAATGGTTCATGAAATTTACTGTATCCTAACTGTGTAAATTAAATATTATTTTTCATTATTATCTTTACTAAAATACAAATGGGGCAGATATTAGATATTATGGGTTGTTTATATTTATTTATTTGTATAATATCCTCATGCAGTTGAATTCCCTCGTTAACGTGATTCAGCAATATAGAGTACTAGCATAAATCTTCATGAAAAAGGACTTCTCACAATTCATACAGATTTGATAGGTTGCTGAAACAGCCATATAAAATGAGTCATATAAACTTACTTACAAGCTAAATAAACTATGCGGCTGTTTGTCTTCTTTCTTAATGTAAATTAAAATCGGGTTTGTCTACTCCACAGTCAAAAACTTAAAATTACTCGTTTTAGCACTAGATGGCGTTAGAGATTTATAGTATGCACAGTATTGACAGGGCAAAAGATGAATTCGGGCAAAACCAAAATGTGATACTCACTTGAAATCTTAACAACAGCGGAAATCATCAAAGTACTGGTAGAAATGAGAGTTAATAAGACTGAATTTAACTTAAATGTAAGGATGAAGTGATTAGCTGTTCTTGCGTCTCAAAGCAACACTACTGAGGAGACTGGAAGTGGAAGACATTTGGTGCTATTTCACACTTGTATTGATACAGTTTTAATGTAAGAGTCACAGTCTAGTGTTTTTCACAATAAGTTTTGACACATAAAAGTATCTTCTTGGATAATAATGTTTTAAATCAAAATGTTTGTATGTGTCAAATTACGACTTGGGTTGATTGTGGTAGAACAGAAAACTTTAGATATCTGATATCAGTGTATAGTTATTAGAGTCAACAATATATTGAGGTGTGAACAAGAAATGAATTGTTCAGAGATTTGACATTATTATAAAAAAATTAATAAATGAGAATGCCCCCAATATTGTTGTACTCTTTGTACATCCTTGGCATTCTATCTGTCAGTTAGTCCAGATACTCAGGTGACATTTCACCCCACGCTTCCTGTAGCACTTGCCATAGATGTGTCTGTCTTGTTGGGCACTTCTCAAACACCTTACAGTCTAGCTGATCCTACAAAAGCTCAATGGGGTTAAGACTCATAACATTCTTTTCCAATTATCTGTTGTCTAATGTCTGTGTTTCTTTGCCGAATCTAACCTTTTCTTTTTGTTTTTATCTTTACAATTCTTCCCATAAGGCCTGCACCCCTGAGTCTTCTCTTTACTGTTGTACATGAAACTGGTGTTGAGCGTGTAGAATTCAATGAAGCTGTCAGCTGAGGGTATGTGAAGCATCTATTTCTCAAACTAGAGACTCTGATGTACTTATCCTCTTGTTTAGTTGTACATCTGGCCTTCCACATCTCTTCTTGTCCTTGTTAGAGCCAGCTGTCATTTGTCTTCTAGAGGCAAATTTTTTATTTTGCAATTTTTTATCTAATAATGACCTTAAGACATGTCTGTCTATAGCATAATGTAGCAACTCAAGAATAAACACAAAGACAATGTTAATCTTCATTTAACAAATCAAATAGCTTTCAACTGTGTTTGATATAATGGCAAGTGATTTTCTAGTACCAAATTAGCAATTTAGCATGATTACTCAAGGATAATGTGTTGGAGAGATGGCAATTTTTTACACAGAAAAAAATGATCTTCAGCAAGCTGACTAACACTAAATATGAGGAATTAGAGTTAAGCAGCTATAGCTGTATTGTTCATCTTTGCTTGAGAGGTGCAACAGACACAGTTAATTGCTCTATCGCTTTCTCTCTCAAACACACGCACGCACGCACACACCCTTGTTTCTCCAATAACTTGTTAGAAACAGCCCATGTCTTCATTACTAGTTCTAAAGTGATGTTTTCAAATTTATAATGGGGGATTGGGCGCATCTATTGAACTAGTATGGCAGATCCTGATCAGTGGCATAAGTTTTTTTTTTTTTTTTTGGTGACAGTCCTTATTTTTTCAGTTATATAGTCCTTATTTGACTTTCGTCATTGTTTTATTTAATTGTTTGTTGAACTATATAATTAATATCACACTTGCAATCATGCTGTATGGCCCTTAATCAGCACGGCACTGATTTCCTCCATAACACGTCCTGCATACTCGTGCCTGCAGCCGAATCACAGCCGTGCTGATGTAGAGCCATACAGCACTCTTGCATTCGAAGGCTCCTGTGAAATTGCTAATATACAGGTGCTGGTCATTTAATTAGAATATCATCAAAAAGTTGATTTATTTCAGTAATTCCATTCAAAAAGTGAAACTTGGATATTATATTCATTCATTACACACAGACTGATACATTTCAAATGTTTACTTCATTTAATTGTGATGATTAAAACTGACAACTAATGAAAATCCCAAATTCAGGATATACGAAAATTAGAATATTACTTAAGACCAATTCAATAAAAGGATTTTTAGAAATGTTGGCCAACTGAAAAGTATGAACAGCACTCAATACTTAGTTGGGGCTCCTTTTGCCTGAATTACTGCAGCAGTGCGGCGTGGCATAGAGTCGATCAGTCTGTGGCACTGCTCAGATGTTATGAGAGCCCAGGTTGCTCTGATAGTGGCCTTCAGCTCTTCTGCATTGTTGGATCTGGCGTATCGCATCTTCCTCTTCACAATACCCCATAGATTTTCTATAGGGTTAAGGTCAGGCGAGTTTGCAGGCCAATTAAGAACAGGGATACCATGGTCCTTAAACCAGGTACTGGTAGCTTTGGCACTGTGTGCAGGTGCCAAGTCCTGTTGGAAAATGAAATCTGCATCTCCATAAAATTGGTCAGCAGCAGGAAGCATGAAGTGCTCTAAAACTTCCTGGTAGATGGCTGCGTTGACCTTGGACCTCAGAAAACACAGTGGACCAACACCAGCAGATGACATGGTACCCCAAACCATCACTGACTGTGGAAACTTTACACTGGACTTCAAGCAACGTGGATTCTGTGCCTCTCCTCTCGTCCTTCAGACTCTGGGACCTTGATTTCCAAAGGAAATGCAAAATTTACTTTCATCAGAGAACATAACTTTGGACAACTCAGCAGCAGTCCAGTCCTTTTTGTCTTTAGCCCAGGCGAGACGCTTCTGACGCCGTGTCTTGTTCAAGAGTGGCTTGACACAAGGAATGCGCCAGCTGAAACCCATGTCTTGCATACGTCTGTGCGTGGTGGTTCTTGAAGCGCTGACTCCAGCTGCAGTCCACTCTAAGTGAATCTCCCCCACATTTTTGAATGGGTTTTCTTTCACAATCCTCTCCAGGGTGCGGTTATCCATATTGCTTGTACACTTTTTTCTACCATATCTTTTTCTTCCCTTCGCCTCTCTATTAATTTGCTTGGACACAGAGCTCTGTGAACAGCCAGCCTCTTTAGCAATGACCTTTTGTGTCTTGCCCTCCTTGTGCAAGATGTCAATGGTCGTCTTTTGGAGAGCTGTCAAGTCAGCAGTCTTCCCCATGATTGTGTAGCCTACAGAACTAGACTGAGAGACCATTTAAAGGCCTTTGCAGGTGTTTTGAGTTAATTAGCTGATTAGAGTGTGGCACCAGGTGTCTTCAATATTGAACCTTTTCACAATATTCTAATTTTCTGAGATACTGATTTTGGGGTTTTCATTAGTTGTCAGTTTTAATCATCAAAATTAAAAGGAATGAACACTTGAAATATATCAGTCTGTGTGGAATGAATGTATACATTATCCAAGTTTCACTTTTTGAATGGAATTATTGAAATAAATCAACTTTTTGATGATATTCTAATTATATGACCAGCACCTGTATATGGCTCACATAATCTAAATATTCTCAGAGCTTTTAGAGTTTTTTTTATTTTTTATTTTTTAAGATTACAGTTTTTTTTAATGGTTTTTGCCTTGATAATATTATTATAATGACTTTTCAAAAGACCATTGTTTTGAATCACCCTTCTGGCAGTTTGTACTTAAATTACAGTAGCAACAGTGCAAAAACTGTTGTTGAGATGTTTTTTTTCCTCTTACACATAGTGACCATGATTTGGAAACTTAAGCGTCGGTGTGGTTTTGCACAGAGGTGTAAAGTTCCATGAGTTGCCTTCCTGTTTATCAAGGAGACACAAATGGCATTCAAAGACAGACAGATACATGCATAAAATCACATAAGTCACATAAGTTCAGAGATGACAAATATAAAAGAAATATAAGTGAATATGCACTTACAAAAGTATTTTCAACAAAACATGTACATTCATTTAAAAAAGTATCCCTTATAATGACAGCATGCATTTGTTATGCACTAACTTTAAATGTGCAAAATTACAAATAGCTATACATCCTGTGGAAATTTTACAGTTGCTTACTGACAAAGCCACTAGAGAGGTGTGCAGCGATAATGGTCATGGGTAACTGCAGTGAGGCTGTAAGTGAAAGAGCACTATGGTGAAGGACATCATTCTACAGAAACCGCTTCAAATAACAGGTCTCACAGAAGCACAATACCAGACAACCACAGTCACATGCACAATAAAATGTGCAGTCACACATAGATAAAAACTCACTTGCTCACACATAGTGTACAAGCACAAATGCAGTTGCACAAAGTCAAGCACTTGCACAGATAAAAGAAATTTCTCATACCCATTTTCACACTGCTGCTCCCACACACACACACACACACACACACACAGATGTATATGCATGTATAGATGCATACATGTAATGTCTATGCCAAAATGTACTTTAGACAGTCCAAAAATACAAATGATAGATAGATGTACAAAGAGTATAAGTCAATAAATTCTAAGCTTCCCACTCAATAATTACAGATAAAGCCAATATTTTCAAAGTCAGGAGGCCTATTTTTTATACAGTAAATTAAACAATCTGTTTTACATTCCTAAATCTATACACTGTGAGGTTTGAGGAATTACAGCAGATATTTCAGACATTTATGTAAACGTCTTAAGGAATATCCAAATGTGTCATTTAATTGAAACAAATTTCGGAATACACATGCTCCTGGTGCAATAGGCTCTTGCTCTCTTCTTTTTCTCTTGTTGACTTTTTCATACCTACCATATGACAGTGTTGTCCCTTTTCCAAACAGAATAGTTCAACAGCACAGTATTGAGTGCTAGTGTCTGAAAAGCTAGTTGAAAATACTAGTCGAAGAATCATTCCAATGGCTCTGGTTGTTATAATTATCAATATAATTATGTAAACATTTTTAGGATGCAAATATTTCTAAACCAAAACACTCTGCAGGTGTCAAAGCACTGCAGGCCACTCTGTCTTCAGGGCAGATGGACTCAAACACTGGGTGGTTGCAAACTGGGTTTGTTGTGACGTCATAGAATCACATTCAAGATTGTCAAAATCATGGTGACTGACTGGTTATTTATCCACATAAATATTAGTCAAAAACTGTATCCTTGCACAATTGGAATGTTGACATAATCTAACTTAAGAGCAAAATTACCCATGTAGGGTATTACGAATATAATTTAGAGATGTGGACGGGATCAGTTATGTAGGGTATTTTGCATGCATTTTACCACCATTATATGTAAGGATATTTGGTATTCTAAATTTAGAAGGGAATTTAGAGACTTGAAATATGTGAGCTATGAACTAAATTAAATTTTCCTTATTGTAGCTTATTAGGTAAGGAAATGTATAACGGAATTAGTCTCGTTCGACAAACATTATAAATTAGATGAATGACAAATAACTAGATTATTTGTCTTTAATAGATTCTCCATCATTGAAATCTTTATACAACATCTCGTTGTATCAGCTCACAATTTCTACTGTAAGGAATTAGCTTTAATAAGTGAATGATTAATTCACTTATTGGAGTGATATTATTCTCATGGCTTATTGAAAATAATATCACACATATTTAGGTACAGCTTTGAAGCTACACATTTTAGACACAGGGATGAGATTATTTATCAAAATATACCACAGTCAATCATCTTTGAATACAGACAAACTTTATTGCTATTCTAAACATAAATCTAATCTAACACATATACATAAGACAGGTTGTTGAGAAGAGTGACAGAATGTGAAATAACTGATCAGTACAGTGAAAATGAACTTTATGGAACTTTATGTTTGATTAATACACAAGCAAATTGAGCACAATACTGGAGATGTACTTGCTTGTCTTTGTGGTGTTTCCTTGCATTCTTTATGTTGCTTGTTTCTTAGTTGAAAGTTCGGTCCGTCTATGTTTTAACTTCTGTATGATCAAATTTATTGTCTGTATGAATTAGGTTAGGTTAGCTGTGAAGCTAGACCTTCTCACTCCTTCTCGGGACGACAAGTCCCGAGCTCCCTTGGATCTCACATGGGGAAGAGTCAGCGTGAAGTCTGAGCAATCAGCGGAGCAGAAGATGAAGCAGGAGAGAAGAAACCGGAGAAGAGTGAAGAGAGGGAGAATTCTTCCTGTTTGGAACTATTTGAACTGAAATTGGCCGCATCCCCCAAAGGTGTCCTGCGCCAATCAGAAGTGAGTTTTCAGAGTCACATGGTTAACTGGGCTGTCTTTTCCGACAGTTGAGTTATGGTCCTTTGTTTCAGACTCTTAAAAATTTCCCGCTCAAAAATAGTGCATATTTAAACATGAGCTTTTATATCTTGAGAATGGTACAAGAGACATGATATTCGTTTTCATCAGCTTTCTCTTCATACACCAGTGAAAGCTTACATAATAAACATGACTTTTTTTTTGGATGTTATACATGTAGGTAACAAAAGATGAAAATCTCTGGTTACAAAATCATATTGGTTTTACACATCATTGCATTTTATCAAGTTAAGCCATATAGTTACCATTCTTAGTAGAATGAGATGAATCATACAAAATTAAAGATTATATTTATCAATTATAGATGATTGCACATCGATACACACAGTCCATTCAGTCTATAATCATTAATTTGTCAGGTACAAATGTTACCACATTTCAAAGTGATTTTCAGCATTATCTAGCAAGGCTAGATAACTCTAATGTCTTAGAGTTGTACAAATCTGATGGTCCTTGTAACCTTACACAGAACAGCCTGGTGTAACTGTGTGGTGGTTCTTGTGAAGGCCTGTTATTTATGACGTAGACACATTTCAAACTGAAAGGCTGGGTTTTTTCATAGATTCAAATCATGTTGCTGGATTTATTGTGCATATATAATCTTAGAAGTTCAACCATGTGAAAAATCTTGACAACACCACCATTCTGAACAGCACTAATGAGGGAAAGAGAAACACCTCCTCAGCTCCAGCATCAGTCAGGGATGTGCAGATATGCAGAAAAGGACAGCAAACCCTACCCCTACAATTTTTGGGCCAGATTTCCCTCTGGAGAATCCCGGGCCGATTTATCTTCCCGGTCTGCCCCTGGCATCAGTTATAAGAATTTACACATCTAAACATCAAGACCTTTACTAACATTTATCCCAATTAATTGTAACAGATTTTTTTCTTTACAACTGTGGAAGTTGTAGCCAAGAAAACCACAAGATAGTACGTATAATTGGAAACAGGACATGGGTATGTCAGTGTTTTGAATTGGACTAAATAGAAAAATTAGCTGTCATAAAACAAGTGATGATCACTTACTGTGACTTTATTTTTTTATATTATTTATCTGTATAATTTATTTCAACATCTGAAGAACCTTATTTTGTTGTGGATGTCCCAATGTGTACACAGATAGCTGAATAAAATAATCTAATTACATTTTGGTTGCATATGAGGGCGAAAACAATTTAATTGAATGCGTAAATTAGGCACATAATATTGGAATATCGATTGCAGGCCCCTAGGGCCTAAAGATTTTCCTAGTCGACTAGTAGTCATTAGTTTAAGAAATTAGTCTACTTAGTTGTCACACGTTTATGATTTAATTTAATTACTTAAATATATTTTTATTTTGGGGGGGCATCAGAAAATGGTTTGAGTTCCAGGGCTGAGAAAGAATGGTATAAGTAACTAGCTAACACTGTTCTACATTACAGAGAAATACTAAACCATAATAATGAGCCTATAAAATATACATTTTACAAGAGCATGCACAAAGCGAGCAACATCAACACCGGCAAAAGTGGTAATGATTCAGAATGTGTCGGAAAAACCAGCAAGGAGACCGTCTGAACATTTTGTTAATTTATAGAGAGAAATGCACATTATGGTTGTGCTGATTGACGATCAGCCAATAGCTGATGCCTTTGACAATGTCAAGACGATATTTGGCTCGTTTTCCCATTAATGTATTAAATTATTATTATTATTATTATTATTAGGATATTATTATTATCAAATTAACATTACAAATAATTTCCCCATAGACACACAGACATACGCTTGAAGAAACACTTTATTATATTATTAAGATAATATATATAAGCTGTCTATGCGCATGTGTGACGCTGTTTGTACTGAGGTGTGCAGTCTCGTGAAACACACGCATCTAAAAGTTTCACTCTTTCTTTGTTTCTGTCATCTCAGACATCTCAGCTCAGGAGGTGCTTTGAGTTCAGTCCGCATTGATCCAAGATGGCAGTGCGGTAGCAAGCAGCGGCCACTCTGGATCCAAAATGGTGCTATTTTTGTTTAATAGGCCCGACTTTTGCGGCACTTGGACGTGGGAGCAACCGGTGTTCGTGTCTACCATCGCCAAACACTACTAAGATATAAGACTCATGCAAAAACCAAGCTGCATGATGAACAGCGGAAGGCGCTACGTGTACTCGGCTTGCTACAGAGACCAGGCCTCGAGGCCTCGGTGTCGCCTGATGCCAGTGGCCGGGAGAGAGGACATCGTAAGCGGTGTGCGAGGAAGCAAAAGCGCTGAAAGAGGGCGGGGATCCATGCTAGGCTAAAAACAAACCCTAGCTAGACGGGCTCACCTTGTTTCGTGCCGACAGAAATACAGCTCTCTGCGGTAAGACTCGCGGTGGTGGCTTGTGTGTTTACATCAACACGGAATGGTGCAAGAACTCTGTGCTAGTTTCTGGCTACTGTTCATCGCTGTTGGAGCTTGTGACTGTTAGATGCAGACCTTTTTATTTACCACGGGAATTCACCACTGTTTGCATAACCAGAGTTTACATTCCCCCCCAGCGCTAACGTTAAGGAAGCGCTCTTTGAACTGTATGGGGCTATGAGCGAACTGCAGAACGCTCACCCCGACGGACTGTTTATTATCGCCGGAGATTTCAACCATGCGAATCTCAAGACAGTGCTCCCTAAATTCCATCAGTATGTGGACTTTGCAACGAGAGGGGCGAACGCACTTGATCTTGTTTACACGAACATCCCAGGCGCGTACCGGGCGGAGCCCCGCCCCCACCTCGGCTACTCAGACCGACATCTTCAACATCTCACTGAGCAGTGCCGTCGTTCCAACGTGCTTCAAGGCCACCACCATCATTCCCATGCCAAAGAAGTCTTCAGTGTCCTGCCTCAATGACTACCGTCCCGTTGCACTCACACCAATCATCATGAAGTGCATCGAGAGGCTCGTCATGAGGCACATTAAGACCCAGCTGCCCCCCTCACTAGACCCACTGCAGTTTGCATATCGTCCAAACCGTTCAACGGACGACGCCATCGCCACAACCCTCCATCTGGCCCTCACCCACCTAGACAAAAAGGACTCATATGTTCGAATGCTGTTCATAGACTTCAGCTTAGCATTCAACACAATAATTCCTCAGCACCTGATTGGAAAGCTGAATCTGCTGGGCCTGGACACCTCCCTCTGCAACTGGATCCTGGACTTCCTGACTGGGAGACCACAGTCAGTCCGGATCGGGAACAGCATCTCCACCACCACCACACTGAGCACTGGGGCCCCCCAGGGCTGTGTGCTCAATCCACTGCTGTTCACTCTGCTGACTCACGACTATGCAGAAATGCACAGCTCATCCCACATCGTCAAGTTCACTGATGACACAACTGTGGTGGGTCTCATCAGCAAGAATGTTAAGTCAGCATACAGAGAAGAGGTGCAGCAGCTAACAGACTGGTGTAGAGCCAACAACCTGTCTCTGAATGTGGACAAAACAAAAAAGATGGTTGTTGACTTTAAGAGAGCACAGAGTGACCACTTTCAGCTGAAAATGGCTCCTCTGTGGAAATCATCAAGAGCACCAAATTCCTTGGTGTTCACCTGGCGGAGAACCTCACCTGGTCCCTCAACACCAGCTCTATTAACAAGAAAGCTCAGCAGCGTCTCTACTTTCTTCGAAGGCTGAGGAAAGCACATCTCCCACCCCCCATCCTCACAACGTTCTATAGAGGGACTATTGAGAGCATCCTGAGCAGCTGCATCACTGCCTGGTTTGGGACTTGCACCGGTTCGGACCGCAAAGCCCTGCAGAGGATAGTGAGAACAGCTGAGAAGATCATTGGGGTCTCTCTACCCTCCATCAAAGACATTTACATAAAACACTGTATCTGCAAAGCAACCAGCATTGTGGAGGACCCCACACCCCTCACACAAACTCTGCCGTCTGGCACGTGTGTCGATGTAGTGACACTAAGGGTAACTCTTGGGAGCCTGAGACACCTCTGATCTTTGATAAAAGGCCAATGGGAATTGGCGAGTATGCGAGTGCATACCATTCATTCCGGTTTTGTGCTTAGGATCCGAGACCGCAAGGGAGGTCAGAGAACCAAGTCTGTGTGGGCCAGAAGGGAGACACTAGGGTTACCTGCTCCTCTCGTCTATGCCGAGGGGGGCCTCTGTCCGGGCGTACCAGAGTGGGCAATGGGAGGATTCCGGGGAGGCAAACAGGTCTACCTGTGCCAGCCCGTATCGACTCCAAATTAGATGAACCACTTGAGGGTGGAGTCTCCACTCTCCTTTGACAGACCGTCTGCCGTGGAATTGAGGTCACCCAGGATGTGAGTGGCTCACAGTGATTTGAGGTACTGCTGACTCCAGAGGAGGAGACAGCAGGCGAGTTATGACATGTGAGGGGAGCTTAACCTGCCTTGGCGTTTGATATATGCAACTGTCGCTGTGTTGTCTGTTTGAACCAACACGTTCTTGCCCTGGATCAATGGCCACAACCTTAGCAAGCATTATTGCCAGCAACTCGAGGCAGTTGAAGTGCCAACGTAGCCGTGGGCCCGTTCAGAGAACGGCAGCCACGTGCCCACTGCATGTGGCGCCACAGCCTGACTTGGAGGCTTCGGTTGCAACCACAAAGCACCTGGAGACATGCTCTAGGGGTACCCATGCCCATAGAAATGCAAAGTCGCCACGCCCATCTCGGGACTCAAGTCAGTGCTGAAACAGTTTCATATGCATCAACCCGAGCAGTGTGGCCACCAAGAGGATTCCATGTGCCCCAGGTACCTCTGAAATAGTTTCAGTGGAATCACTGTCTTCTGTCTGAAAGCCTTTAGACAGCCAGACCGACTGGGCGCGCTCGTTCGTAAGGTGCGTCTTCATCGAGTCCAACTCCAAACCGAGAAAAGAGATGCTCCGAACCGGGAGGAGCTTACTCTTTTCCCAGTTGACCCGAAGCCCTAGCCGGCTGAGGTGCGTGAGCACCAGGTCCCTGTGTGCACACAACACATCCCGAAAGTGAGCTAGGATTAGCCAGTTGTCAAGGTAGTTGAGAATGCGGATGTCCACTTCCCTTAACGGGGCAAGGGCAGCCTCTGTGACCTTCGTGAAGACACAAGGGGACAAGGACAGGCCGAAAGGCAGGACATTGTACTGGTACGCCTGACCCTTGAATACAAATAGCAGGAAGTGTCTGTGTCGAGGTCAAATCGAGACGTGGATGTACACGTCCTTCAGGACTACCAGCGCGAACCAATCTTGATGCCGGATGCTCATTAGAATGCATCTTACCATCAACGTCTTAAATGGGAGTCTGTGTAAGGGCCAGTTCAGAACTCGCAAGTCTAAGATTGGATGCAACCCACCGGCTTTTTTCGGTACAATGAAGTAGGAGCTGTAGAACCCGCTCTTTATTTCGGCTGGAGGGACAGGCTCTATCGCGCGCTTCCGTAGAAGGGTGGCGATTTACACGCACAAGGTGGCGGCATTCTCTTCCTTCAACATGGTGAAGTGGATGCCGGCAAACCTGTGTGGGTGCCTGGCGAACTGAATCAATTATCTGAGTCAGATGGTCCGGGTCAGCCATCGCAACGGGTAGGAAGGCGTGAGCCATACGGGGAACAATTTTGCCAGACGAACTGGTGGGTGGGGCCTCATGGCGGGTGGAGCCAGCGAGGCCACATTGAAGGGGGTTTGAGCCCTGTGGCGGTACTGAGTCGAGAGACATCAAAACACTTACCAGAAAAGGGGAAAAAGGGGAAAGCCTGGCCGAGGATTTTGCATCTGACTGGACAAGCCCGCTCTCTGATGCTGCGCTCGAAAACTCATCACCTTCATGGGCACCCAACAAGAGGTCGAACTCACCTTGAGATGAGCCGGCCTGTGTGATCCCACCCACTGCCCACTCACCAATACTATTTTGACACTGCCAATTTGCCAGGTTTGACCAAGTTTGCCAGCAAACTAACTGGATCAGAGATAACAGATTCCACCCAATCTAAAAAGCTTCGCCATCTGTCTAAAAACCACCATGATCAGAGGCATAGTAAAACTAGGATAAACATTAGAGATGTCTTTGGAAGATGGAAGATTGAAATCCTTTAAAAAGGATGCTGAGTTGGCTAATTTATGTGTCAACATTCTGGAAACCTGTATGAGCTTCGAGTCTGGGGCGGGGCAGACAACTGTCCAATATTTTGAATTTGGACTACAGTACCCATTTCAAACGCTTGTTGTTAATCTTACATATAGCACCTCTAACATAATCACTGGCCAGGCAAATGGAGATAGAATGTGCATTAGTATTTATCAGAGGGAGTTGTTAATCACTTGACCATCGGTACTCCCTGCAGAGTTAATGACTTGAAGAACTGAAAAAAACACATTCGGCTTGCTTGAAATTATCACTGGTTTTGGATGGGGTGGGTACACGCCACCAAGGCAGAGACCAATGAGTGCAGTTCATGTATAAAAGAGTGTTTTTTCCCATTGGCCCGGTCGGTAATCCATCCCTGGACAGACCATTAAAATAATAACAACTGCTGCCCAGATCTCAATAAATGTGTAAAAATGTTTACATTTAGTACTTGGGTCTTATATTATTTTATATAATGTAAACATGATCTTTATATTTGTATACAGCTTTAGATTATGTAAAATATTATATAAAGATTATATACAGTATGTATTGTAGTTTAAATGTATATAACATTATGTATAAATATGCATACCTTACGAGATTGTACTTTTGTTTTACTTTAGTTCATGATACTTTAATATACTTTTGAATAGTTCACATAGTAGCAGGAGAATGAGACCAGTGTACAGAATGACATCTATAAATCCACCTTTGCCTCACATGTTGGTGGAGACAGTTTTTTTTGTTCTTGCAGGAAGTGTTCATGAGTCCAGGAATGATGTGCAATAGCTTGACCATTACTTAGCTGATCTTCTACTTCCCTTTGCCCCACTGTATACACTGGTGGCTAAAGGTTTGGAATAATGTACAGATTTTGCTCTTTTGGAAAGAAATTGATTCTTTTATTCACCAAAGTGACAACTGATCACAATGCATAGTCATGACATTAATAACATGAAAAATTACTATTACAATTTGAGAAAAAATTTCAGAACATCTTAAACTACTTCAAAGAGTTCTCATAAAAAATCCCTCTAGTGCAGCAGTGACAGCTTTGCAGATCCTTGGCATTCTAGCTGTCAGTTTGTCCAGACACTCAGGTGACATTTCACCTCACACTTCCTGTAGAACTTTCCATAGATGTGGCTGTCTTGTTTATTGTTGGGCAATTCTCACACACCTTATAATTTAGATGATCCCAAAAAAGCTCAATGTGGTTAAGATCCATAACACTCTTTGTTTTTCTTTTTCAAACGTGGCTTTTTATTTGCAATTCTTCCCATAAGGCCTGCACCCCTGAGTATTCTCTTTACTTTTGTTCATGAAACTGGTGTTGAGCGGGTAGAATTCAATGATGCTGTCAGCTAAGGACATGTGAAGCGTCTATTTCTAAAACTAGAGATTCTGATGTACTTATCCTCCTTGTTTAGTTGTACATCTGGCCTTCCACATCTCTTCCTGTCCTTGTTAGAAACAGTTATCCTTTGTCTTTGAAGACAGTTTTTTTTGGCAATTTCAAGCATTGTATAGCCTTCTTTCCTCAAAACAATGATTGATGAGTTTCAAGAGAAAGCGGTTTCTTTTTTGCCATTTTGTACCTAATATTAACCTCAAGACATGCTAGTCTATTGCATACTGTGGTAACTCAAAAGCAAACATTAAGACAATGTTAAGCTTCATTTAATGGACCAAATAGCTTTCAACTGTGTTTCTTATAATGGCAAGTGAGTTTCTAGTACTAAATTAGCAATTTAGCATGATTACTCAAGGATAAGGTGTTGGATTGATGGCTGCTGGAAATGGGGCCTGTCTAGATTTGATCAAAAATGACTTTTTTCAAATAGTGATGGTGCATTTTTACATCAGTAATGTCCTGACTATACTTTGTGATCAGTTGTACGCCGCTTTGGCGAAATAAAGTACCAATTTCTTTCCGAAACAGCAAAATCTGAACATTATTCCAAACTTCTGGCCACCGGTGTATGTCCTTAGTCCTCACCACGTGTATTCCAACTTGCAGTTTGTGATTGTATTAAATTATTAATATACAGTATCTCAGCTACAATGGAAACAATATTAATCAAACAACCGTTTGAGCAATCACACATTTGCTGCACAACAACAACTTCATGCCTGTGTTGCTTTTACTGTGCAGAAAAATTTCCATTCTCTGCTGTGTCAGCAGTGGAGAAATATACAATTGCCTGTATGGTTGTGTGATTCTTAACATTTTTAAGGAGTCTTAAATTTTTTTTTTTTTACAGTATGTATGAATCTCTCATCAGAAAACATTTATACATTTTATATTTGAAATGTGCTATTCAATAAGTTTTTGAACTTATTTTTTACTGTAAGAGATTTGTTACAAATAGATAATAAATTTTAAGTGAAGGCAGTGCCATTTATGCATCTTCTTACACATGCAATAAAAATGTGTAAATGCAAACAATTTATTAGCATTTCAGTTTTCTGTCATAATTTAAAATGTCCACATATGTAAAAACAAAAGACAATACAAATGACAAATACTGTGCACAACATGTAAAATGGAAAATCTTTAATAAAGCAATTATCAATTATAATGTGCTGTATTAATTTTGATCAACATTTCCATCCATCAAATTGTGCACAACAGTTTCTGCAGGCTTCATTGTTTTCTGTCTGAATCGCAGGGCTGCATATGTCAAATTCTCATCATCAGAATCCTGATAAAAAAGTGTGTTTTTTTTTTATTTATAAAAAATTATAATACATTTATAAAACTGGCTTCTTTTTATTTGACCATATTCATAACATTAAAGCAAACCATTACAATCACACCAGATACACCTATACAGTATATCCCAAAAAGCTACATGATATTGTAAAGTTAAAAAGAGCATATACCAGTACAAAAAATACTCTTATCAACCGTTAGAACAGCAATTGTACTATTTAGTAGTTGTAGGTAAACAAGATAACAGTCACAAATATTTGAATTCTGGTTTTGCCATGCACAGCTATTCTGACATACAGCATTCATACTGCATTAGTTTGAGACAAGTAATTGCTTTAACATTGCACACCAATAAAAATGACTTTGTGACAACATTTAAACCATTACTATACTTAATTTCCTCATTAATACAGTATTTAGAATAATTATCCTCTTACCTGAGCACTTGACTGCCCTCTAAGTCGGTTGTCTTGTCTAGAATCCCTCACTGTTAAAAAGTGGAGAAATATTCATACCCATTTTCTGTTAAATTAAATGGGAAAAAAGACACAAGTATTTTATGACTTTTAGATTTAACACTTACTCAGCCACTGTTCACACATTCCTTTCTTAAATATCAAGCACATGAGAGCAAAGACTAGAACTCCACAGAGCCCCAAAGCTACTGCCAACCCATACACTGCTGGATGGAGCTTCTCATCTGAAATTTAAAAGCAAATTGAACACTTTATGGACGTGTTAAAAGTTATTACATTTATTATGAATACATTGGTTTGGTATTTTAAATGCACTTTTGTCACAAATGTTATTAAGTGAAATAAAGTAATACCATGTTTACCAGTCTTCTCTTGTTTTGTGATGTTTCCATAACATTTTTGTAGAAACTCAATGGAGTCATTCAGATGACCAGACTTTGAGATTGTCGATGCTGTACAAATAATAAACAAGTGAAGTCAAGTGAATTTATCATTGGGGTAGAGATGCACAAATATGTACAGTATAAGCCACTGAGCATGACAAGCCCAAATAGGCAAAATTAATACAGAACAACATATATTCATCTATTAAAATTACAATGTCACAATGTAGATTCTAGACAGCAATTCAGTTAGGACTAACAATTACGACAATTAATTTGAAGCTGCACCTTTAATTAACAGCTGTGTTCCACTTCCAAACTCAATATAAAATGCTCTTGATCCACAATAATAGACTGCTTCATCTGATTGAATTGTGTTTGAAATTGTCAGACTGCAGCTGGTGCCCAGTCTGTTGCCCTGGAATCGATCATTTTTGAATTCATTGTAAAACATGGGATCTCCAAATTTTTGAAATACTGATATGACTCGAGGTTGTTGTCCAACAGTTTGCTTATACCATACAATGTCTGTGTCTCCATGTACATAACACCACAGTGTGACTGTGTCACCAATTGACACATTTATGAATTTATTTGGTTGATGAACACGAGGACGTGCAGTACCTGAGAAAACAGGCAACATCTACAAGTTAATGTAAAAATTGTCCACACAGCTTGTTATTCGTTATAAACAGGTAACTAATGCACATTATCTGTGTAAAATCAAACAGGTAATCATAGAGCTCTAAATAAAGTAATAGCAGTAGTCATTTGAATAAATACTAATAAAGACAAATACAAGCTTTAAATTAAAATAAATTAAGCATGACTTACATACAATACTCATAACAGCGATTAACACCCAAGGAATCATTATTAAATAAATGCCACAACTTTCTGCCATCCTTGTACTTTATCAAACAGTTTTATTGCAAAGCAGGAGTTTCTTTTATGCTCCTTTGACAAACCACATTAAATACCATTGGTTGTGGTTCACACACACAAAAAAAAGAGAAACAAATTGTCATCTTCACACTGTGGTTCCACAGTCACCTTTTGGCCTAAAAGACAAATTCTGTTTGTTTACTAATTACCCACATGCTTTATCAATCCATATTTTATATAAAGTTAAAGTATAAATAAAAGACAAAGGCCTTCACTATCTTCATAATTTCTAAATTTTTTTTTCAAAATATGTTTTGCTGGGTTGGCTGTTTAAAGATATCAAACTGGGTGATATACTGTACAATTAAAATATCAAATCCCGTAATCATTTTGTGAATTGCGGGGGGGGGGTCAAGTGGGTCTGATTGCAACAGGAGCACCCCCCCCCCCCACCCCCCAAAGGAAAAGCAATTTTCTCCTTGGAAACCTAATGGAGGGAACGAGAAGTTGTGTCGATGAAGTGACACTAGGGGTCACTCTTGGGAGCCCGAGACACCTCTGATCTTTGATAAAAGGCCAATGGGTAATGGCAAGTGAATTTGCATGCCACTCCCCTGAACATACGGGTATAAACGAGCTGGCTCGCTCATTCAGGTTTTGTGCTGAGGAGCTGAGAGAAGGTCGCGGTCATTTCAGTGGGTAGTCCAATGTTGTGGCAGGAGGGACACAATGTCTCGTTCCCTCCATCAGGGAACGAAGGATACAGAAGTAACCAGGATGTTCCCTCTCTGTCACTCACTCAACATTGTGTCGATGAAGTGAGACTAGGGGTCCCTATACAAAACGCCACAACTAGCTGAACTGTGTTACGTGAACTGGCAGTGCGATATGGGCAGACTACAGTGTGCCTCATAGCCAGCACACCAGGCCAACACGTAATCTCCCCAAACACTGTTATGTTCGGGGAGTGGCATGCAAATACCACTCGCCAACTCCCATTGGCCTTTTATCAAAGATCAGAGGTGTCTCGGGCTCCCAAGAGTGACCCCTAGTGAGTGACAGATAGGGAACCTATGTTTTGGACTTTCTGTTGTGTTTTCCATGTGTTAAAAGGCAATTTATAATTCTGTGTAGAACCTAGGCATAGCCTACACCTTAGCCTGATGTGCAACTCTTTGTAAACAGGGCTTTTACTTGATATTAAAGGGATAGTTCACCCAAAAATGAAAATTATCTCATCATTTACTCTCATGCCATCCTAGATGTGTATGACTTTCTTTCTTCTGCAGAACACAAACAAAGATTTTTAGAAGAATATCTCAACTCTGCAGGTCCATAACGCTGCAGGTTTTGGCAAGTGAATGGGTGCCAACATTTTTAAGCTCCAAAATGCTCATAAACACAGCATAAAAGTAATCCATAAGACTCCAGTGGTTAAATCTATATTTTCAGAAGCAATATGGTAGGTGTGGGTGAGAAAATGATCAATATATATGTACGTTTTTACCATAAATGCCCAGGAAGTAGCGATATGCATGAATAATTCAAATTACCAAAAACAAAATAATAAAATTGTTAAAGTTAAAGTGAAAGTGGAGAGTGATAGTAAAAAAGGTCTTAAGATATGGATTAACCACTGGTGTTCCCTATAAAAAGCTACATTTTGATGCTGCGCTGATTTAGCGCTTTGGGAATGTCTTAAGGAGTGAGCAACTGTGAAATCGTGTGCAACACATCAATGAAATTGACTAGAATTTATAACCTCTGCCGGTGACATCATCAGGATACGCCGGTACAGAAGCTATAAATAGATGCGCCACGGGTGCATCATCAGGTCTTATGTCTTCAGACCATTCTGTGTGTGTTGTGCTTCTCAACCCTCTCAAAAACGTTCTATTTTCCTCTGTTAGAAGTTAGAATTTGTTAGGCAGTGAGCAGATATCTTTCTCTTTCAAAAAAAAAAAAAGAGAAAGAAAAATTTTATGGCTGAAACGGACACACCAGTTTTGTTTTGTGTATTTGGGGGAAGCGCATGCTGCTCTTGTGTTGGGGCGGGGCGGGTGCGAGCATTGTGATCTGCTTTCAGTCAAAATGCTTTGCACTCATCCCGCTTACTTCCGAGAGTCAGCGCCCACACTTCCATCGTGGGGCTCTCGTTTGGATCTGTCAGAGGAGCGAGAGGGTTTCTTCTCTATCACTCGCTCTCTCCCCAGATCCAGCTGGTCCTTCTTGAGATCTTGAAGCGTGCTCCGGCGCCTCTTCGGTTCATGAGGGGGACGCTGAATCTCTTGAGTCTGTAGACTTTGAGCCTTATCACCCCGCACATTCATGAAATGCATGGATGCAGCACTGGCTCCTTTGCGTCTCCGGGGCATCCGTATTCTGAATTATATAGACAACTGGCTGATACTATCACAGTCACAAGAACTGGCATTACAGCACAGGGATATCAACTTAGCTCATCTGGTTTCTCTGCGTTTGAGGCTCAACATGAAGAAAAGCGTCCTCTCTCCCACTCTGAAAACTACCTATCTGGGGATCGTATGGAATTCGATGATAATGCGGGCACAATTGTCTCCCGCTCGAATCGAATCCATTCAGAACACAAGTCAGGCTAGGCCAATGTTGCACTGTTCATCAGTATTAACGAATATTAGGTCTCATGGCATCTGTGATCCCTTTGGGACTTTTTGCACATGAGACCATTTCAGTAGTGGCTGAAAGCCAGGGGATTTCATCCAAGGGCCAGTCCCCTAAGGCTGATAAGTGGTATGCGGCATGCGCTACGTACCCTTTCTATGTGGTTCAGACCCGGTTCCTCACTTTGGGTCCCACTCTAGGTGCGTCTTGCCATCGCAAGCTGCTAACGACAGATGCCTCCCTGACGGGCTGGGGATGGATCTTAAGTGGTCGTTAAGTGGCTGTATTTCTGGCCCTGAAGTACTTCCTCCAGTATCTTACGTAAGCCATAAAGAAGATCTACGGTCACGCCAGCTGAACAGACTGGCACGGCAGATTCTCCTTTGGGCCCAGGGCAAGCTCCTGTCAATCAGAGCAGTTTATATCCCTGGATGCCTGAATGTGGGTGCAGATTTTCTGTCCAGACAGAAAATACCGGCGGGGGAGTGGAAACTCCACCCTGAAGTAGTGGAACAAATCTGGTTGAGATTTTACAGAGCAGAAGTGGACCTCTTCACCTCCCAACAAACAGTGCAATGTCCTCTCTACTTCTCTCTGAGTCACCCAGCCCCCCCTGGGTCTGGACACGATGGCTCTTGGGAGTCTTGGCCAGAGTTCGCCAGCAAGGGTCCTGCCTCTTACTAATAGTGCCGTGTTGGCTGAACTGGGTATGGTTCTCGGAGATAATGTCTCTCCTCGATGGCTCACCTTGGGCGATTCCGGACAGGAGCGACCTTCTGTCTCAGGTGCAGGGGACAATATTTTATCCCCGGCCCGTGTTGTGGAACCTTCATGTTTGGCCCCTGAAGGGTACCAACTGAGGGACACTGGGCTTTCACCTGAAGTCATCGAGACTATTCTAAGTGCTCCCTCTACTAGAATAAGTTATACCAATAAATTTGGTGTCTTTGAAAGATGGTGCAGTGCACATAATGCAGATTATTGCCAGATTGCTTCAGTTCTGGACTTTATGCAGGAAAAATGATCAGCAGGCACATACCCTGCCACTCTCAGGGTTTATGTGGCCGCTCTATTGGCTTGCCACACCTTGATTAACGGGATGCCATTGGGAAAAAAGTTAATTGTTTCCAGTTAACAGTTAGTGTTCGTCACACGAGGTATAGTTCTGAATTTGATGTTTTCTTTTTCAGCACAGAACATTAAACATTAATTATGCCAAAATATTTATTTATAATTATTTATGCAACTCACGAGCAAGCATACAGTATTTTTCTCATTAATTTGCATCTAACATGTAATATTAATAATATGTAGACTACCTAAATTTCAACATGTTCACATTCTTATAGCTCGTTTTTAATATAATAAATACTTTTGAATCCAAAAATGACATTGCTTTTGTTTATTTATGAATGTATAACACCAACGCAGAACTATAAATGCAATCCAATGCATTGGCCACTACGCAGCGTCTACGCCTTAGGTTTGACACTGAACTATAACTCAGCCTTTACCCTGCTTGTTTCTTTTCCCTGTCTTATTTCCTGGCACACCCCCTCGTTTCCCTGATCATTTGTCCTCCTTGTTTGCCTCCTGATTTCTACCCCTATATATTTTTCTTGTGTCTTTTGTCTTTTGCTGTATTCTTCCACTTGGTTCCATCCTGTTCTGTGCTTTCCTGTTGGTCTATTGGTTCTTGTTTTTTTATTTATATATTTTTTATATATAGATTTAGTTAAAGATTTTTTCTTGGTTTGTTTTACCCTCTCATTGGTTGTATTGTTTCCTGCCATTTTGGCTTTAGTCTGGGTCTTTTGATTTATTGTTACAGTTACAGTTTTGTGTTTGTTCTTTTCTTTTTATAAAATAAAGAATTTTGAGCATTCGACTGTCTGCATATGGAAAGCATATGCTCTAGCATCATGGGCCTGTTCCTCAGGCAGGAATCTGTTTCCTAAGGCACAGGTCTTGACAGGGCGGACAGCCTATTTTGGAGTATGCCTTGGCTCTCCTCAATGTGACCCAGGAGCTGTGCTAAGGTGACACTTTGCACAACAACAACAACAACAACAACAATAATAATAATAATAATAATAATTATTATTATTATAATAATAATATGTTTAATTTATATAGTGTCTTTACAGAGCTTAAGGATGCTTCACAATAATGAACAGTAAAAAATCATATAGACAGTCATTTGCCCTGGAGAGTTGCCCAGACTGGAACAAAAAAAAAACATATTTGCATATAGCAGATCAGATCATGCAATCAATTAGACATATCAATACAGTATAAAAGAACACAACATCATGTAGACAGTAGAGAAAGGGTAAACAGTGTATTCTGCTGGGGATCCCCTGCAGAAAGGCTTTATCTCACTATGTTTGTGGTGGCATCTTGTGTGGTGTTTATCACCCTATTTGGAGTGTGTGAAATGTGGTACTTGAGTGCACGGTTGTGTGTTTGGGAGTGTGATTTCCATCCATAATTCCTTGCGTATCTGTCCTTTCTGCCGGTAAGCCTCAGCTCTGTGTTTTGCTTTGACATTTGCTTTGATATTTTGTTTGAACAAATTTTGTTTGTTCTTTTTTTTTTTTTTTTTGTAATTTTGTATTTTGTGACACAGTGACAGCTTTTACATATATGTATTTATATGTATCTATTCTTCTGGAACCTATTGTCAGATTCTAGAACGTTAAGGCCTTGAAGAACCCTCACGTGAATGGTTGGAAATTTACGACTTGTTTTGCATTTCAATGTAATTATAAGTATTTTAAAATAATGTGTTTTCTATTTGTATACTGGACCTACGTCTCTCGCCCTCTTTGTAGAATTGAACCTGTGTGACCTAGCGCTAGTTCTGTGTTTTAACAAATATTTCCCCTGGTGAAATTCTCAGGGTGGCATATTCGTGGTCGTGCTACAACAGGAAAAAAAAATATTTTGTTGAATGCAGTGCCAGATTACATGACATCTAAAGGTAGACACAGTAGTGGATGAAATTGTAAAATTCTCAACACAATCCTACATTTTTGGCTCTAGCACAAAACACAGATAAAGAACATTGTAATGTACAGTATGTTACGGAGAATATGTGATTTATCAGATTGGAGATACTTGCGATAAAAAATTTGAAGAATTACTTCTCATTAATGGTTAGTACATTGTGCCTGATGCTGAAGTTTGCCAAAACAGTCTTTTGAATATAATTTTATAGTTTTCTTTGGTGTTTTGACATATTTCCTACTGAAAGTGGGGGGACATTATGTCAAACAGATCATCCCTTTTAAACGAAAATAGCCAATGGACTTTAGTTTACATTGCAAAACAAAAATTGCAAAAATGTATGTATATATTTAATCAATATCACACGAGCAAGAGTGCGATATGGCCCTACATCAGCAGCCCTGGATGGATGTGTGTGAGAGAGAGAGAGAGAGAGAGAGAGAGAGAGAGAGCGAGCATGTGCAATCACCTGTTGCCACACCCAATCAGAAATGCTGTCAGATTTTTCAGTGGAAAATATACATCCAAGCGGGGGTATTCCTCTCTATTTCGCTGTAGCCAGTGTACAAGTGTCATTCACTATAGAAACAGCGATGTCCTCCGCCTCATTATGATGTCTTCAGCATTTTAAACAGTATGTATCCAATGTGGAAACTCTGATAAAAGGTAAGCACATGAGTTCTGTAATAAATCAGTCAGTTGTGTCTCTCAGCATGAGCCTTAATCCTGAAGTTGTCCGTTTAAAGCTATTTCCTAGCTTTGGTAAAGTATTAGTAATAAGAGCGATCACTGAGCATTGTTCTAAGTAAACAATAGCTAACGGATACACTTTAGGTCACCAACTGGCTCAAATTACACATAAAAATGATCTTTTGCCACCACCTGCTGGCTAATATATGTAATTTCAAAAATAAAGACTGTAACGCTTAACACATATGCACTACACTTGCACTTTAGTTTAGAACAATATGAACACAAGCAGAGTGATACACACACACACAGTGAAGCATCCGAGGGCGGATGGTGTCACACCATCAGTGCTCATGGAATGTCTCTCGTCCAATCAGATTCGAGGACCGGAACTAACTGTGGTGTATATATATAGTATAAATGGATAAAGCGGACACAATAAACCAAAGTATATTTTGATTTCATGCCATTTTATATAGGAATATATACAATTTTTCCCAGGACAGTGCCGTATTTATAAGTGTTCTGACTTATTCTAAAAAAATTGTGTCCCATATTTCCCCTCTCCTAAACTTTCTCTTTTGCCTATGCAGCTTTCTCAGTCATGTGAGTAATCTAATCAAAGTTGGCCAAGGATATGATAAGACTGTGTGATGTATTCTTATATCTTGGAACTTATAGGGTCCCGTAGTGTCACTACATCGACACAATGTTGAGTGAGTGACAGAAGGGAAAAGTCAAGGATACTAATGTAACCACTGTTCCCTGATGGAGGGAACAAGATGTTGTGTCCCTCCTGCCACAATACTGAACTACCAGCTGAAATGGCCGGGACCTTGTCAAGTCAAGTCAAGTCAAGTGGTTTTTATTGTCGTTCAACCATATACAGTTAGTACAGTACACAGCGAAACGAGACAACGTTCCTCCAGGACCATGGTGCTTCATAAATCAACATAGAACAAACACAGAACCACATGAGACTACACAGACTAAATACATTACCTATATAAAGTGCACGTGCAAATGTGTTCAAAAAATGTGTGACAGTACAATAAATTACTAAAAGGAACAGGACAATAGGCACAGTAAGAGACGTGCAAAATGTAAACATAACATACTATGAGATAGTGTTCTATGGACAGGTAGCAGTTATTGAGGTAGCAGCCAGGTATAAAGTGACAATGAATTAAAGTGCAACTCTGGACATGTGCAAAAGTTGGATGGTGTACAGGTGTGTGGGTGTGTGTGTGTGTGTTTCAGTCAAGTCCCTGAGTATTGAGGAGTCTCATGGCTTGGGGGAAGAAGCAGTTACACAGTCTGGCCGTGTGGGCCGAATGCTTCGGTACCTCTTGCAATACGGCAGGAGAGAGAAGAGTTTGTGTGAGGGGTGTGTGGGGGCATCCACAATGCTGGCTGCTTTGCAGATGCAGTGTTTTGTGTAAATGTCTTTCATGGAGGGAAGAGAGACCTCGATTATCTTCTCAGCTGTCATTATTATCCTCTGATTATACCCCGATTATCATCCTCTTCAGGCCTTTTCAGTCCGAAACGGTGCAAGTCCCAAACCAGGCAGTGATGCAGCTGCTCAGGATGCTCTCAATAGTCCCTCCATATAATTGCAACGATACACAAACTGCAGTGGGTCTAGTGAGGGGGGCAGCTGGGTCTTAATGTGCCTCATGACAAGCCTCTCAAAGCACTTCATGATGATGGGTGTGAGTCGACGGGATGGTATTCGTTGATGCAGGACACTGAAGACTACTTTAGTATATGGATGATGGTGGTGCCTCGAAGCACATTGGTATGACGGCGCTGCTCAGAGAGATGTTGAGAGATGCAGAGAGATGTTGAAGATGTTGGTAAAACATCTGCCAGCAGGTCTGCACATCCTCTGAGCACTCTGTCAGGAATGTTGTCTGGTCCAGCAGCCTTCCGTGGGTTAACTCTACGTAGAGTTTTCATCACATTGGCCGTGGTAAGACAGAGCACCTGGTCGTTGGGAGAAGGGTTGGTCTTCCTCACCACCACGTAGTTCTGCACCTCAAATCGAGCATAGAAGTCGTTCAGTGCATCAGGAAGGGAGGAATCATTGTCACAGGCAACTGATGTTGTCCTGTAGTTGGTGATGGCATGGATGCCCTGCCACATGTGCCGTGTGTCGCAGCTGTCCTTGAAGTGACTGTGGATTCTCTGTGTGTGTGCGCGCTTTGCCTCTCTGATAGCCTGGGACAGTTTGGTCCTCGATGTTCTTAGGGCTGCCTTTTCACCTGCTCTGAAGGCAGGGTCTCGGGTCCTTAGTAGCGCATACACCTCCACAGTCATCCACAGCTTCTGGTTGGAGCATGTGGTGATGGTCTTGGAGAAAGTGACAACATCAATGCACTTGCTGATGTAGCTGATTACTGATGCTGTGTATTCCTCCAAGTTGGTAGAGTCGCCATATGTTGCAGCTTCCCTGAATATGTGCCAGTCAGTACACTCAAAAGCGTTCTGTATGCTGGAATTAGCATAACAGAGATGTTGTCTGAGTAGCCGAGGTGGGGGCGGGGCTCCGCTCTGTACGCACCTGGGATGTTTGTGTAAACAAGATCAAGTGTGTTCGCCCCTCTCGTTGCAAAGTCTACATACTGATGGAATTTAGGGAGCACTGTCTTGAGATTCGCACGGTTAAAATCTCTGGTGACAATAAACAGGCCGTCAGGGTGAGCGTTCTGCAATTCGCTAATAGCCCCATACCGTTCACAGAGTGCTTCCTTAGCATTAGCGCTGGGGGGAATGTAAACTCCGGTTATTATTACAGTGGCATTTAACCCGTGCTAAATAAAAAGTTCTGCATCTAACAGTCACAAGCTCCACCAGTGATAAGCAGTAGCTAGAGACAAGGATAGCGTTCTTGCACCATTCCGTGTTGATGTAAACACACAAGCCACTACCGCGAGTCTTACCACACAGAGCTGCATTTCTTTCTGCACGAAATGAGGCGAGCCTGTCTAGCTGACTGGTGGCATCTGGAACTATGTCGCTGAGCCACGTCTCAGAAAAAACAAAGACGCAGCAGTCTCAAAACTCACACTGTGTAGTCTGCTGGAGTCAGATGTAGTCCAGTTTATTGTCCAGGGAGCAAATACTGTATTTGAGAGCAGGATAGACGGGAGAGCTGGACGGCTAGGGTTTGTTTTTAGCCTAACATGGACCCCCGACCTCTTGCTGCATTTCCGTTTCCTTGCACACCACTTATGACGTCCTCTCCCCTGGCCACCAGCATCAGGCAACACCGAGGACTGGATGCCTGGTCTCCGCAGCAAGCCAAGGTCGATTAGCTTCTCCTGCAGATCATCATGCAGCTTGTTTGTTGTATAAATCTTATATTTTAGTAGTGTCTGGCGATGGTAAACATGAACACCGGTTGCTCCGATGTCCATGTGCCGTAAAAGTCGGGCTAAGT
This sequence comes from Moxostoma hubbsi, assembly GCA_032164185.1. Classification (NCBI taxonomy): domain Eukaryota; kingdom Metazoa; phylum Chordata; class Actinopteri; order Cypriniformes; family Catostomidae; genus Moxostoma; species Moxostoma hubbsi. Next base: position 22,823,864 of record JAVLUX010000025.1, read on the forward strand.
AACAAAAATAGCACCAGTTTGGATCCAGAGCGGCCGCTATCTTGGATCAAGTAAGTGATCTCGGCTCCTCAGTGCGAAACCTGAATGAGTGGTTGCATTCCAGCACCATATATACCCGTATGTCCAGGGGAGTAGCATGCAAATTCCACTCGCCAATTTTCATTGGCCTTATCTCAAAGATCAGATATGTCTGTTGCTCCCAGGAGATACCCCATGTGTCACTACATCGACACAACGTCTCGTTCCCTGGAGGTTATGTTAGTATCCATGACGTTTTCCACAAGCAGGAATCTGGTCACCCTACCTTTAAATATCCCCCACCTGAATTAATCATGCCTTTTCCAGATTATGTACCTGACTGTCCTGTTAAAGCAAAGTTATCCACCATTATGCTCATGGCATTTTTTCTCATTTCATAATTAAAAGTTTATTTGAATTTTAAAGCAAATGTGACTGACCATCGACATTTTGTAAACAATAAACACTAATTTATAGCAGTGAACCCTATAACTCCACCTTGAGGGGTTATGTTGCAACTGTTGTGGTCTAAAAATATTTACAAGAAAAGATAGCAGGAAGTCTGTGATGTCACATAATGCGAGATGTACACTAGCCTACAATCTAATCTTGCTGCAGTTTATCAAGAGACCAGCCAACAGCTAAAGATTGAAGATGATGATTCTGTGGATTTATGCCATGCTTCTAAGTAAGATGTGTAAGTATTTAGGTTAATTTAGTCATGTCAAATAATATTTTTGACTTGAATAAAACCAGTTAATTTAGATGTTACCATATGAAGCACACATTTTTACAGTGTATAGTTGAAGTTTTTTGGAAATGTCCTGTGGTGTGACATGCAATTCTCCATTTAAAACGTTTTTAAACCATATTTTGCAAATTTTTTTTATAATTATAATGTATGCAGCTTTTGTGGCCAAATTCATGGAACATTTCAAAATAAATTTGTCACAGTGCAGGACCATTTAAAATGGACTTCTGAAGACAAAAAAAAGTTACTTTACAAATTGTGCTAACATCAACATTACTGTTTTTATTCAAGGCAAAAATATTATATAATTGAATCATACTGAATACATTAGGGTACACCAACAAAATTAATTTTAAGGGTTAGATCAGGTAGAAATAGCTTAAGGTAACATTCTGAGGTTACGACTTTTTACAGTTTACATATTCATCTAAATTTAATGCATATATTTTTGTCTTCAGCAATAATATTATTTATAGAATTTATTACTTTAATTGATGCATTTATATCCACTATAGCAAGGTTACAAGTATTCCTTGAAAGTATTTGACATTTTTTTAATAAAATAAAAAGTAAACTAATCTCACAAAATTATTCACATTAATAAATAATTCATCATTCAATAAATTATAAATATTAATAATTTAATTCCATAGTTTAGCCTTAAATCTTTTGAGAGGGGGTTCAATAATTCTTTTTTAATTGAACTTGCTACAATGGAGAAGCTTTATTTAAAATGGAGTACTATATGTTTTAAGGTGTTTAATATGCTACATAAAGCCTATAGTCCTCACAATGACACAACATGGTTTTCAGAAGTATGACTTTACTTAATCATAGCATTATCGTACTACCTACTGTAGATTGAAAAATGATAGCTTTTGTTCTTATTTTCTCTTTCTCCTATAGACACTGCACATTCTGAGGTTGTCCATCAACCAGACTCAGTGGTGACTGTCTCTGTTGGTGATAATGTCACTCTACGTTGCTCTGTTCTGAAAGAAGATCATAGTGATCCAATTGTTTGGTACAAGCAAACTTCAGGACATCAACCACGTGTTGTTTTACTGGTTCAGAAATTTGCGGAAAAACCTCAGTTCTATAATGAGTTTCAATCTTCACGTTTTACTATTGAAAGAACACATGAAGTCTGTCACTTAAAGATTTCTAATGTCATTTCATCTGATGAAGCAATGTATTACTGCGGCTGGAGAAGGTATGAGACTGTTTTCGCTGGAGGCACATACTTGGCTTTGAAAGGTACATGTTTTTAACCTTGAGTAATTAAGTAAAAAATCCCAACAAAATAAAAATATGTTCTGAAAAAAAAAAAAACCATGATGGAAATAATTCACTATATAAGTTTCATATACACTAACGGTCAAAGGTTTAGGGTCACTTATTCATTCTTGATTATTATTTTATTTTCACATTTTAGAATAATAGTAAAGGTGTCATAACTATGGTATAACATAAATGGATCTATAAGAATGATGTTGTCACTAAAAAAAAATAAAATAAATCAAATGATTTTTTACATTTTAGCATCTTCAAAGTTGCTACACATTGCCTAGAATTTTTAACGGCAGTACACACACACACACACACACACACATATACATATATATATATATAAAGTTTATATACATATATATATAAACTATCTGACATTTGTTTATTTTTGTATAATTGTCTATATTTGGATAAAATGTCTCCTTGTCTGTGTTTAGGCTCGCAAAACAACCAACATAAATTCAACGTGTCTATTCACCAGCATCCAGTGTCGGAGTCTGTCTACCCTGGAGATACGGTGACCCTGCTGTGCTCGGTGTCGTCTAAACGCACAACAGCAGATATGACAATGTTCTGGTTCAGATCTGATTCAGGGAAATCTGTTCCTGAAATCATTTACACTCGTAATCAGAGTGATCAATGTGAGATTGATACTTTTAAGCAGAGTTGTACATACAATCTTTCCAAGAACATTGTCAGCCAAATGGACACTGGCACATATTACTGTGCCCTAGTCACCTGTGGAAAAATTCTGTTTGGGAATGGGACAAAAATAAATATGGGTAAGTGCCTTACCTTCTTCTTCTTAAACAGTTTAATATTTTTATGGAGCTGTAAAATGTGTATTTCATCATCATAATATATGTTTGTTATTCAGTTTAAATTGAGTTATTTTTGCATTCTCTGTTAGATGGACTGTAAGTGTACAGAGCAGTGTTGGGTGTATCGCCTTACAAAGTAATGTGCTACTGTAATCTGATTACATTTTATGGTAATACAGTAATGTTACATACATGAATAAAATTAAGTTACTTGGATTACACATTTATTGCTAGAAACAAAAATATTAATTAAGTAGAATGCATTTAAAGTTCCTATGTTTGGTACTTTTATGTGTGTTGCTGTGTCAGATAATGAGCTCTAACAAACCACCATGGTTTTGAGGACACGTATTGAGGCAATGGTAGATGAGTGAGCTTTGTTACTATGGACGCAGTGGAGTTTAGTTAGTTATTCAATTTGAAAATGAAAGTGAAGCGTTTCAAGTTTACATGCGCTCACAATCAAGCTCAGTAGGATGAGCCGCCGACAAATCCTCCATAAATATCCATGCTCTACCCCATCATCGCACACCTCCCTCGCGTGTTCCTCTGCAGTGGACGCAGGATGAGAGGGGATCGACTTTGCATGCATATGGAAAGCAGTGCACGTTCCCATCTGACAGAGGGATATATCTCTCACAAGGTGGAAACATAAGCAAACAGCTTTTTATCTCTTGCACAAGCAGGGAGATAATCCACTCGCTGTAAAGTTGTGTAAACACACACATGCTGCACATACATGTAAACTGACATGTATGATGCAACACACAAGCAAACCTGTACATGCACACTGAAAAGTGTCAGCACTTGTCTGCAAATGGGTTTTCAGAAATATTTTCAGTTCTTAAGTATTCTTTTTCTGTCTTTCACACCAACACAAACACAGGTAAATAAGCATACTGTACACATACATGCCACACACAGCTGAAGATACTACTACAGCATATTTGAGATAGGAAAGTTAAGTTGCATTTTAATTTTAATTTCAGTCAACATTAAAGTACTAAAAGAGCTAAAAGTGTCACATTTGGTTTTATTTCACAGGTTTGATTGATTTTAGAAAGCAACTTAAAAGTGAAGTAATTAGCAATCTAATTATTTTCTAGATTAAGTAATTAGTAAAGTAACGTAATTACAATTTCCCCAAAATAATTTGTAATCTGTAGTGGATTACTTTTTTTGAAAGTAACTCACCCAACACTGGTACAGAGTATGGACAGTCTCTCCCAGTTGCCAGTTCAATATGGGGAATATCTGTATAGCTTTATACCACAAACTGATGGTTACTTATAGTAAAAATGGCTGAAACACATTCTTCTATGTGCAATTTTTCAATTTAATCAATTAATTAACATACATTTGCTGTATAAATAATTTGATTGATAATTCATTCTTACCTAATAATTTGTAAATGTACAAACATTTGTAATTACCTGTATAATTAAATCAACATCAATATTTTATGCAATAATGTGCACAACCGTTTGGAGCAAAAGCATAATTGGCAGAATATGAATAAATATACCCATGTTATTTTGTACAAACAAAAAAGGAGAGAATCTCAACATGGAGCGTTTTTTGCCCATTTGGTGGGCCACTTTTGTTGGCATTTGCGGCTTGTTAATTTCAAGCCTGCTGTACAGTCAGATTCTCCAGTAAATGATTGATTTACACACTTATAATTGTATAAATGGGAATTGATTAGAAAACCCTATTGTATTAACATTTATATTATTATTAATGATAATAATAAGAATGATTAAGTATATCTTTTACAAACAATCATCTGATCACAATATTTACTGTACATACACAATATTTTTTGTCTTATACTGAGCAGTAAAGACAGTGGATCCTGTAGTGATTGTCCTGGGGGCATTTCTGAGTGTTTGTGTGGTTGTGATCACTGCTCAAGCTGCTTTGATTCATAAAAAGGAAAGATACTACTGCAACAGAGGTAAGTCTTTGATTTAATTTGTGTACACAACTGAACAGAACGTTTCTTTAAATACTAAAGTAGACTCAACACTTTCAAATTAAAATAACTCTCTGTAAGCTGGACAAATGCCTAAAAGGCTTCCAATTAATTTTTGTCTTTAACCAGAAAAGTTGCTGCAAGAAATTGAAAAACAACATCCTTCCAGTCAGGTATGCTTTATAACTTTATGTGATTCACTTGGTATTAGGATGCGTATTTGGTGATCCAATCACAAGTGGTCAGTGCTAAATACAGATGAAAATGGGGCAAAAACATTTTGTGATTGGATCACTGAAACCTCAAATGGAGGTAATCAATATCGCATGTGACCACATTGCATTTGAGGTGTGAAACGCAATCCATCCTGAATGTGTCCCGAATGGAGAGAAGCACCCCTCACCTGTCAATCCTCCACTATGCTTAAACAAGTGTTTAAACTTTGCTGGTGTTTTGCCAAAATCTCCCCACCAGATTTATACTCTCTGCTATTTCATTGGTCCCTATCCCTAAAGCCGACACCTACCCCCACTCATACAACCACTCCTTACCCTAACCAAAGTTGGGAGTCATTGGTCCCTGTCCAGGGGCGGACTGGGACTAAAAAGTGTCCCTGGACTTTCTGGCCCTAAGTGGCCCACCAAACCCGTCTCACAACACACCACACCACACCATAACACATTTATTTCATTTTCTGGCTCAATTTCAAATTTTTGTGTTGAAAAAAAAAATACATTCCTATTGCCTGCTAGTCATAACAACGGGCCCCACCAGTGCAAACATTTTCATAACCTTAAAATTTATATGTAAATGTTAAACTGTAAATGTGATGAGTGGATTTTTTTTAAGAAAGCACTAAAAATATGCACTTAATAGCTCAGACAAATAATATGTCCGAAAACTTTTTTTTCCCAATATACAGATTTTGGGTTAAAATGTGTATGAAAGTACAGGGGAAAGTTGGTATTTTAAGTGCTATGACAAGTCAACCATGTGGAAGACAAATTTTCCCTTTATTTTTATCAGAACGATATACAAAGGTTATTATTTTTATTATTAATCTATTATTTTTTTCTTTTCCATCCGACCCAACAGAACACAGTGCCAAATGCTGAGAAGAAACCAAAATAATATCAAAATAATATCAAAACATAAAATACAAATAAAAATGATCACGTGTGTGTATATATATATATATATATATATATATATATATATATATATATATATATATATATATATATATATATATATATGTATACATACACACACATACACACACACACACACACGTGTTGGTCTAACAATCATTATGAGGACTTTCCATAGACATAATGATTTTTATACTGTACAAACTATAGATTCTATTCCTTAAACCTAACACAACCCCTAAACCTAACCCTCACAGAAAACTTTCTGCATTTTTACATTTTCAATAAAACATAGTTTAATATAGATAGTAAGATATTTAAATTATGGGGACACTAGAAATGTCCTCATAAACTACATTTATAGCATAATACCCTTGTAATTACCAGTTTGTAAGCTAAAAATTGTCCTGGTAAACCATATAAACATGCCCCCACACACGCACGCACGCACGCACACACACACACACACACACACACACACACACACACACACACACACACACACACACACACACACAGTTGAAGTCAGAAGTTTACATACACTTAGGTTGAAGGCATTAAACTAATTTTTTAACAACTCCATAGAAGTTTTGGCAAGTAATTTAATGCATGACACAAGTCATTTTTCCAACAGTTGTTTACAGACAGATTGTTTCACTTTTAATTGACTATATCACAATTCCAGTGGGATAGAAGTTTACATTATATGTTAACTGTGCATTCAATCAGCTTGGAAAATTCCAGAAAATTATGTCAAGCCTTTAGGCAATTAGCCAATTAGCTTCTGATAGGAATTAAATTGGAAGTGTACCTGTGGATGTATTTTAAGGCCAGTCTTCAAACTCAGTGCCTCTTTGCTTGAAATCATGGACAAATCCAAAGAAATCAGCCAAGACCTCACAGAAAAATGTGGACCTCCATAAGTGTCATTCATCCTTTGGAGCAATTTTCAAACACCTGAAGGTACCACGTTCATCTGTACAAAACATGGTACGCAAGTATAAACACCATGGGACCATGCAGCCATCATACCGCTCAGGAAGAAGACACATTCTGTCTCCTAGAGATGAACGTAGTTTGGTGTGAAAAGTGCTGGAAGGCTACTCAGCAAGGAAGATGCCAATGTTCCAAAACCGCCATAAAAAGCCAGTCCTACAGTTTGCAAGTGCACATAGGTACAAAGATCTTATTTTTTTGCAGATTTGTCCTCTGGTCTGATGAAACAATAATTAAACTGTTTGGCCATAAATGTAAGTTCTAGTGGGAAGACTAGCAGCTGTACGTCATTGCACCATTAGCTGGGTAATTCCCAGCCAATCACATGTAAGCCGTTGCTTTATATGTCTGCTCACAATCTATCACATTGCTGTTTCAATGTGCTGACATGGCAACATCCACCACCCCACCACCACCAGTTGAGTCCCGTCCTCCTCGCCCCTGCCTCCTATCTCCGGCAGAATACGACGGTTCCAAGTACAACTTCTCCGGATGCCAAAGAGAGACATTACTTTTCTGTTTTATATTCACCAAATAAATGTCATCTTAAATGTCACTCAAGTCTGCAAGTCTTATGATAGAATGACCATAGTTATGTTTGGAGTAAAAAGGGTGAGGCTTGCAAGCTGAAGATCACCATCCCAGTCGTGAAGCATGGGGGTGACAGCATCATGTTGTGGGGGAGCTTTGCAGCAGGAGGGACTGGTGCACTTCACAAAATAGATGGCATCATGAGGAAGGAAAATTATGTGGATTTATTGAATCAACGTTCTTATGACATCAGTCAGGAAGCTAAAGCTCGGTCGCAAATTGATCTTCCAAATGGAAGATGACCCCAGGCATTCCTCCAAAGATGTGGCAAAATGGCTTAAGGACAACAAGGCCCTGACCTCAATCCGATAGAAAATTTGTGGACAGAACTGAAAAGGCATGTGCGAGCAAGTAGGCCAACAAACCTGACTCAGTTACACCAGTTCTGTCTGGAGGAATGGGCCAAAATTCCAGCAACTTATTGTGAGAAGCTTGTGAAAGGATCCCCAAAATGTTTTACCCAAGTTAAACAATTTAAATGCAATGCTACTAAATACTAACAAAGATTATGTCAACTTCTGACCCACTGGGAATGTGATGAAAAAAAAAAAAAATATATATATATATATATATACAGTGGTGTAGATTCCAGGGGGGATGTATCAAAACAAGTTAGTACTTCACACCGCAACCCCCACAATATTCAAGCCAAATCTATATGCCCTTGCATATTTATATGTACACTGAGTCAAAAACTTTAGAATTATGTACAGATTTTGCTCTTATGGAAAGTAATTGGTACTTTTATTCACCAAAGTGGCGTTCAACTGATCACAATGTATAGTCAGGACATTAATAACATGAATAATTACTATTACAATTTGAAATAACCTTAAACTACTTCAAAGATTTCTCATCAGAAAATACTGATGCAGCAATGACAGCTTTGCAGATCCTTGGCATTCTAGCTGCCAGTTAGTCCAGATACTCAGGTGACATTTCACCTCAAGCTTCCTGTAGCACTTGCCATAGATGTGTCTGTCTTGTCGGGCACTTCTCACGCACCTCACGGTCTAGTTGATCCTACAAAAGCTCAATGGGGTTAAGATTCATTCTCTGTTTTTCAATGTCTGTGTTTCTTTGCCCTCTCTAACCTTTCCTTTTTGTTTTTTTCTGTTTCAAAAGCGGCTTTTTCTTTGCAATTCTTCCCATGCCATGCTGGCCCAAATTGTTCAGTGGCCCACCAGTAAAACACACGGTGCTCCCGATGGCCAGTCTGCCCCTGTCCCTAAAGGCCAACCCTACACCTACCTCTAAACATCATCATACTAGAGAGTTTTAAGACTTTTTGTGGTTTATTATCATGTGGTAACACACTGAAATAGTGATTAATGAATGTCATCAGGAAATCAGAGACCCTCCCCTCAAAATCCAAACACATATGGTCACAGAAATCACATTTGAGACGCATGTTAAAACCAGGTGGAAACAGGGCCGATCATGGTTTGTCATGTGTATGGAGTCTATCATTTATCTGTCTTTTTCTTTCTATCTTATGTAATTTTCATAGGACTCTGATGCAGTGCATTTGAATTATGCTGCCTTGAACTTTAAAAGGTAAACCAAACGAGGCAGAATGAAGGGAGAATTACCTCAAGATAGTGTGTTTGCTTCAGTGAACTATGTCAGCTAACTACTGCCTAACTTCAATTTTCCCAAAAACGTATGATACCTAAGTCATGCTTAATAATTTTTTATTGTTATTGCATTACATGACAAACTATCAAACCAAGTGGCATTATTAATTTCTTTTTTTTTTTAAGATGTTTGTTAGATTTAAATGATAAATCAATAGCTAGATATACTCAATATAAAAGTATTTGGACACTCTTTGTCAACATTAGTGAAACAAATCCATTTTTAATGTGAGAGTAACTACACTTGTGGTTATTCTTTTAGATCATGTTGGAACTTGTGGGTATCTATGCTGTAAGTATAGACTGTATCACATTGGGAATTTAGAGCCACTCGGTATTGATTCCTGTGATTTACTGACATTTTTAAGGCTAATATGCAATTTTAAAGTTTGTACACTCAATTTATAAGTCATGCAGTTGTGATCATATTAAAACATCATGAATGAACTCAAGGAGTGAAAAAGCATTTTTTTAATTTATTTTTCTTTAAAATTCATGTGGAAATTGTCTTTAAAATGGGATCTAATGGAATCCAATCGAATTTCTACTGAAATGTCAAATTATATACTATAATATTAATTAAATGGTCATATAGAAATATGAGAAAGTAATTTTGTTTATATGATGTCTCAGCCGAGAATGGTCTTCCATTATTGGGCATCACTCTTCTCAGCAGCATAAGATTGTGTTGAATGGCCACAAATGGCCACATTCAGATTTTAATCTCACAGATATTTGTCTGGTTGTATTTAAAAAAATGTATACAGTAATAAAACACATTTTATATTAGATATATCAGAACTAAAGGTGGAGTCAGGGGGATACCTTAAGAATTGTCACAGGATGTGATTGACAGGATTATATAAACAAGTTAAACAGTGATAAACAGAAACAGAAGGAAAACTACTTACATATTAGGAATTTCAATATGGATTTCTATGCTGTATCTCAGGGTGGGTGGAGGGGTGAAATAATGCATTGATAAAGCTGAAAAAAATTAATAAACTCATTAACAACAACAAAAAAATAAACATTTAAAAAACATTGGTAAAACTTTCTATGAAGCCCATAGTTATAATGCTTTGTAAAGGCATTATAAATGCATTATACTGCATTAATAATATCTCATAAGACACCTTATAATAAGATATTACTTCTCATAAACAATTATAAAGTTATAATACATTATAAGACTTACCCTATTCATAGTTATACTTTAGAGTATAATGCATTATAACACATTACAGGTCAAAATTATATAATGGTAGTTATTTATAAAATAAGTCTTTAAATAAGATGCACGAACATTAAAATTTATTGAATAGAGTCCATTATAGAATCAGTTTCTTCTGTTTGTTTACACCCAATAAAATTGGCTGTTTGAAACTGCACCCGGCTGATACACAATCTGTTACGGGGATGCTCATCCCTCAAGTGGATCCCTCACACTCTTAATGCAGCTAGATTATAACGTGATGGTTCACGACCCACTGTGCAGAAAATTGGCAATATGCAGCTTTATTAATTAGAGATAGTTTTTTTTTTTTTTTTTTTTGTGAGATGGATTTAAGTGAACAGAAAGAGAGGTAGTCTTCACCCCCATTATACACTGCAACAAAATTAATTTTTGATTTGTTCTGGTTTTGGCTTGTTTTCTAATATACGTAAAAATCTTAAACTCCTTTAAACCAATGTACATTTTCTTTAGCAGCTATACTGCAGAAGAAAAAATGGTTATCTGAGAATGTTGAATATAATATAAAAAATATAAATATTTTAAAATATGATGCATTCACCTGAGAAGCAGCATATAAGATATTTAGACTTGCTTTTAGAGAATTGATCTTGAATATACTGTAAGTATATTTTGTCTTTACTGCACTCACAGAAGTGAAAAAAGTACACTTATGTACAAAAAATACACTTATATTTAAGATACATTCTTAAAGCACGTCAAGTTAATCTATCATGCTTTAAGGATTTCTAGACCATTTTAAACAAAAAACAAGACAAAAACACTTGATAACAATATGATTTTTTGCAGTGAATTTCTTGACTGAATTAATCTGAATAAAAAGAATTTTTCCCCCCTTTATTTCAGTGAATACCTTTTAGAGATATTTTTAAAAGATGGTTTTGTCCTATTTATTGTTAGCAAGCATGTCTAATACAACCTTTTAAGTCAGGGCATAAGCTGAATAATCGGTTTAGAGCTAATGATTAATCGTTCCAATAATCGTAGAATACTTGAATAATCGTTCTAACAATCATTTGATTAATCAATTGTCAAAATATCGTTAGTTGCAGCCCTAATTTAGAGTCACATAGTCACCAGACTGGGCAGTGATTACAGAGTCAGGCTGGTGGAGAACCATGTAATGTGCAAAACCTAAAACAAACAAATGTATTTATATACATTCACACACTACATACATACATAAAAGACATTTCAGTGCTTTGGATGAAACCATATGACAGGAAAATGTGCTGGTGTTGTTAACTTCAGCTTCTTTATAACTAAAATAGTTTGAGATGTATTAAGGTAGAGCACCATAACCACCTAAACAATCTGAACAATGATCATTTTGTAGAGCTATAATGGTTTTTGAAATGTAAAAGATATATTTGCTATATATCTGCACCTCGTTTATTGACCACGGTGTGGTTTTGCGCACAACCATATCTTTTTACAATTGGAAAGTCGTGTGAACAAATGATACTGCCATCGCTGTAGCTAACTTTAAATCTAGTGGGTTGATGTCCTGTGTCGAAAATCCAGTGACGCTGGTAGAGACAATTCTCTCTGACCAATCAGTGATCTGCAGGGTTTTGACGTCATATTTAGTATCGGCTCGGCTCGCTTGGAACCTCGACCGAGGTGGTACTAAAAAAGTACCAGGTACTAGGTCAAGTCAAGTCAAGTGGTTTTTATTGTCGTTCAACCATATACAGTTAGTACAGTACACAGCGAAACGAGACAACGTTCCTCCAGGACCATGGTGCTTCATAAATCAACATAGAACAAACACAGAACCACATGAGACTACACAGACTAAATACATTACCTACATAAAGTGCACGTGCAAACGTGTACAAAAAGTAAATACAAATTTTACTTACTAAATTTTAAAAGTAAATTACTAAACATTAACAGGACAATAGGCACAGTGAGAGACAGTGCAGCTGTCCAGTACAGAGTAGTGCAAATAGATGACAGAATAGCATTCTGAAATGCTATTCTTCTCACAACAATTGTACAGTGTGGTTATCTGAGGAACCGTAGAATTTGTCAGTTTTAACCAGTCTGGCCATTCTCTGTTGACCTCTCTCCATCCACAGAACTGCCGCTTACTGGATGTTTTTTGTTTTTGGTGCCATTCTGAGTAATCTCAAGAGACAGTTGTGTGTGAAAATCTCAGAAGATCAGCAGTTACAGAAATACTCCAACCAGCCCATCTGGCAACATCAGTCAAGCCACGGTTTAAATCACTGAGATTACCTTTTTCCATATTCTGATGGTTGATGTGAACATTAACTGAAGCCCCTGACTCAAATCTGCATGATTTTATACACTGTACTGCTGCCACACGATTGGCTTATTAGATAATCGCATGGATGATTGTCGGTGTCAGACAGGCTGGTTTGAGTATTTCTGTAACTGCTGATCTCCTGGGATTTTCACACAGAGCAGTCTCTAGAATTTACACCAAATGGTACCAAAAACAAAAAACATCCAGTGAGGGGCAGTTCTGTGTTGATGTTGTTTAGTGCTGTTTTGGCAGCATGAGGAGGACCTCCACAATATTAGGCAGGTAGTTTTAATTTTGTGGCTGATCGGTGTACACACACACACACACATGTATGTTGGTCTACCCTATCATTAAGAGGACTTTCCATAGACAATGATTTTTTATGTTTTTTTTAAGCTATTTAAATTATGGGGACACTAGAAATGTCCTCATAAACCACATTTATAGCATAATACCCTTGTAATTACCCATTTGTAACCTAAAAAAACTACATAAACATGTCCCACACACACTGCCATCAGGAGATGAAGCCAACAGATGTGTACGGGCAGCCATCTTAGTATGCCCAAACAGCAATATAGACTTGACTGACAATTATCTGATAATTCCACCGTTTCACCATCTTCAACCTCCGGATACAACAGTTGCCATCTAGTAATAATCATGATTAACTTTTAATTTGCTCATTATGGATAATATTTGTTACAAGTGAGAAGACATGCAGATTGCGATAAATGCAGCTTATCAGTGCAGCACAACATTTACCAAGGAACGTGGCGAAACAGTCCAGAAGTTGTAATGCAAGTAGGAGAATTAAGTTTGGACACTGGGAGGAAGTAGTCTGAATTACGGTAAGTAAAGACCAAATTTAGCAGAAGATTGACATATTGTCGCCGAATTCACAGTGAGATAAGTTACCATCATAATTTTGTAAACTATAAACCACACAGATGTGAACACTTACATTACACATTGTGAGGTTACATTGCAAATGTTGTGGTAAATAAATGTTGACAAGAAAAGCTAGCAGGAAGTCTGTGATGTCACAAAAGGATGCCATCAGTGAGATTGACAGTATGGTATTATCTTGCTGTAGTTTCTCAACAGCCAAAGACTACAGACTGAAGATGATGATACTGTGGATTTCTGTCATTCTTTCATGTAAGATGTGTAAATATTTAAGAAAACATGTATATAGATTCAATTCTTTAATGATAAATGCGTAGTTGAAAAGAAATTCTTTACATGCCATGTATTGTGACATGTCACATATGCCCCATTTATTTTTTCACTAAGCAAGTTTGAGTGTCTTTTAAGTATTTCATGTACAGTAAATACATTTTTAATTAATTCTGTAGTTTACATTTAACTCTTTTGACAGATGTTTTTTTTTGTTGAAAATAATGACTTTGTATATAAGTGTCACATGTCAGTTTGATTTAATTTGACATGCAGAAGACTTCGTTTTACTGTATGTGTTTATGTTTTATATGTAAGCCTAAGCCTAGCAATAACATCTTCAGTTTTCTGAAGAAGTATGAGTTTATTTAATTAAGCCTTATCATACAACCTAGATGAAAAAAAAAAAGATCTTGATTTTGTTCTTATTTTCTCTTTCTCCTATAGACACTGCACATTCTGAGGTTGTCCATCAACCAGACTCAGTGGTGACTGTCTCTGTTGGTGATAATGTCACTCTACGTTGCTCTGTTCTGAAAGAAGATCATAGTGATCCAATTGTTTGGTACAAGCAAACTTCAGGACATCAACCACGTGTTGTTTTACTGGTTCAGAAATTTGCGGAAAAACCTCAGTTCTATAATGAGTTTCAATCTTCACGTTTTACTATTGAAAGAACACATGAAGTCTGTCACTTAAAGATTTCTAATGTCATTTCATCTGATGAAGCAATGTATTACTGCGGCTGGAGAAGGTATGAGACTGTTTTCGCTGGAGGCACATACTTGGCTTTGAAAGGTACATGTTTTTAACCTTGAGTAATTCATTTACAGTATTGAAGATTCAAATATGATGCAGCTTACTGTGTTTGGAAATGGTTTTATTTCTTATAACAATTATATTGTTATAAATTACTAGAGAAGAAAACAATATCCCCAGTAAACAAAATAAAACCAGAAGAAAATGTGTGAAATTCTGTGAAAAAACTAATTTGTTACATGTGATTATTTGTGATTATCATAATGTATTATTTTACGTCTTAAAAGTAATAGTCATATTATGAAAATAAATCAGGCATTTGCCTAAACATTTGATATTAAATATATATATATATAAACTATCTGACATTTGTTTAGTTTTGTATAATTGTCTATATTTGGATAAAATGTCTCCTTGTCTGTGTTTAGGCTCGCAAAACAACCAACATAAATTCAACGTGTCTATTCACCAGCATCCAGTGTCGGAGTCTGTCTACCCTGGAGATACGGTGACCCTGCTGTGCTCGGTGTCGTCTAAACGCACAACAGCAGATATGACAATGTTCTGGTTCAGATCTGATTCAGGGAAATCTGTTCCTGAAATCATTTACACTCGTAATCAGAGTGATCAATGTGAGATTGATACTTTTAAGCAGAGTTGTACATACAATCTTTCCAAGAACATTGTCAGCCAAATGGACACTGGCACATATTACTGTGCCCTAGTCACCTGTGGAAAAATTCTGTTTGGGAAAGGGACAAAAATAAATATGGGTAAGTGCCATAATTTCTTCTTTAATTTTGTCGACATTTTGTATGGAGCTATAAAAATTGTTTTTCATCATTATAATATCTGGTTGAGTTTTTCAGTTTCCTTTGAGTTATTGCATGCTCTATTTGATGGACTCTGAGTGTATGTAGCAGAAAGAACATACTGTAAATCAAAATATGAAGTAAAATTCAAAGATAACTAAAGTAGGTAAACTAACTCTAGCCAGGGATACTCAACTTCAGAAAGCTCAGGGGCAAAGCTGGATCATTGTACTCTCAAGGGCCATACTCTTAATTGTTATAGTACTTCTTATATATATATATGTGTGCTTTGAACTTTTTTGTTTTCGCTTGTGGTCAAAAATGTATATTTTGAAAGGCAATGTGTTAGACCGGGCATGATCTGATCCGAAATGCAGAAAAGAGTTTAGTAACCCTGGTCTTAAGCCTATTTGTCATTATCTCCAGTCCACTGGCTGACTGTGACAAACAGCATTTTTAAATAAAAAAGAAAGAAAGAATGAAAGAAAGAAAAAAGCCTAAAGGAATAGATTATTTAAATTTTTCTGCATTCCGAATGGTCTCACACCCAGTCGATACAGTTGCCTTTAAAAGTATACTCTTTTGACTGCTTTGTGATACTCTTTTAGTACAGTCAATGGCAGGCGCATGTGCCGATGCACACAGACTGTGCTGATCACAAGATTTTGCATCACATACTGCGTGCAGAACAAACAGCAAAGCGGACAACCGAAATATACTTTGGGCTAAAACTTTCAGTGCACAAATTATAATCACGTTATGTCATAGTGTGATTATTAAAATGCAAAGGCTGCAATTTAATGAGATAGTTTGCATGAGCTGTGCGCTTCAAATGTAAGCACTTCTAAATGTGTGGAGCCGGTGTTGTTCCAGCTGCTCCATCATTTTAGAGCTTCTTGGCTCATACATGGAAAAAACACAAGTGCTGAAAATGAAGTATCGGTACTCATACTTGTTCTCAAAAAAATTGTATCGTGTCATCTCTTTTTAATATCAATTTTAAATGTATATCTCCAACCCAACCTTACTCCAGAGGCATCAAATACAGTCACTTGAGCAAGAGCCAGCGCCGCGGTCAACCAGGGCAGTGTCATAAGGGAGGTGTCCCTAACAATATTTAATATTTTGTGTTCAACTGCAATATTGATTTAATACTTAAATATAGTAGTGTTGTTACATTATGCAATCATTTAGATATTTTACATCCTTTAACCCAACCCCATTCCTAAACCTAACCAATTATCAACAATATAGAACATGTAACAGACAGGTCAATTTAGTCACAATAATTTGATTTACATTACACTATTATATAGAGACAGTTACTTTGAGCACCCGACCCCACCTCTATGCCTAGACCTATCCTGTTGTCAACAACATACTAGATGTAGTAAGCAGGTTTAAACAGGACTATAATAGTATTACAAACCATACGATAACATTGTGTGAAGAACAGAGTGAAACTGGAGGTTTTATTTGCTGGAAAAAATCTTTTCTTGTATACAGTGACTAGCTAGGAGCTCTACCAGTCAAATCTCATCATTTGAAAGTTACATCCGAACTTGAGTTCATTACAATTGGTCCCAAGACATGCCAGACCCAATGGCATAACTTCATTGACGTCAAACCTGTGTTGTAATGCTCCTCGCAGTGGCAATTTTGGAATATGTTAGAATTAGTCCATTGTTGAATAAAACTTAAGTATGGTTCCGTTCTTTACACAAAGCGATCGGAAGTCATGTTTCTCAATGCTAAGAACACAGTAAACATATTTGTGTTCTTAAGAGGAAATTTTGACAAACTACCTGTCCTATTGCGAGCTCTCAACTCCAGACAGACTCATCTTGCTGCCAAAAAGAAAACGTGTGCTGTGACAACGGTGCTGCATTTCGCATGGACCCACGGGATGAGGGTCATTAGAAAGTTAAGAGCTTTTAAGATTTGAATGTTTTTTTTGGGTGACATAGGCCTATGCATTTAATCAAGTTTAATAATATTTTAAATTCAAGGGTAAACTGTAGGGTGGGTTGAGTCTTAGATGGGGTGGTATATGGGAAGTTAAAATCCTATTTAATTTTTACAGGTATACAGGAATAGCTGTGTGGTTTTAAGTGTGTTAGTTTGTCACTAGTGTGTAGTGTTTTTTCGTCATTTAATTAAGTAATAAATTCACTTATTCTTGGCGGTAGCACTGCCTCTTGATGTCTTTAGCCAGTCCGGTAATTTACAATGCCCCTGTGAAAAATAAGTGTAATTTGTTTAGGAATTGATTGTGGTGGTGTGTTATCCTCTCTTGCCAGACCCTCCTGGTGTAGAATATTAAAGGTGACGAAAGCAAATAACAATAATAAATAAATAATCCAACATTACACTGGTGACTGCAATGGGATTTTAGGGCCTATCATGTTTGACCCAGAGGGTGATAACACACCAGATCCAACTTTAAATGACGGGGGGCCTGCAAGGCAGGATTTAGTTTCTAACATGGCGACAGCACAAACAGTTTTTATGCCTGAGACTTTAACAGGAGTTAGCAGGGAGTGGTCAGATTGGATGGGACAATTGGAAATAGCAGCTAAAGTTAATGGTTGGGATGACGATTTGAAATGTAAATTCCTTTCCCTATTGTTATTTGGCAGAACTCGAGACATATATAGTGGTTTGTCCACTGAGCAAGTAGTGACTTATTCTGTTATGAAAGCATCACTAGGGAGATGTTTAGAGCCATACAACATTGATGACTGGAATCGTGCCAGTTTTTTCACACGCAGGCATTTGCATAATGAAACTACCAGGGAATTTGGAAACGCATTGCGGCAACTTATAACAAAAGCAAATCCATTGGCTGACAACAATACACATGATCGTTTTGCTCATGATAATTTTATTGAGCATTTAGTGTGGATTTGCATTTGAATTTGGAGCAAATGTAGTACATTACTACCCACCTATGCTCACAAACTGTCAGACTTTTGTAAGCTTTCAGCAGAAAACTCTTGAGGGAAAATACAATAAATATCCTTCATGTGCAAGTATAGTGCCGTTATGACTTCTGGGACTTCAAATGGGTTCTTAGGCACAAGTCAACATCCAATGTTTCCTCGATATTCACCCTGATAAAAGGGTAATTTTATGCATTCTCTGTAGGCTACTTGCATTTTTGAGAACTGAAATTAAACTTGGCAGTGGATTATTACATCGAACGAGTCCACGAGAAAGTAAGAACACATAAGAATGCACATTGAGAAATAGCCATCTTCATCCTGGAATGAAACAGGTCACTTCAGCAGAGAAGACTATGTACTGAAAACAACAGATTAAACATTAACCACTGCAAACAAATACATTTTGCTCAGTTCAAATGAATGTATTATGTACACATGAAATGATGGTTTTATTTAAGAAACTTAGAAAATATATTTAATGTGGGCTTCCTGCTATCTGAAAGCATGTCATATGAAAGACCATTATCAGACATCAGTCATCATTCAAGGTGTGATGGAGGAGTTAATCTGAAAACAAAAGTTTACACACAAACACACACACACGCACGCACGCACGCACGCACGCACGCACGCACACACACACACACACACACACACACACACACACCTGGGATTCCGTTAGCTAGTAAATACAGTTTTTTTTTTTTATACAAAAACATCCTAATGTCTGACAAATTCGATAATTGTCAGACACAATGCCCAGTGAAAATATTAGCACGGAACGTCAGAAACCCCTTTATTTGATGCCACAAGTGTACAGCGTGACTTTATCCCAACGATCAGTGCTTCACTGCTACAGAGGTTTAAACTTTCTAGACAGTTTGCAAAATCCTAATCCGGTGTTGTGCCGAAGTCTGTTCCCAATATGTTTAATGTTTAACGACAATACGGGGAACACTAACTGGGAAGAATAAGGGGTTGTGTCAAAGTCTGTTCCCCTATGTTTCCCCTTTGTCGAAGTTTGTTCCCCCATGTTTCCCTTTTGTCGAAGTCTGTTCCCCCTATGTTTAATGTTTTACGGTGCTATGGGAACACTTACAAGGGAAACATAGGGGGAACAGACTTTAACACAACACCGGGACTACAGCGTATTGTATCCTGCACACTAGCATAATCAGTCTGTGTTATTTCCATTTCACATGCGCACAGTGAGAAGCTGAATGACATTGCAGTAACTTTATAAGCCTGTATTCAGTGTAAAAATATGCCAATTATGCCATAATTAATAGATAAGTGTGCTGTAAATCTACTGAAAATCTATTGTACTCTATGCAGGTAATTTTTTACCATAACATTACAATTGTCATTATTTTTAACAGAAGGGTTAAACTGAATTTTCACATACCCGGATATCCAGAGTGTAAAAAGTAAAAGGGTACAAACTTCAGAGGTGCTGAAAGAGAGCTCCAAATAGTTTTTGAACAAATGGAACCGCAGATTCAACAGCAACTGGCAAGTTATCAAATTGAGTTCAAATTCAATCCCCCTAATGCGCCGCACTTCGGAGGAACAATCAAGAATGCCCTCCAAGTTGCAGTGGGAATTCAATCATTGTCAGAGGACATACTTTACACCATCCTAGTTGAGGTGGAAGGTATTCTCAATTCCAAGCCGCTAGGATACGTCTCAGCTGACATAGCTAATCCTGACCCTATCACTCTTAATATGCTTCTCATGGGGCGGCGGGATTTGTTTATGCTCCTGAGACTATAGGATGCCGTCGATGGCGACATTGTCAGTACTTGATAGATCAGTTCTGGATTTGTTAACTAAGAGACTACCTGCCAACACTTCAGTCCCACTGCAAATGGCAGCAACCGGCTGGGTCCCTTATGCTGGACACAGTAGTAATTATAGTTGATCCTAACCTACCACAAGCCCATATCCTGTAGGTCGAGTGGTGAAGCTCATGCCAAGAAGAGATAAGTGCATACGAGCTGCTGAGGTTCAAGTGAAGGATAAAGTCTACCCCTGTCCTGTAGCCTGCCTTATCCCACTTCCAGTACTGCTACTAGGATAATACTGAGAATTCACAACCATACTGTACAGTATTCTCTATGTTTGTTCTTATAATGGAGAGGAGCACAGAATAAGCACTAGGCAGAGCTAAGATTTACGCTACTCGCCTTGATACGAAAATTGAGTAGTCTGTGAATGAGCGTAGTGCCATAGTGTTGCATCAGCCATTCTGATTGGAATATTCTCTGGATTGCTCGTGTTTTAGGAACATTGTATGAGTAACAGATAAAGTAAATCACTGTTATTTACTTTGTTATGTTATATATTGTCTGAGTATATAGAGATACTGTTTGTAAGTTCAGTTCATTTATATCAGCATGATCTGTTTATCGTGCTTGAGTTGTGTGATGTAATACACAATGTTAATTCTCGTTGGAGTTATTAACATTATATAGCGATCATTGTAGATTGTATTTGAGAAGATAATGCTCTTGAACACTGAGTTATGTTATTTACATTCAATGTGTGTAACTGATGACACTTCAGTAATACTTTGCTACTTGTCTATTCTCTATTGTTCTAGAAACCTTACACATGTCCTCTTTACATGTAAATCTTCATATGTCAACATCAGAGCAATTATTAAAGGAATATATCATCTATCAGTGACTGCAGTCAGTGCAGGAAGAGCGCAGACTAGAGATGCAGTATCTGAGCCAGAGAGTGTGGGCAGGGTGTGAACGACGCTTATCTGACATTACAGATATTTCAGTGTTCACCACAAGAATAGATACACAATTACTCTGACAATGCCTACCTGTAGAACATTTTCAAGCAGAGATATTATCAAGCACAGAAACTTATTATGCATTTAATAAGTGTCTGCTATCATCTGTTGTCTACTGTTTTGTCCAACCACAAATATTTTAAAATACCTTTTCACATTTTTGGAATTCAATAATTTGTAAATCTCAGTACTTGGTTATAACGGTCCATTATTGCACATTGTATTTAGGAAAAATAATAATAATAATAATAATCAAACTTTCCATTTGAAATTAGCCCATATTGGAAGTATTTTTTTTTTATTTTATTTTTTTTAATATAGCAAGGTTTGGTGCCCCCATAAGGTGATCTTTAAAATAGCTGAAAATGACACACCTCATAAATAATCCCACATACACTTTTGATCTATAAATTAAGAGTAAGCATTTAAATTCATTAACATTTAATCTTTCATTTTAAATCAAACAGTTGGATGTAATTTAGCCTATGCAAATGACATCATCATACTGCATTTGAACATTGGCTCTTGCACAAGTGGCAGTATTTGACACCTTTGAGTGAGAATGTGTGATATCACTCTTATGCTTCAATCAGACAACATTATGTTTACATGCAAAATTTGTTCCCCTTCTGTCACTCACTCCACATTGTGTTGATGTAGTGACACTAGGGGTCACAATTGAGAGCCCCGAGCACCTCCCATTCTTTGAGAAAAGGCCAATGAGAATTGGCGAGTGGAATTTGCATTTCCAGGCCTTGCCCATGTCCAGGCGAGTGTGGCGTCCTCGTGGGCACTGGCCAATGGCACCTCTCTAGCAGACATCTGCAGAGCAGCAGGCTGGGCAACACTCAATAACTTCACAAGATTTTACAATCTCCAGGTTGAGCCGTTTTCGTCCCGTGATCTTTCAGGTATGAATAGGTAGAGTTTGGTAACACCTGAGGCAAAAACATGCGCTTTTACCACCAGTCGAGTTCACTAAGTTGTGGACCCTGGATGTCCATCCTCTCTAGCCCTCCTACAGCGGAGGAGTTTGCAGCCAGCCCCACTATGGGGTCTAATATGCCCTGTAATGGGATAGGTGCTCCACAGGTACTGATTACTCTGGTAAACCCTGTGATGTATATTCCGCAGTAAGGTATCCCTGACGGCGGACCCGTGTCTCCCTTGGGCAGAGCTCTTTCTGCCCCTGGTCGCTGTGTTTGTAGAGCCCCCCCCCACCCCCCACCCCTTCGTGGCAGGACCTACCACAGCACCTCTTCCATGTGCGGCTGCTAAGCCCTTTTGGGCAGGATGTGGTCTCCAAGGGGTCTTTTCTCCTTGAAAGAATAGGAAAGGAAAAGATCACCTTCCCTGATGCGTATCATAGCATTAGATGGCCCCAGCTGAATCTAATACTCTGTGGAGAGAAAAAAATAGAGAGAAAATGCTGCGCCTGGCGTGGCCTGCTCCCATGCTATTTACGTTGCTTCCCCCCTCACGGATGTGGGGAACTACATGACATCTTTTGGGGTGTTGGGGGAGGTTACGTGCAGACTGATGCTCCTGCTATTATGCACGCAGCAGCTTGCTTGCACCTGCATCAGCAGTTCACGTAACACGGTTCAGCTCTTTGGGCATTTTTCTATAGGGACCCCTAGTGCCATTACATAGACACACCGTCGAGTGAGTGACAGAAGTGGGACGTCATGGTTACTGTTGTAACCTCCGTTCCTTGATGGAGGGAATGAGATGTTGTGTCCCTCTTGTCACAATACTATACTAGCTGCTGAAATGGCCGGACCTTGTCTCGGCTCCTCAGCAAAAACCTGAATGGAGTGGGCATTCCGGCTCCTTTTATACCCGTATGTCCTGGGGAGTGGCATACAAATTCCACTCGCCAATTCTCGGAATGGGAGGTGTTTGGGTCTCTCAAGAGCAACCCCTAGTGACACTACATCGTCATAACTTCTCGTTCCCTACATCAGGGAATGGAGGTTATGACAGTAACCATGACGTTTTTCTTATACTGTACAGTACAATCATTGGATCCTGTAGTGATTGTCTTGGGAGAATTGTTGGGTGTTTGTGTGGCTGTGATCACTGCTCTAGCTGTTTTAAGTCATAAAAAGAAAAGACATTACTTCAACACAGGTAAGTATTACATTTTTGGCATAAAATACCCATCTGAGAAGTTTAGATTAATAGTTTTAGTACTTTTAAATCAAAATAAATCTTGCTCTGTAATCTGTAATTAAAACAACTACAAGGAGTTGATTACAACATGTCATGTTTGTCTTTCAACCAAAAAAGTACTGCAAGACATTGAAAAAAAACATCCATCCAGTCAGGTGTGTAACAATAATTAATAAAGCTTCAACATTTCATGTGATTTAATGATGTTCCACATAATTTGGAGGCAGAATACATTTTTCTGGCTTTCTTTTGTGTTACAGGACTGTGATGCAGTGCTTTTGAGCCAGGACAGTGTGAACACCTCAGTGAATTATTCTGTATGCTACTGACCATAAATTTAAATTAATTTACACATGCCCACATTGAGAAGCTTCTCACTTCAGAATCACAATAAAGTAAAATGCTACTTTATCAGCCTGTATTCAGTGTAAAAACATGTATGTAAGCATATGCCAATTTTCATGTTCATAATTAATAGATAAGTGTGCTGTAAATCTACTGAAAATCTATTGTACTCTATACAGGTAATTTTTTACCATAACATCACAACTGTCATTATTTTTAACAGAAGGGCTAAACTGTGTATTTTCACATACCAGGATACACTTTGGGGCATCTACCAATAAAATAAAACAGTGAATAAAAAGTAAAAGGATAAAGTAAAAAAGATTCTTTCTATTATTTTAGCCCATCATCTTGACCTGTAAATCCTGCTGGTATTGCATATGGTAACATTACGTGTCATGCCAAGTGCAACTAAGAGAGGATCAAGCATGCAAGTCCTGAGTAATCCAGCAGACTAAAAGAACACAGTCCTGAAAAGTGCCAGTAGAGGAAGAGCGTCTGCTATCATCTGTTGTCTACCGTTTTGTCCAACCACAAATATTTTAAAATACCTTTTCACATTTTTGGAATTAAATAATTTGTAAATCTCAGTACTTGGTTATAACTGTATATTATTGCACATTGTATATAGGAAAAAAATAAAAACAATAATGAAATTAGCCCACACAGGAAGTAATTTTTATAATTTCTTTTTAATATAGCAATGTTTGGTGCCCCCATAAGGTGAGCTTTAAAATAGCTGAAAATGACACACCTCATAAATAATCCCACATATGCTTTTCTTTAATTAAGAGTAAGCATTTAAGTTTGTCAGTATTTATTCTATCATTTGAACTACTTTTAAATCAAACAGGTGGATATCAAGGTAATTTAACCTATGCAAAAAACATAATCATACTGCATGTAAAAAAAAAAAGTAAAAAAAAAAAAAAAAAGAATCTTACATTACAGTAAATTTGGTGGCTTGGAACAATGCAAACATTCACAGACTAGTGGAGCTTAATTTAAAAACACATTAACATCAGCCAATTTAAACAGATGGAACAATAAAACCCATCAAAATATAATTGATAATATAAAATACATTAAAAAATGTAATGGATCTGTCAAATGTTTTGTCATGTATATCAACACCCTTCATGAATTTAATACAGTAATACAGTACATGCTTAATTTAAGCATATATAAAATATTGCAGAGAAATATATAATTAAGCAAATCCTTTATTTTTATTTTTATTTTGACCGAAACAGGCAAACTGTTGATGTGAATACCATACTATGAACAGCCTAACATGACAAGTTTTAATGTTTTCTGGAAAATCTTTACTTGAGGTTTATACTTTTCAATGAATTGCTAAATTTCAGAAAATAAATAAATCCTCAGATTAGACAAAACTAAGAATGCAATAAAAAAATAATAATAATAAAGAGATTGAAAAAAATCATAATATAATAACACAAAATTTTGAATGTTTATGATGAGGATCATGTTCATTATTCAATCATAAAGGAATAATTCCTTTCTAGTGTTTGACATCAGATTACACACACTCTATTGTGCTCTCTTTTGTTTGCTCCTCACTCTCCTTTTCATATTTGAGATATTTAATGCAACAAGTAGACACATATTTTTTCATTATTTCAGGCTTGAATTTACATGAAGAAAAAAAATATTAAAATAATCCAATGGTAATTTTTGACAATGAATATGAAATACTTCTTAAAAAATTAGAGCATTTACTGTATCATGCACGCTTTATATTAATAAATCACAGCAAAAATGAAAGTCATTTGAAACTTGTAATACATGTTTTGTATATTGTATTAAAATTGTTTATGCAAACATTTTACCTGGTCATCTGTTTGTTCATAAGTCTCCTTTGGTGTATCACAACACCATACAGCAATATAGTTGGCTAAAATGACAAACTGGCACATTTTAAATAATATGTGTGACTTTTGACTTAATTCTTGTTCTTTGTGATTTTGTAATGACTATGAAATAAATGTATTGGCTTTTCAGCATTATTACAGGTTCTTCAAGAGGTTTGTCAATGCAAAACACTGAATTATTTTGCTGTTACAACAAAAACATCAATACTAATTAAACCACAATTTAAAATACAAAATGTAAAATCACACAGTATTGAGAAATGCAAATTACAAATCTAACATCAAACACCCCATATTACAAAGGTTGTTTCTAAAATCCACAATCATTTAGGAGTCTGCACATATAGGGAATGGGTGATCTCCCTGAGGGGAGGTAGCCAGTCTCTGAAACTAGACTTGAATAGCTTTCTGGCAAAGTCACATTTGAATTCGTCTCTCTGCTAGAGTGCACAGTCCAAGGAGACAGAGAGCATCTGAGTACCCTAAAAACCTTTGACCATGTATAATTTTACAGACCCATTTCTGCACACTTTCCAGCCTTTTAACTTGATCTGCAGTCAAAGAACTGTGCCAAACAGAAACTGCCTACTCCAGCACTGGGCGCATATATCCTGTATAGATGGTAACCAGTTCAGGGTCTCGGACACCACATTTCTTTAACCGACTGAAAACCAAAAGCTTTTTGTTGGCCGAGGTCAACAAGTGATCCACTTGACCATCGCATCTCAAGTCTCAAAACCATCCAATCTAAAAAAAACAGGATGTTGACCCACAGAACTTATGGGCCCTAATATAGTTCCCTGTGCGACTCCTCATGAGGGGTATTACCAATCAGAAAAATATCCCTGATAACGCACTTTCTGACGACAGTTGGTCATAACACTACAAATCCATGGAATAAGGCCAGGTCTCACTCCAAGATCAAGAAAGCACTGTACTGCTACCATATGGTCTACAGCATCAAACACCTTGGCAAAATCAATTGTAATTAATGGGCACACTGAACCTGACAGATCTATGGCCTTATACACAAAATCCATTAAACTAGATTGTGTGTTGTGGAATGGTTTTGTCGACTGCCAAATTGCATAGGATCAAGATTTGGTGTAATATCATTCAAGACATGTCACCTACAATAAAACTGCTGGCACGTCTCTATGTATATTGTCATGCAAATGAATTAGACATTTACAGCAATAGAAAGCAACAGTGCTTGACATAGACATACGATGACAGGAATATATATGTTTCCATTGTTAATACCGGAGGCATTAAAGTAATGAAAGAAAGCTAGTTTTACATGCATAAATTACACTGAGAAAATGATCTTTTTACATACAGAAATAAATATTCTAGAATAATGTTATAGATAAATAGAAGGTTATAAATTACAATGAACATTGCAAAATTGCAATATAAAACTATTCAAGCAAAATAATGACTGCTTTGTGTAGTAAATGTGTTTAAAAAGAAACAAATGGCCCCTGCCAGACTCACAGCTTATCCCATCACCTAAAACAACAACAAGTTTTTAGATAGATATATAGATAATTCATACATCTAATATATAGATAAATATATATAGCTATGAACCATATCTACTTAAATTATTTAATTTATTTGGCATGTCTAAATATGTATATTTATAAATAAAATAAATGCATACTATAATATTATATTTACAAGTATGGGTATAATACATTTTACATAATATATTTTTTTAACACATTAACATACATCCATAACATACGTTTTGTATACATTATGCATTACTAAACTAAGATAAACTAAAAATGAACAATTACAAATGTAAAGATTAACATTGTTAGTTCATGATACCAAAGCAGAAAACATTTATTCATGTTAACAAATAAAACCTTGATGTAAACTGTTTCCAGCTTTTCCTTACCTGGGCTTTCATTGTCGGTTTGAGAGTCTGAAAAGAACATATTCTATAAAGAAACTCACTGCTAATGTACAAATATATTCACAGAGTTCAATTGTAAAGGCTGGTTCATTCTTTTGTTCATTCTTCTTGTTACTGTAATGTATTATTGTGCTTTTATTACAAATCAGAAATAATAACACATTCACATTTTAATACTGTGTGAAATCCAGTCAGTTCTAGGTATTAAGAGGCCCAAGGCAAAATTAATGTTGGAGGACCCCCTGAAAAGTAGAATTGTTTTTATTTATTTTTTACTTATAATTATTATTTTTAGAGTGGTAATGTATGCAATAAATGGTAGCTCATTAAAATGATCACATCATCACATAATCTATCAAGCTGTATTTCTTTCAAATATTCAATAGCATAAACTTTGCAAGCTTTGGCAAATCTAATCTTGTTTTCAATTAGTTATTCCTCAGAGCTGCTCTTTGTAGCAGCCTGCTAATTTCTAAACATAACTTTTTTGACAAACTTACATAAACCTGTGCACCCCTGTCTCATAAGAGTTACTGTACCTATAGCCAATCAGAATCAACAAACCAAATCAGCGAACACCTGGTGGTTTTGTGTCCTCATGCACATGACTGACAATAGCTTTTTGTATGTACCTTGCAAATGTATGCTCTGCATTTGAAACACACAATACTTGATGAAAGAAAGATCATCAAAGAAAGATTCTATTGGAGATGGGTCACTGTGAGGCAAAAACAGTTCTGGTGTGCATGTGTGTGTGTGTGTGTGTGTGTGTGTGTGTGTGGTAATGTTGGATGAATGAATGGATGTTGGATGCAGTTCAGAGTAGGATAAATTTCATCTATGAGAAAAAGAAAGCATGTAATACTCAAAAGAGTTTGTGCATGTACATGAGCATGTGTGTGTTTGAGTGTGGGTGTGTGCATATGTGCGTGCACAGGTCTGATGCCTTTATGTTTGAAAGCACACATGCACATATGTGAACATGAACATGATGAACATGCTCCTGAACACTGAATTGTTGTCTTATTTTTGATCTCCAACATTCATTTTCAATGGTCGGTCATTATTGACCGGGAACATCACAAGTAATATCCTTTCAAAACACACACTAGTGTGATAAATAGTTACAAAATAATAGCTGTGTTGTTGTATACATAGAAGATGAAAAGCTTTAAATATACATTATTTATTAACATATCTAATAATTACATCACTAACAGTTTCTTCACATGTTCATTTATAGACCGTAGGTCATGGCTAAAAGGAATATTTCACCCCCAAATGAAAGTGAATGGGGTCTGGGGCTTTTAAGCTCCAAAATGGAAAACCGATCTCACCAATCAGCATAAAAATATCATAAAAGTGGCCCATACTGTCTGTGAACTATATTCACTTTATTTTCTTTATATGGAAAATAGGAGCCAGGATTGTCTTCAAAAATTGACCTTTTGTGTTCCACTGATAAAATCAATCAATCAATCAATCAAACAAACAAACAAAAATCTATCAAACAAACAACAATAAAAAAAACAACATCAAACAAACAAAAAAAGAATAAAGTAAAATAAAAAGATTCCTATGGCTTTGGGGCAATGTCAGGGTAACATGGTGACAACCAGTACGTTTTTTGGTGAACTATCCCTTTAAGCTGTAACCGGGCATTACTGAAAAATGTAAAGTGAAACAGGGCTGGCACAGCATCATAAAACTCACAGATTTGTGTTTCCATGAATTTCCAAAAGGTGATGAACTTTGTATGAGCTCGGTGGGTTCAGGCAATTAAAGGCAAAGAAGATAACTTCGTTATAATTCATTTGCACCACTGCCCTCCTGAGACTCACAATATTTGAATTAATGATGCTTGGAATAATTTTAAAGGCAGTTTCCATTGCACTGACCTCAAACAAGGGGAATCAACATCTGAAACTTGTATTTTGGTTTGCATGAAACTCAAAGAACCTTCTGTTGTGTTTCAGTGGAGGATACTGTACTAGTGGAGACACTGTCTGTAATTATGAATAATTTGCTATTGTTTTCCCTGTTGTAACAAAACTTCACAATACATATTATACTGTATATTAGCATATATTTACAAAGACCCAAAATATATACTAAATAACAATTTTTATATATATTTTAGCTCTATTGGAATCCAGGAACTTACTATGTTACTAAAGTAGTACCAGGTAGAGTAGAAGTTTTGTTTAAGCCACTGTAATTGCGCAATTGACTGGTAACCCCAAATATTGCCACTAGATGACAGACTAGCCTTGCTTGTGTACATTGCCTCTGTAATTGGTTTGTCAGGGACTGCAGTTCTTCCATTTAAAGAGATGTTTCATTACTTCCAATCAGTATTTATCCTCCTTTTTTTCTTGTAAAAGGTCAAAAGTCCAGTGCTCATTCAGCACTCACCTCTGGGGCTTTTGGTGTGGGGGTGAGATTTTCTTGCCATTGTCATCCACAGGGAAAAGCCGTGCGAACTGCAGTCCCTCTGTGTAACCCTATCCAAATATTAATAGCCATTAAATCCTGCTGGGAATATTTCCCTTCGTTCCTGGTGTCGAAAAGAATAACTTGATTTTCTCATTGCATTCCTAAGCCGGTTGAACTAACAGTGGTGTGAGGCCATGCTAGGGAGGGTACACAGAGTCAACAGCTACTGCGGTGGCAACCAACTTTCAATTCCCACCGAAAACATGCAAACTTTTGTGTGAAATAATTGGGGTAAAACTGTAAACGCACAGGGGAAAATAGAAAATTATTTATTTTTCCACAAAAATATTATTAATATAAACTTAAATGAGCACCAAAGTAAAATTGCAGCATGCAGTATCTTAGATAAACTTTTAAATATCACATTTATGGACTGAAGAGATTTGTATTCTGTAGACAGCATGGCTCTCTAAATACCTGCTGGAGTCACTAGTGTTTTTGGGAGATGGAAAATGTATTATCATCAAAGAGTATTGGTACATTCCCATGGTTACAGTCCATCTATAAGTTTCAATGATGCAACTTAAAATACAGTCCATCAATAATTTGCTAAATAAAATACAGTTTGCTCATATTGCAATTAGCAAACAGTGTGATTGTATTGGCATAGAGAAAGTACATTAAAGTAATACTGCAATTATTAGAAAGTTGAGCTTGAATACATACACACAATATACATTTGAATGCTAATACAACAGAAGCCCTTACCCCCTTTACATTTAGCCATCCATCCAGATTCCCTGACATAAGTATACAATTTCCTTGCATACGTAGTTTCTTCACAATATAATGTTGCAAAACGTAAAACAAACAAGCGGAAAACACCACATCTTTCTAACTTACTGACAGTAAAGTACAGAACACATTGTAAACAGCCTTGCTTGTGCCACTAGCTTTCTCTTAACAGATATCATCACAGTTTTACCAAATATAAAGTATTTCCACTGCACTTCCTGTGTAATGCTTGGCTTGTCAATAGCAGAGGGTCCCAGTATTGTTCTCAGGAGTGTTAGCACTCACATTGCTTGCCTGAATTCACTATTATAAGAATCACTCTTTTAAAATTGAAAAAGAACTTAAAGGTATATTTAGGTCCATTACAGCCTAACTATCTGCGAAACATTTTCCCTGACCTGAAGAAATTCAATGTAAATGAGATCCACCAGAACATGCTTCTCTGATCCGCATTGTGTTATTGAAAAACTTTTTTTATCAATACACATGGGTCTTTCCAATTTGTTTCCAGTCTTGTGTAGTTCTAAAATACATTTGTGGTCCTCAAGCTGTGCCTTTAGAAAGCTCATGAAAACATAAGCAGCAGCACTGGTCAACTGATGAAGACATTGGTAGCTGGTTAACACTGGTAATGGAAATACTGGTGCACTTTGCCCTCCATGTGTGCATGGGAGTGTGTGTGCGTGTGAGTGTGCAGGTCCGAGTAGACCTTGGTATAAATCTTTGAGGGACCACTGAGAGTTGGGGGCCCCATTCCCATTAGTCTCTGGCTGGGTATGTCAGGGCTGATGCTGCTGGGCATGCTGGGTTCTTTGTCTGGAATGTGGTGGTCTCGATAGGTCATCGATCTGGGAGGCAAAGTGCTCTGCCGCCTATGGCTGTGACACAACCAGAGTACAATGGTTCCAACGATGAGGAGGGCTGCAGCTGGGATGCCAATGATCAATGGCCAGGGAAGTCCGGGGCTAATATGGCGAGGAATGACTTCCTTTTCCACCTTGGGATCTGTGAGAAAACACAGCAATTTAAAAATTACATACAAGTGGAGAGAGCCTCAAAAGCAGGAGTAACATACTAGAGTAACGTAGGTTTTTTTTGTTCTGAAAATTACTTTCATAATGCCATCCAGAATTGATAGAGGAATTATAGGAATTACAGACCTGTGAACACCTCTTCCCATTAGGAATTACCAAGTAAAGTTGATGAGCTATTTTTAAGGATTGTATGGGTAATAGTATCAATCAGAGTCTAAACAGATTATGGAAACATGCAGGATTTGATTTGGGATATTTTTTGCATGTGGGTAGTTGACAAATGGACATGAACATGAAGATTTTAGGTTAAAAAGTATATATTTATTTAAAGGAATTTATATGTTTTAGATGCTGCAATCGGTCATTATTTCTTTTTTTTCTCCCCTACTTCCGCCCAATTTGGAATGCCCAATTCCCAATGCACTCCTCAAGGTGGTGTAGTAACTCGCCTAAATCTGGGTGGTGGTGGACAAATCTCAGTTGCCTCCGCATCTGAGATTGTCAACCCATGCATCTTATCACGTGGCTTGTTGAGTGTGTTACCACAGAGATGTAGTGCATGTGAAGGCTTTACTCTATTCTCCACGGCATCCACGCACAACTCACCACATGCCCCACCGAGAGCGATCCACATTATAGCTACCACAAGGAGGTTACCCCATGGGACTCTTCCCTTCCTAGCAACCGGGATAATTTGGTTGCCGCTCCCCCGACCGGTTTTCCCCTGATTGTTTTCCCCAGGTGTTCCTCATTCCCTTGTCTGCCCTTGTGCTTTTAAGCCCTTGTTTCCCCTGGTTTCTTTGTCAGTCTTCACATGTGTTGTCATGTTCTGTGCCTGGTTTCCTGTGTTTTGTTTCCTTTTATTAAGAGTTACCTTGTTCCTCTTTATTTTATTAAAAGCTGTGTTTAGATCTGCATTCCTCGTCTGCCTCATCACAATGAGGTCATGAAAACTGCATACACAATAATTATAATATAAAATGACAAATGCTGCGTAAAATGTAATTTCCCGATCAGCAAAATATTTAATCCACAAGAGATTGTACATGATTCAGTGTTAGTGACAAAATTGTATAGTCACCAATATTGAGTCAATTTTGACCAATACGGAGTAAAAATTGTTTATGTTTGCTTTTATTTGTTTATATGTATATGGTTTTTTTTTGGCAATATGTAAATTCATGAGAAGTATTTTTTTTTAAAATAGACCACAATTATATACTACCAATATACTACCAATATATTTAAATGCTATTTCTATTAGTATTGTTCATTTGAATACATTTTTGCATTCCACAGTTAATCAACAGGACAGTTTCCACATTTTAATATGTGAAAAAAAATAATAAAAATATATATATATATATATATATATATATATATATATATATATATATATATATATATATATATATAGCTAGTTACATTTCTTTTTTCTACCCTTTTCTTCCCAATTTGGAATGCCCAATTCCCAATGCACACTAAGTCTTCGTGGCGGTGTAGTGACTCCATGCATCAATCCGGGTGTCAGAGGACGAATCTCAGTTGCCTCCGCATCTGAGACCTTCAAGCCATGCATCTTATCACGTGGCTTGTTAAGCGCGTTACCGTGGAGACCTAGCACGTGTGGTGCTTCATGCTGTTCTCATTGGCATCCATGCATAACTCACCACACGACCCACCAAGAGCGAGAACCACATTATGGCGACCATGAGGAGGTTAACCCAGCGTAACTCTACGCACTCTAGCAACCAGGCCAATTATTTGCTTAGGAAGCCTGACTGGAGTCACTCAGCATGCCCTGGATTTGCGACTCCAGGTTTGTTAGTCAGCATCATTACATGCTGAAACACCCAGGCCCCCACAATTTTGGTCTTTGTTTAGGTATTTTTGAAAAACCATTAGCCATATCTGTAGAATAACAGTGTGTTGGCTTTGTCAAGCCAACATAATGATTGTTTTTTTTCTTGAGGACAGTAAAAGGTCCTTGTAGACAGTAAAACCACTGCTTGTGTGTCTACAGTCTGTAACTAACCTGAAAGTACAGTGAGGTAGGCACTGCGAAAGCTGTAGCCCATGGTATTAGCCCCAAGACAGATATACATTCCAGCATCCTCTTCCCGAGCTTTGACGATGGCCAACTTGTTGAGGTAGGAACCATCAGGTCTAGACCAGACATCCCCAGTGGGAAGCACCACAAAATGCTGCCCTCCTACCTCGAGAGTGGAGTTATAGCGCCCCTCAGTGCCAGGGTCAACTCGCTTCAGCCACTGGATCACTGGCTTCACATCACTATGAACTTTACACTGGAAAGAGGCTGTCCCACCAAACTCCACAGTCGTGTTGACAGGATGAGTACCAGTAAGAATAGGTTTTGAGTTGGTGCGCTCTGAAGATAAAAAAGATCAGAATGGAAAACTGCCATCATTTTAAATCCTCTATCCACTATGCATATCAATAAATGTTGAAAGAAAAAAAAGAAAAAAAAAAAAGATCCCTGATACAGCATCTCTTGAGTTTCGTATGGAATGTTTGGTTCATTTCTAAAAAAAAAAAGTAAAAAGAAAAACAACAACAACTGAATTGTCCATTGTAACCATCCACTGTAATGGTACTATAACTCACCAATTACATCCACCTTATAGGTGGCATTGATGTGCCCAGCTACATTGGAGACATGACAGGTGTATTTGGCACTGTCCAGTGGCTGCAGATTCTTCAGAGTCAGAGTCCACTGTGGCCGTTTATTGTGGTGCAGACCAGGAAGCTGGGTCTGGTCTTTCCACCATGTAATAACCGGTTCTGGATTGCCACTTGCCAGACATTTTAGTCGAACCGTACTGCCAACAGGCTGCTCTAGCACTCGCCTGCGCATCTTTGCAGGCTGGCTGAATCGTGGCTTCACTGCAGAGGCAATGAATATATTTAAAGCAAGAGGCTACAACAGGATGACAAAACACATTCTTTTAGGAAGTCAGAAATCTTAATCAGTGATGAAATTGTGTTAAACTCTTTAAGGACCCTGGCATAAACAAAGACTGAGCTGGTGAACTCATGTGTGGAGTAACACGTGTAAAAGGTATATATGATTAACTAACCCAAAGGGTCCTGCAGGATTGGCTCTGCATTTGGTTCTGGTGCAGTTGGTGGAATTTGGTTCTGTGTCATGGCTGCATCATCTGAAAGATACAATCCAAAGTGAAAGAGTATGAGAAATCTTTACTGTTAACAGACTAAACATACTTCATTTTAGTATTCCACACTTGTAAAATCCACAGAGATTCTCTAAGTAATGAAAGTAAGATTTTTAAGAAAGAACAATAATGCATTTCTATAATACTTCACTACAATAATAGAATACATAAAATGTCTTCTAACATCAACTATTTCAAATACTAGCCTGTAAAAATTATTTATTATTATTATTGATCAACATTATCAGCTTTGAAGCACCTATATGTTAGCATACCAAAAAGTGGACAAAATGAACTTTCAGCCGACGTACACATTTAAAATGTACAGTTTTTCTCTTCTGGGAAAACGGATCAAAAATATTAATGACTTTTGCTGCACTACATAGATTTTTTTGACTACATAGCTAGCATGACAAAATAATTTTCATAAATGGTAATTGAGAAAACTACAAAAACTTCTGTGAAGACAGCACCTTACAAATGTGAGTTGATTGCTGAGAATGTTTTAACAAGCAATTTAATTAATTTCATTTAAATTAAGTCAGTTTCATTCAGCCAAATAAATGTATTTTGATTAGGTCAAATCAATGTACTAAAGTAGTCTTAACTCAACTTTATTAGGTTTGTCAATCTAAATTCACTAATGTTTAATTTAATAAATTGTCTTACGTTGGTCCAACTTAATTTATTTTATTAATAATTACTATATATGTGAGGTGAGCCAGCGTAAGGACATTGAAACTGATGTCAGTTTGATAGCAGCTGCATATATAGCTAAACAGCACTCGAATCAAACTCCACTTGAAATTAATAGTCCATCCTCAACCCAAGAACAAGGGCCAATCTTCACCACAATGGTAACCACCTAATCCCCAGTCTAACAGACACTCATTTAGAATACAAGAACATTAAATATCAACAAATACCCTCCTATTCTCATCTTGCTCATAAATGCATAAAATAACATTTGTTCTCCCTATCCAGTCCCATGGTGTAAAATGGAAATCCCCTGCCCAGTTTCATCAATGCTACAAAAAGTACTCATGTAGTCCAAACTCAAATGGATTATGTAAACTTCAATTTTACAAATGTACTTGGATAGAATGCAATGAAATCAATGTTCCAGAGTTGTGTTGCCTTAGATCATTTTAATTAAGAATAAAAAATAAAAAAACAACTCAAATAAAGTGTTAGCTTGTTTTAGTATTTGTGGATTAAATACAGTGTGAAAATGTTAAATTTTTACAGCATAATTTAAACCACTAAAATTTTGTTTAAGCCACCCAGTCTTACATATCAAACCAAAATACTAATTTTCTTACAATAAAGAATAGTTTAGATATTGGCCCATAAATCAGCGGTCAGATGTTGCTCTAGCAATATGAGCTCTTTCATCTTCACACCCACTATTAATGGCTGCAAATGGTGTCATGTAAATCATGTTGAATGAGTGGGACAATGCAAAGGCCAACACTTGGTGATATTTATTTGTAGTCCTCCGAGAGCCAACAGAACCCGTCTGTGTGAAAAATTTGCAATACTACTTGGAGCCCAGTGGACTGGGAGATTTGTAAAGGATAGTATGTTTTGCTTTGGAACGTATGAAGTTTTAGAACTCTATGGGAACGATAACTAGGCTAAACCGGCATATTATTTTAGAGGGGTTTGTGAGGTGGAGGTGAGCAAACACTGCAATATTGTTTCTTCTCTCCAGTTTCCACACTTTTTAAGACACAACTTCATGTTGACTTAACCCTGGACAGGAAACCAATTAACTGACTTTAACCTAAACTGTGCAGACAGAGCTGAGAGACCTGCTTTGTTTGGGAGGACTTTCACTGGCAAGGCACACAGGAATGCAAAGAGAGCCCATTCTGACTCCCCCGAATCCAAAGCAGACAGAACAACTTCACACATACACAAGTGTGTACATGAACAGAGCGCAACATCTTAATGTAAACAACATTACTAATTCTGGGCAAACCCAAATCAACAAGCCATGAGTCAACATTATGGCAACAAATGGTTCTCAAATGCATAGGTGATGCTAAACTAAATGCCTTCTGAATTCTTTCCATAGCTCTGTTCAACCATCCACATCAGTGGTTGGAACACCTTGTACTTCACTTAAAGGTGAAGTGTGTCATTTGTTTGTTAAAGCTAATATCAAATTACATACTTTACCTTTAAGGAGAAAATGTTACTTTTACCCCATGTGTGCCACAGTTAAAGGCAGACAACAGGCTCACTATGAGTATGAACATTTGGGTACCATATACACTATTTGGTGGTCTAAGGTTTGTAAAATAGATGGTAATAAATACAGAGGCTCCAGTTGGTACCATTAGGTGATGTAAAATTCTATGCATTTCTTGGAGAAAAAAGAAAGAAACATGTTTTAATGGTTGTCCCCAGGCCTGGATAGATAGGTATTTTAAGTGGCTCCAATTACATAATAAACATGTTGCATAGAATACATTTTTTATAAACTAATCCCAGAATTCAAATACACCACCAGTCAATAGTTTTGACACCCATGAT
The DNA here is from genome assembly GCA_032164185.1 of Moxostoma hubbsi. Taxonomy (NCBI): domain Eukaryota; kingdom Metazoa; phylum Chordata; class Actinopteri; order Cypriniformes; family Catostomidae; genus Moxostoma; species Moxostoma hubbsi. Next base: position 22,861,467 of record JAVLUX010000025.1, read on the forward strand.
CTTAAAAATCTTTAATCTTAATCTTTTGACCTAAAGGCATGGCCAAGTTGGCAACACTCACAGTTGAGGCGTTGCTGTCAGGAAGAAGTGCTAGAAGAAGATGTAATTGCTGCTAAGCAACAGTAGATGAATGTGGAAACAACATTAGTGGATGTGCAAGTCAAGAGGAGGTCTGAAGATACCTGTATTTGTATAACTAGAGTCTGAAGGAATATAAAGATATATTTATTAATCTAAACTAGATCTAAACTGTAGATAGACAGTATCTCATAGCAGTCATAGCACGCATGCTTCAATCGCCTACAGTCAACTGAAGTATACTTTTACAGACTCACGTTCAACTGTTTACATCAAAACCAAAGTTTACTTTGGGCTTAATACACTTTAGCTAGAGAGCACATTAATTTCACTGCATTACTGTTTTCATCCACACTAGAACTGCATTTTCTTTCACCCAAAATTAGAAAATCATAACAACCCGAGTCAGAGCAGTCTGAAGGTTTGTGCCGAATTTGGTGGATGTAGCTTGAAAGCTATAGAAGGAGTTACAATTGGAAATTTTGGCCTTTGTTTAAGGATTTTGGAAAACCCCCAATAAGCTTAGTGGATAACAGTAAATTTTTTTTCAAGCCAACATAATTACAATGTAAATTGATGTGCAGCGCTGAGGGAGGCCACTTTGAAGAAACTAAAATGTAAGATTGTTTTATATTGTTTAACATTTCTTCATCACTAAACACAAATGTAAGTATGGGAATTCTGGGTTTGACTTTACTATTATTAAAAAATGTGAAATAAATAAATAAAATAAATACAAATAAAATAAGAATGAGTTTGCTTATGTGTGTCCAAACTTTTTTGTACTTGACACGACAATGAAAAAGTTTGCTAATGACTTTTTAGCGTAGAAAGCCAATTTGTTTTCAGAGTCTGTTTTTCTACAGTTTGCGCTGTCCTGAGGCTATGTGTATAGCTGGGGTGGAGAGCTCACCACACATTTGTCCCTTCTAATCCTCATGTGCTGAGCTTTGGACTTGCTTTCTCACATCAGGCATTCAGGCAGACCAGGTCAAAGCCAGCAGAAGTGTTTTCACCAGCCTTTTCTCCATTGGTAATGTTGGCCCTGGGGTACAGGAGCAAAAGTAAGCCGCTGGTGCTCAGGGAAGGAGCAGAGAAGTGGAATCTCTGTGGATTTATGTGGGCTAACATGGTCTTACAGAGAGCCCAACTCCAGACTCTCCATTCTCTGGTCTGTTGAAGGGTGAATTCTCTTAACAGGTGTCCAAAATGGCAGACGTTTTTCATGATGAAGCATTTCAAAGCTGTGGCTTGCATGGGGTATGGGTATTACTATGCATGTTTCTAATGGATAAATGATGTTAGGGGGAAAGCCATAAAAGTCAGCTAAAGCCACTCTGACAGACTGAGACACTCCATATTCATGATCTTAGTGTGCTTACTCTCACTCACACTTACTTACGGATGGATCGAGCTTAAAGTATCAATACTTTCGATACTGATGTTGTATCGATAGTAGCAATGTTCATAAAAATATACAGTAGAAGTGTTTTATTTAAACTAGTGATTTTATGATTTAAGACAAAATTGTGAATGAATGTGTATTATGAGCTTCGAAAATTAAAATCTATTTTTTACTTTTCTTATGTATCTGTCCCTTTGTTTTGTTGTAATTGTCATCCTTATCTCACAGTGAAATCGGAAAGAGTAGATCGACTTATCTTTCATCAAAATTGGTATACGTTGACGGAAATTTCTGCCCCCAGTGGCCAAAGCAGTAAGTGTTGTAGGGTATATGGACATGTGTGAGCTCCATTTATGTCCAGGAGTGGTTGCCAAAAGCTAGTAGTGAAGCAAATTGCTTTCAGCTTTACAGGACGTTGAGAAAAAAAGCATATATTTATAGATTCTATCCCCCAACCCAAACCTTACCTTAACCATTAGTGGGGTAAAAAGTAATGTTAGAGGGAAAAGTGAAACCTTTGAATCATGCTTGTCATGGCTTTGAACCTAGTCTCCCACTGCCAGTCATGCCAGGTGGAAAGGTAAACACATTGAAACCACTGCAATCAGGTCTGATAAGGATGCTTCATGTCTGCGCGTTGGCATACAGTTGCCGAACCTAGTGTACTGAAACTATTGGAAACATCATGCCAACTTTAATCATGATCATGTTGGTAAATGTATCCATTCACATGAATGCGTTTTTGAGTCTCTCTGTTCTTTTTCTTTTGTTTTTGTAAACTTGCGCTAGACAGATGTCTTTGACCGTTGCACAGATCCAGCTGTTTTTTTTAGAATCTCATGCAGGAAAATGTTTTTTTAGACACCCTGTCAGGTAAAAAAATACATCAAATTTTAAAATAATGTGTCAAGACACATGTGCCCTGTTATAATTGTGGCAATGTCTCTAGATTTTATAGCGCAAGAATGGGTTAGGTTTAAATGGCCCATAAGAAAGAAGCTATATAAATAAAACATTATTACTGTTAAAAATTAACAGTCTTAGTAAATAGTTGTGTAGTATAGGAGCTATTTTTCATTCTGCTCATTTTATTGCACAGAAATAGTAAAAGTCAAAAGCAGTCAGACAGCACTCCTTCAGAGGGACAGAAAAACATAAAACAGAGACACTTCATACTAAATAATGACAAAGCTAAATATGACATTGCATTGGGTTCGTGTGATGTCAGTGATAAGTTTATTTACTGTTTTTAAAAGTTGTGAAAACATTGATTATATTCTGTGTGTTTAATGATAAAAAACTTGATAGTTTGCAATTTGTGCCTATTACATGTTAAAAATTATGGCTATCAAATATTAATTGATATTGTTATAATGATCCATTTTATTGACAGAAATATTAAAATATTTTCATTTTATGGGAATATACACTCACTGAGCACTTTATTAGGAAAACCTGCACAACTACTTATTCATGCGATTGTTTAATCAGTCAATCATGTGGCAGCAGTGGAATGCATGAAATAAGGCAGATACGGGTCAGGAGCTGTCAGTTAATCTTCACATCAACCATCAGAATGGGGACAAAATGTGATCTCAGTGATTTCAACTGTGGCATGATTGTTGGTGCCAGATGGGCTGGTTTGACTATTTCTGTAGCTGCTGATCTCCTGGGATTTTCACACACAACAGTCTTTAGAGTTTACTTTAGAGTTGTTGCCAAAAACAAAAAAACATCCAGTGAGCGGCAGTTCTGTGGATGGAAATGTATTGTTGATGAGAAAGGTCAACGGAGAATGACCAGACTGGTTGAGCGGACAGAAAGGCTACGGTAAATCAGATAACCACTCTGTACAATTGTAGTCAGCAGAGTAGCATCTCAGAATGCACAACACATCGAACCTTGAGGTGGATGGGCTAAAACAGTAGACCACGTCGGAAAACTTTATCAGGACCATAGTATTCCTAAAAAAGTTCTCAGTGAGTGTAGGTGTCATTATTGGTATTGATATTGGCTATAATGGCCTTGAAAGTATTAGGTATCATATTGAGAATAAAAGAGATCCCCTATGCCTAGCACTTTAAGTCCTGGCTTAGGTGTGGGAGAGGAAAATGGCTATACAGCTCTAAAGCAAAGGACAGGGTCCCCTTTACCTCTTCTGCAGCCTGATAAGGATATGCTCAGAGAGGGGCACGAGGGGGAAGGGTTGCCCAGAGAAGGTGGGTTTGGTCCAGAGAGGTCCAAAGGCAGCCAGCCCAGCAGCTCACCTTACAAATGATCTTCATGTGGACTCAGTGTTAATAAGGCTCACATATTATTTTTTCCAACTGGGACGAACTTGAAAGCAGCGCCTTCAAAAAGACTCATTTTCCATTCATACATGTGCACTACATACATTCCATTAGTTCTGTTATATAGAGTTCCCCATGCATGGAAAAAAAAATCAAAGCAAAACAAACATGGAATACAAAGTAGGCTGAAACATTGATAGTGATTTTCATCGATGAGGGGAACATCTATATAAAATAAACACAAAAGGAAAAAAAGGTCTTATTACCTATCATCTATCAAAGATGTAGGCTTAATAAAATCGATGATCACAGAGAAACATTGCTGAGATCTTTTGTCTGAGAGAACTGCTGTATTTTCGCTACATTTTTATCTGTCACTAACTGAAACCATGCATGTTCCAGTAAATCAAAGAAAAACAGTGCCAATGCTGTTTGCCACAGCAGGTTTATAATACAAAGAAAATGGTGAAGCTGGTACATTTTGGCTTAAGTTCCAGGTAGTAAAAGGTCAACTTTCAAAAACTTTCCGGTCCTTTTGAGTCCTTCCAATCTTTTATTTTTTGTGCTCAAAATTTTTATGAAAACATTGCAAGAGAAGAGGGGAACACAAAAGTACAGATCACACTAGCACATATCCTGCCAAAAAACAAACCAACAAACAAACAAACAATGTAATGTAGGTAAGCTCCCATGCTCTTAGAAAACATGATTTGATATTTATCTCACATAATAAGAAAAAAATATTTTTACCAGCTTTACACACACCTAATTTTCATCTATATATTTGGCATATCCTTATGAGTGCTGATTTACGTCTGAGAGGCAAATAAGAGTGTGCTGGTAAATTCACAGCAAGGAAAGACAGAGTGAACCAGATGAGAAAGGGTAATTAGAAGTCGCCTTGTATCTTTTATAGAGCCATAAGTGGTGTGCAGCAACAGTCGTATGATGATTCTTTTCTTCCCTGTTATGAGTGAAGTGGGCCTGAAGCATCCTGCAATAGGGTCAGACCCAGCCTTTGGCCCCTCTAATGAGGTGGATGAAAGGCCCTTTAATGTGGCACCCTGATGAAGGTGGGTAATTTGCATCCTTTTAGTTTAATGAAAACCTTTGCACTCCCTGCAGCTGAAAGAAGGCTCAGTTGTACTCCATGAAACCAAAGTCATGATGCAATTAAGTTCTGGCTTGAATAGTAGGGAAAACAGGGAGTGCATGAGCTATGTAAGGAAAATGTAATTTACTGAATGCCATATTTTGATGTAGGTGTGAATGTGCTAATTGGTAATCTAAAATTATGATCTAAATATGTTTATTATGAAATATAATTAATTATAGAAGGATGTTTTTCACAAAGTATGCAGTACTAGAGAGTGTTTTTAAAAATCTCAGTTTTCAGTGGGGGAAAACATTGTTCCAGTGTAAATGTAGCAAAATCAATGCATTTTCAAAAGAAAATTTATTAGTGTGGATGTGGCCATTTTAAATAAAAAATTATACGAATGATTGTTTCCCGTCTGTCACACACTTCGACATTGTGTACTTTAGGAGTACATTAGCGGACTTTCTTGAAGGCCTCGGTTACCTCTGAACTTAAGAAAAGGCCAATGAAAATTTGGTAGACAGAATTTGCATGTCCCTCCCCCGGACATACGGGTAAAAATGGAGGGAATCATACCTCTGTACATTCAGATTTCTTCTTCGGAGCTGAGCGGTTGTGCGATCAGAGAGCTGAGATCACTATAGTTCCACTCACCTCTTTAGAGCATTGCTGTTGGATCTACGGTGCATATCAGTGGCTCTCTCCTTCTCTGCACGGCAGTGCAGCTTTGCCCCTGGGCACTTCGACAGCATTACCTTAAAGAGTAAAAGAGTATATTTTGTCTAAAAGAGTAAACACATTGGCGTTGAACATCTTTTTAAAGACACGTCTTTTTAAAGATGTATTTCCGCCTTTGTGTAGTTCCTGGATGAGGCAGATATCTCTCTGCTTCTGACGGTAATAAGAGCTGCTTCGCGTGTCTGGACTGCGAAAACACGCAGAAAGAATTTTATGAATGTTTAATGTTCTTAGTGCGAGAACATAACCATGGCAACGTTGCGGTCGTGGCTTTCTTTCCTCCGAGAGAAAGCCAATTCAGCCGCCCCCCGTGCCGCGCCTCCTTCCTACCGGCGATGAAGGCGATTTGGGGAGTGCAGTGGGCTTGGTTTCGCCGGGTAAATCCCCACAAACAACCCACCCCCCAGCACGCTTGTTTGCATCCGTTCGGGCTCGAGGTGAGAGCTGCTCGCCTTATGGCCAGTCTGTTTACACCCTAGGACCCCACGAGCTGGATGATGATTTCGCTGCTGCATTGGAGAACGTCACAGCGGCGTTTGATGTCGATGACTCGACTGGGCTGCCTTCCTTTGGGTCTGGTTGTCCGGTCTGAGCCTGACGCGCAGATGTCCGCTATGCTTGCCTGGGCTAGACAATTGGTTCCACGGGTCAGGGCGCCACACACAGCCACACACACCTACCCCCCTTTCTTTGCATGACGGTGCATGACGAGTTGACGAAGCCGTAGAGGTTTCCTTTTACTGCCCGAAACCGTCCTCCTCACTCCTCCGCTCTCACTACCCTCGACAGCGGAGCAGCCCCAAGTGGTCTCCGTCGGCATGGCATGGCCCCCCTGCAAATCCACCAGGCCAACGCACTTAAAGATCTGCACTTGGGTAGTCCTGTTCCTGATGTGCTCCACATCATGCCTTGCCGACATTCCAGCGTGAGTCGTGCTCAGTCTGTTCGCTGAGGGCATCCCCCTGCGGCTTCTAAACAACAGGCAGTTCCACTTCAACCTGGGCCTAGCTCTTAGCCCCAGCGTAGAGCTCACTGCAGGAAGCTGACGCCCCCATCTCACGAACAACCACCGGGACCCAGAAGGCTTCCAAGCGTTCATGAGACAAAAAAACTAAGGAGCGAGATGATCACTATGGAGTTGGTATCTGGGCCACTCCATCCCCCGGTGGAGGGCCGGAAGAGAAACCTCTTGCCACACCCCGTCCAGGCCACAGTACCCACATTGCAAGGAAAAAGAGAGTGTTCCCTCACTCCTTTGGTCACCTAACCAGCCCCCCCACAATCCGTTCTCATGGTGGTCTGGCTCAAAGCACCTACAGTCACGGCACCACGGACGCGGCCCCCTCGCCTCCACGCCCTCGACTGTAGACTCCCGGCAGGCCGGTTCTGACGAATCAAGAGCACATCTCCATAGGACCTCCTCCTCACCTGCTCCCCCTGCTAAGCCCCACAAGGTATGTCATATGTGATCATCCCCTTAGTGCCCCCCACTCGGAGCTTGGACGTGTCTCTTACGCTTCCAACTCGTTGCGCTGGCAGGCCGGGGCCATCTGACTCGGCGACGCTATTTAGTTCGCCTGACACTTGCCCCACAGGAGTGCGATAGAGCCGTCCCTCCAGCCGAGATGAAGCCAGGGTTATACGGCCCTTGCTTTATCGTACCCAAAACAAGCAGTTCGTGGCGGCCAATCTTAGACCTGCAAGTTTTGAACCAGGCCTCACACAGACTCCCGTTCAAAGATGCTCACATGGAAATTGATTCTAATGTGTATCCAGCATCTAGACTGGTTCACAGCGGCAGACCTGAAGCATAAGTAATTTCATGTCTCACCTTGCCTCATCACAGACCCTTCTTATGGCTCACATCTGATGGCCCGACGTACTAGTAACCAGGTCCTCCCCTTCGGCTCGTCCCTGTCCCCTTGCGACTTCACAAAGGTTGCAGAAGCTGCACTTGCTCCGCTAAGGGAAGTGGGCATCTGCGTACTCGACTTCCTCAACAATTGGCTGATTCTAGCTCACTCTCAAGAGTCTCTGTGCGCTCACAGGGAATAGGCACTCAGGCACCTCAGCCGTCTAGGGCTTCAGGTCGACGAGGAAAGGAGCAAGCTCTCCTCGGTTTAGAACATCTCTTTTCTCAGCAGAGTTAGACTCTGCTCACAAATGAGTGCACACAGCCGGTGCTGAACTGCCTAAGTTTGCTCAGACAAAGCACAGCGGTTCCATTGTGGTGGTTCCGAATGCTCCTGGGGCATATGACATCCTTCATCACCTCTTTCTGCTGCCAGACATCTAACCCTTAGACAGACCTCTGTTTTCTGTGGACAGGAGTTCCCCTACAGCATCTGTCCTGATGCATTCTGGTCACCTCAGACACCTCCAAACAAGGTTGAGGCACCAAGTACAACGGGCTCACAGCTGCCGGCTCCTGGATGGGGCCCCAGCTGGGTTGTCAAGTCAACTGCCTAGAGTTGCTGGCTGTAATCCTTGCCCTGCGGAGGTTTTTCCTGCTATTTCGGGGCAAGCACGTCTTGATTCACTCAGACAGCACCACCACGATAACGTACATAAATCGCCAAGGTGGCGTGCACTCTCGTCACATTTCGCAACTCAGCCCCCATCTCCTCCTTTGGAGCCAGCAGCAACTCAGGTCATACTCATATCCCGGGCAACCTCAATAGCGACAGGGCACGCTCAGCAGAGAGAGTAGAGGCTTCACCCCCAGGAGGTCCAGCTGATTTGGGAGCGGTCTGGCAAATCACAGGTAGACCCGTTTGCTTCCCAAGAGACCTCCCACTGCCCGCTCTGGAACTCCCTAGCAGAGGCTCCCCTCGGGACAGATGCGCTGGCACACAGCTTGCCCCGGGGACTACACAAGCACACATTTCCCCAGTGAGCCTACTTGCACGGGTGCTGTGAAAGGCCAGGGAGGACAAGTGACAAGTCACACTGGTGGCCCCCCACTGGCACACACAGACTTGGTTCTAGGATCTCACGCTACTCACGACAGCCCCTCCCTGGCGAATTCCTCTGAGGAAGGACCTCCTTTCTCAGGTACGGGGACCCTCTGGCATCCGCGCCCAGACCGCTGGAACCTCCATGTATGGCCCATGGATGGGATTCTAAAGATCTTAGTGGCCTACCACCTGCTGTCGTAGACATGATGAACCATGACAGAGCTCCCTTTACCAGGCAACTTTACGCCCTAAAGTGGCACTTGTTCATAAAAATTGGTGTTCTTCCCGATCTGAAGACCAGCAGAGATGCACAGTTGGGTCAGTGCTCTCATTTCTGCAAGAGAGGTTGGAGGGGAGGCTGTCCCCCTCCACCTTGAAGGTCTATGTAGCTGCCATATCGACTCACTGTGACGCAGTGGACGGTAAGCCCCTAGGAAAGCACGATCTGATTATCAGGTTCCTTAGTGGCGCTCCCAGGCCATACCTGTTCCCCTCATGGGATCTCGCCGTGGTCCTTTCAGGCCTTCAGAGACCTCCTTTCGAGCCGCTAGAATCAGTCGAGCTTAAAACCCTCTCCTTGAAGACGGCCCTCCTGATCGTGCTCACTTCCATCAAGAGGGTTGGGGACCTGCAAGTGTTCTCTGTCAGTGACACCTGCCTGGAGTTTGGTCCGGTAGACACCCATGTCGTCCTAAGACTATGACCGGGCTATGTGCCCAAAGTTCCTGCAACCCCCCCTTCAGGGACCAGGTAGTGAACCTGCAAGTGAAGCTTCCCCGGGAGGAGGCAGACCCAGCCTTTTTGTTGCTGTGTCCGGTGTGTGCTTTGTTTACCTATGTGGACCGCACGCAGAGCTTTAGATGTTCTGAGCAGCTCTTTGTCTGCTTTGGTGGACAGCGGAAATTGAACGCTGTCTCCAAACAGAGGCTTTCCCTCTGGCCGTTGATGCCATCGTAGTGGCCTATCACACCCAGGCCGTACCCACCCCCTTGATGGTTCGAGCACACTCAATGAGAAGTGTGGCATCCTCGTGGACACTGGCCAATGGCACCTCCCTAGCAGACATCTGCAGAGCAGCTTTTATGAGATTCTACAATCTCAGGGTTGAGTCGGTCTCGTCCCATGTTCTCAGGTACGAGCACGTAGATCTCAGGAATGCGGAACGTCTGACCGGGTGTTCCGCTTGCACATAGCACCCTTCCCCTCTAGGAGAGTCCACTAGATTTGCACTCCCCCTGGATGTTCTTCCTCCCTAGCCATCTGGTCCACGAATTTGGCTGAGGAATTCCCTGACCAGATCCACTACGGGTACTAAAATTACTCTGTACTGGAATAGTTGCTGAATAGTAAGGGCCCTTGTGGATTAATCCCTGTGTGTATTTTCTGTGGTACGGTCCCCCTACGGGCGGACCCGCATCTCCCTTGGGCAGTCCCTGCTGCCCCCTGGTCGCCTGGTTTGTAGCAACTCCTCCTTCTCAGCAGGTAGAATCTACCACCGCACCATGTCCACATGTGGACTGAAAACCCATGTGACGTATTTCACTGCTCTTTACCTCCCCCCTTTGTGACCCCCTTTGGGTTGCCGAGAACGTAAAAAGTTTATGATGATTTTATGGTGCGTTGGGGAAGGGTATGTGCAGTCTTTGGCACGCAACTGCCTGCCCGCACCTGCATCAGCAGCGCATGTACACGGTTCAGCACATGGCGTGATTGAATAGGGACCCCTAGTGTCGCTTCACTCAACACAATGTCGAAGTGAGCGACAGACAGGGAACATCTAGGTTACTGTTGTAAACTCCGTTCCCTGATGGAGGGAATGAGACGTTGGGTCCCCCTGGTCTCGACGCTAAACCGAGCCAATGCAATGGCCGAACCTTATTCTCGGCTCCTCAGTGCAAAACCTGAATGTACAGAGGCATGATTCCCTCCCTTTATACACGTATGTCCTGGGGAGAGACATCCTAATTCTGTCTGCCAAATTTTCATTGGCCTATTCTCAAGTACAGAGTTAACCGAGGCCTTCAAGAAAGTCCCCTAGTGTCGCTTCACTCGACACAATGTCTCGTTCCCTCCATCAGGGAATGGAGGTTACAACAGTAACCTAGACGTTTTCTCTAGCAAGGATATGTTGTGGTACGTGTATATTGGTTACAAATAAATTGTTAAAATCTGTCTTAGAGGTGCTGCAAGCAATTTTTTCAGGAAAAGGTATGCAAAAAATGTTTCTACTCTCTGAATATCTCACCAGTCTCTGTTACAGCACCAGACTTTTTTTTTGTCTGTGGGCGTTGTCTCTGATGCCTTCTGCCTGCCTTCAACGGAAGCATATCCCATTGATAAACAAGTTTGGAGCTCAGGGCAGGTCTGTCTTTAAAGGTTCTTGACTATTGCTTAAAATGAATTAGTCTATGGAAAAAATAATGGGATTTTTATTTCTGGAACCAGACTGTTGTGCTCTACAGAACTTGTGTAAAATTTAACAGTTTTAACTTAATTTAAAAAACTAATTGTGTTTAATAGCACAGTTTCTGGCGAATAACTACACTACCCATGACTCTGAAGGTAAACCATCCACCAATCAGTGAATTGTGGCCAACAATGCACAACAAACAGCTCTGCAGTGTCCACCCACTTTCATTACATACTGTGAATGAAGTGATCGAGTTGATAAACCCAAACTGAGAAACACTCACTGGAGTAAATGAGTGACAATTTCCACTTTTCTATCTTTGTCTTGCTTAATTACCTCATCTGTTATTTTCTGTTTCTCTGCTGTGGAAGTTACATACTGCTGTTTCTCTGTTATGCTTCTCACTTCCCTGTCTGAACTCACTCCTATGTGCAATTGCAAACTCTCTGTGTCTCTCTGTTCAGCTTAATTTCAAGTGATTCTAGACTGGTTTCAATTCCAACAAGCATTCTTTCATCTTTCCCTTTTACTTAACTATGTCTTTCCTTCTGCTACTCCCAAGCAAAAATTCATTTATGTCCATGTGTGTTTGTGCTTTGAACTTGCCTGAGCTTATTTCCCTACAATGAAAGAAATTAAACACTCTTACTGTGTCGTGAAGTTCAGTGTCACATTACAAGTAATCAGAATCACAAATTACATCAGTGTCAAAGTGAAGCAGAAATGATCAAAGTGAGGCTTTAAAAGCATTTTTCAGTGCTCATGACAGTTCTTGTGATGTTTACTGTTTGAGTCTTTTTTTTCAGCTCTGCATGCTAATAGTTCATGGTTCTCCCCCATTGTTCTGTTGAAATAGGAGAGAAGATTTAATCAAAGCGGTGAGAAGAATAGCATCTCAAAATGTGAGATGCGGGATAGCACTGTTTTTGCAGCACGAGGGGGACCTACACAATATTAGGCAGGTGGTTTTAATGTTGTGGCTGATTGGTGTATATACACTGATGAGACAAAATATTATGACCACCTGCCTATAATATGCTGTTGGTCTTCCGAGTGCTGCCAAAGAGCGCAGACCCGCTGAGGCATGGACCCTACAACAGTGTTTCCTAACCTATTTTCTGCCAAGGCACACTTTTTACAACAAAACTATTCTAAGGCAAACCACTATCCCACATAGGCTAACCATCGTCAATATTTTTCCTTTTCAAGAACATGTCCATGTTTTATGTCCATCTTAGTAGTGTGTTTACTTGTAATGTTTGAAATTTGGCTATGCAAAACAAAAAAACAACAACATATATATAGTCATATACAGTGCTTGCGTTAGACTTTCTCATTGTCCGTCATTTTGACGATCACACCCAATTGACCTAATTGTCATTAGATTTTGCATCTTTGCCTCGGACAGACGACTTCTCATGGCAGTCTGAACCCAGCGTCAAGCACCACATTGCCCTCCATATGACAAGAGTTGCAGAAAGCGTTACAGAGGGGCAATTTTACGAGTTTACCATGTAAAAAAGCAGGTGTGTACAATAAACATTGAAAACATGTATTTGGCAGAGAGAAAAAAAGCTTGCAGTTGTTTTTGATAGCAGAAAGTAATAAAAGACTAATTTATATTTAGGTCTTAGTGAATTTAAATTAGTTCAATAACTGGGGTCTCTGATATTCATAAACTATAAGGTAATATTTAATTAAAAGAAATTATGAGACATTCAATGTCTCTTCACCAATTTGGGCAGTTTTTAAATATTTATTGTTGCTTAGTACTCTCAAAGACTTTGGTGTAAAGTGGCGTCGCTTCATAGACTTCAATGTATCCTGCAGCGGAAGTCATGTGAAAGACCCTTAATGCGTATAAATATCAGTCACATTTGCACATTAATCATTGCTCTTCACAATCACAAAAGTGACCGATTATGGTTTCAAAACTGCAAATTTCTCAGAAAGGTGAGGAGTTTGGATCCCTGAAATTATTATTATTTTTCATGCATTTATTTATTTGGTGGAAATTGATAGTTTCCATGGTACACCTGACAATCTTTCACAGTGTTTGCCCTACAAGACCCCTAAATGTGTCCTGTAGAATCTGGAGACCATGGCAACACTTGAACTCTTTATCATGTTCCTCAAACCATTCCCAAACAAAGTATTATCCTGCTTAAACAGTCCACTGCCATCAGGGAATACCATTACCAGAAGTACCTGGTCTGCAACGATATTTAGGTAGTTAGCGCATGTCAAATTGACATCCACATGAATGTCCGGACACAGGGTTTTCCAGCAGAACATTGCCCAGAGCATCACCCTCCCTTCACCGGTATGCTGTCTTCACACCTGATGATCCTGGTGCCATCACTAGTGAAAACATCAGATGTGTTATCCCAGGTATACAGCGCCCACGTACACGGCCGTCCAAATGATGTAAAAGATAACGCGACTCATCGGACCAGGCGATCTTCTTCCACTGCTCCAACGTCGAGTTCCGTTGATCGTGTGCTCATTGTAGGTGCTTTTGATGGTGGACAGGGGTCATCATGGGCACTCTGAATGATCTGTGGCTATGCAGCCCCATAAGCAACAGGGTGTGTTACACTGTGTATTGTGACATATTCCTCCTTGAAATTTTATTTTTTTTATATGACTTGTACCACAGTAGACCTTCTCTCAGTTTGGACCAGAAAGGATAGAATTCGTTGATCTTGCACATAGATGAGCCTTGAGCGCCCAACTCTCTGTCGTCAGTTTGTGGTTTGTCCCTCCAAGGACCACTGTCAGTAGTTAATCACCACTGCTGACCGGGAGCATCACACAAGTCCTGCCGATTCAGAGATGCTCTGATCCAGTTGTCTGGCCATAATAATTTGGCCCTTGTCAAAGTTGCTCAGGTCTTTACTCCTGCCCATTTCTTCTGCATTCAACATATAACTGATTGTTCAATTACCATCTAATCTACCCAGACCTTGACATGTGGCCTTGTTAGGAAATGATAAACGTTATTTGCTTCACCTGTGTGTGGTCATAATGCTTTGGCTCATCTGTGTATATATAGTGTCCCAAACTACCACCCCTATCCTATCCCACCTACAGTGTGTTGCTTTGGCTTACGAATCTAATTTTGATACAATTATCCATTTAGGTGTGAAGGACGCTGGCTAAACTGCAACACATGTAACCCACAGCCTGCAAACAAAGAACAAAGCCCTCCACCAGCGCCCTTATAAAACAGCAGCCCAAACCACAGTCTGACTTGAAGCCACAGTCTCCCCCACTGTGTCCTTGCACAGCACAGGCTGCTACAATATAGGTGAGTGTAATGTTCAGACAAAAGGGAGCCAATGCCAACAGAGAGGAAGTTTCTACATCAGTCTAACATGTTTTTGCCTCCATCTGTGCTGTTTTTCAATTGTTTCTCTATGTATATAGTTTAAGCATCTTGCGCAGTAGCGCTGTGTTTTCTAGATGCTACATTAAGTTAAAAATAACTTTTAAAACTGATTCTCAAAACATCTGCGATCCATTATATTCATTGTGCTGCATCTTGCTTTTTTTAGTACAGGAACACATTTGGTCTGAACTGTCCCTTATTGAGTGTAGAGTCTGCTAGTGCTAAAAACAAACCGAGATTAGTTCTTTGAAGTTTACAGCTGTGTTGCTTTATTTCAACTGGTGGACCATGTTGCTCTCAATGCCAAGGTCATGGGTTCGAATCCCAGGGAATGCATGCACTGATAAAATGTATATCATGAATACATTGTAAATCGCTTTGGATAACGACGTCTGACAAATGCATAAGTGAAATGATAGGCTGGTCCTGCATTCATTTTAACTTTTTCACAATATATACAATATAGTTGAGGATAAAATTTGAGATCCCTGTTTGTGTGAACGCACTGGAATCCAGCAAAATAGTGCAGGGAGAAAACAATGCTGGCACTGTGTGGTACTCTTTAAATCAGTAGGGGTGCAGGGTCGCAGCAGACTCTGGGACCACCAGAGGAAAAGGGGGAGTGGGGATGCAGGGAGAGGCCTAGGTGCTGTGGGACATTTTGAAGTTTGGATGTTTATGACCCAGAGACTGATTTGACTGCTTAGTGAATGGTGAGATTGGTCAATGCAGAATAATGGTGAACCATTCCTTTTATAACATCTATAACATATTTTGGTGAATAAGCACCTTTACCGTGACAAAGCCCGATTCTCCATTCTTACAAACATGAATTCCCAGAGTTTCCCATGCCAGAATGCATAAGCGCAGAGCAAGTTAATGATCCTGTTAAAATCCCATGAAGTTGTAAAACTGCACTTATCTCTGTCTATATTTAAAACTAGCTTTTCTGTTGCTGTTCTCATGTACAACTGCAGACATGATTTCTTAAAAAAAAGAACGTGTTTCTATTTATGCATGTGCAAGGCACAAATAATTTTCTAAGACTGTGGTTGAAGGAAAAACTGAAGGCTTTAATTATAGCCATTACCTCAAACCTAGGTTTATTGCCAAATGATTACACTAAGCTATAAGCAGCCCAATTTGATAGGGGTAAAACATCAACAATAAGTTAAAATCACACTTTCATGAGCAAATATCTAGGGATAGATTGCATGCACTCATTAAAATGGCATATGAGGGCACAGTTCTGCCAATGCTTGCCGAAAGTGGAACTCCTGATGCATTTTAGAACCGCTCTAATGACAACAGGTGCTATTGAATATCATATAATTCCTCTCTGCTGATTCAACCAGCCACGGCTGGAGCTCCCCTGTTGTGTTTTTGGTGTGCATTAATCTACATTAAGTGGCTGTTTCACAAGGGGATCTGTTTTATGGGTTATTTGCAATTCATACTTTCAAAGTTGTAATGTAATGTTGAGCTTAACACATTTGCTGCCAAAACTTATAATAATGTATTTTGTAACAAATTATTATATTATTAGTACTTTCACAGAGTGTCATTTAAAATATGTACTCAAAATAACCTATACAGCAAAAAATATCTAATAAATTGTATTATTTAAATACACACTCAATTTATTAGAAACACTTTGGTCCAAATAAAGTGTCCAACGTGGTCTTCTGCTGTTTTAGCCCATCTGCCTCAAGGTTCAACGTGTTGTGCATTCTGAGTTGCTATTCTGCTCACTACAATTGTACAGAGTGGTTGTCTGAGTACCGTAGCCTTTCTGTCAGCTTAAACCAGTCTGGCCATTCTCTGTTGAACTCTCTCTTCAACAAGGCATTTTCATCCAAAGAACTGCCAATCACTGGATGCTTTTTGTGTTTGGCACCATTCCAAGTAAACTCTAGAGACTGTTGTGTGTGAAAATCCAAGGAGATCAGCAGTTACAGAAATACTCAAACAAGTCCGTTTGGCACAAACACATGGAAGTAAAAATAAAATGGAAGAAAGAAAATGGGATGTTTATATTACATAAAATATAAACATTCCATTTATATATTACACTTTCTTCTCCCATTTATACTGAAATTACTAGAAAAGGTAGTGTCCTCCCAACTATGTTTATAAAAAAAAGGGAGCATCCTTACCAGATGCCCAAAACCACCTCAACTGACTCCTTTCCACACAAAGGAGCAGCGGCTCTACTCCAAGCTCCTCAGGAATGACTGAGCTCCTCTCCCTATCTCTAAGGGAGAAGCCCGCCACCCTTCTGAGGAAGCCCATTTCGGCCGCTTGTACTCGCGACCTAGTTCTTTCGGTCATGACTCAGCCTTCATGACCATAGGTGAGAGTAGGAACAAAAATTGACCGGTAGATCGAGAGCTTTGCCTTCCGGCTCAGCTCTCTTTTCGTGACAACAGTGCGATAGAGCGAGTGCAATACCGCCCCCCGCTGCCCCGATTCTCCGGCTAACCTCCCGCAACATTGTCCCCTCACTCGTGAACAAGACCCGAGGTACTTGAACTCCTTCACTTGGGGAAATAACTCCTTCCCTACCCGGAGTATGCACTCCATCGGTTTCCTGCATTCTTCCATCTCAGAAATATTAATAAAACACATACTCTCTCTTTCTAACACCGAAAAAAAAAATTCATGCGTTCATAACCTCAAGACTAGATTATTGTAATGCAATCCTAGGAGGATGTCCTGCAGGTTCCATAAATAAACTTTAGTTAGTTCAAAATGCAGAAGCTAGAGTGCAGACTAGAACCAATAAATATGATCTTATCAGCCCAATCTTAGCGTCGCTACATTGGCTACCTGTTAAATTGCGTATTCATTTTAAAATACTTCTAACTACTTAAAAAGCCTTGAATGGTCAAGCGCCACAATACTTATGTGACCTTCTATCACGCTATATTCCATCACATTCACTAAGATCGCAAAATTATGGCCTGTTAATAATACCTAGAATATCAAAATCCACAAAAGGAGGTAGATCCTTTTCCTATTTGGCTCTTAAACTATGGAATAGTCTTACGAAGATGGTTCAGGACTTAGACACACTCTCTGTTTAAGTCTACACTAAAGACTTATCTTTTCAGTCAGGCATATACCAAATTTATCTATCAACTCATAGTTATGCTGTATTAGTTAGGTCTGCTGGAACCAGAAAAACATTTCATATTCTATAATCCTGTTTTAAAATGAATTGCATCCTCGGGATAATAATAACCTCGGGATACATATTCTGAGGTTACCAGAGCCTGTCAGATCCAGCTCTTGTCCTGCATGATGTCCGACTCCGGTCCTGCCTAATGTCTGACTCCCACTACTACGTGTTGCTGAGTGTTGAAAACTAACTGCAGTCTGTGCCAGCTAGATATCCCTTCAGTCTACTACGTTGGACTTCACAGAGGATGAACTGATGCCAGCACCATCCATCAGGTTGGTTCACTGGATACTGCCTGAAACTTGGACTTAAGATGAATCTGCCACAAGCTTACAGTCAAACCACAGTGCACCTTACAGACCTCTGCCTGCATCACCTTGGTCAAAGGATGGACTGCATTCGTAAAATGGAATATGTTGATAATAAATGAATTGCAGCCTTCATCAGCCAAGAATTAAGAATGTAAATTCTAAGACTTTAGTCATTAATCTTACAGTTATTACAATATCTTTTTGTTTAAACATACACTTAACATTTACTTCATTTACTCATTTTAAATCTTGACTTTTACTACACATAAATAACTAATATTGGCATTATATTCATGCTATTTAGCCAGAGGGGAACTGGCCCAAACAGTGAGAGTTGTGTTCCTTGCCACAATTGTCATAAGCTTGCTCATTGGAGGTCTAAATATAAATATATTTATTTAAGGCAAAATTTACAATCATGTCTTTTTTTTTTTTTAAACCACACTATTATGACTCGAATACATTACTACATAACAGCTTTTTCTGTTGAAGCCTAATTTTCTGTAAATCTACTTTGAAATTGTGTGTGTTGTGAAAGCGCTATACGAATAAAAATTATTTGACTTATATGGAAAGGGATTCTCTTCATGTGTGTTTTTGTCAAAGATTGACAAATTACTACAATGGAAAAATATCCATTTTAAATATAATTCATCTTAAATATATTACTTGAAAGACACCTAGTTAACTCTAAAAATGGAGCAGCTTAACCACTCTCAAAATAACTAATAGAGCCATTATCCCCATGAAAAGCCACCACTTTAAACACTCAAGCAATGCAATAGGTGGGTCTGATGGGCCTTTAGTTCTGTGGCTGATGGTCATTGCAGTTAATGAATATTCCAAAGGGAGTCAATGCACCATAACTCTGACTTCCAAAGTGCTCTTAGGGATGAAACAGGAAAACAGCAGGCCACCATCACTCCCCATACAGGAGGCCCAGAGCAAAGACATCAAGGGTAGGGAGTCTGAAAACACTGGCCTGTTGGTCAATTAAGCAGCTGCCTCACTCAGCGGAATAATCACTGCCTTTGCATCCCCACACTCGCTGCCTCGATCACCTCCCCAGTGTGGTGTGCTGTACAGGAAAAGCTGAGGGCTTCTGGGTCCTCCTATCCTCTCAACTGCACTGGACCGGCACAGATTTATGGCAGAGAAGGCGGCAGGTCGTCTCCGTCTCTTTTCCCCGTGCAGAACATTTTGGCTGGAAATGCCTGCCCCATAATCCCTCAACAGTCATCTAGAGAACCACATGTTCCATACAGCAGCTCAGCCAGCACTATTTCCCCATTACTCCAACCAGCCTCACTACAACTTTATGCCCCCATACTAGGGATGTTCAGGTTGCCTGAATGACTAGTAGACTAGTTGATGTTAAGAAAGACCTGTATAACTATGCTCGTTTCAGGTTTACCTGATCCTGATTGAAAACGTTTTTTGTGCCGTTTACATAAGACATGGTATTGCATTATAAAACAGCTGGACAGAGCAGAATGGAACAGACTGTAGAAGTTTCAAGACATTTCTTATAGTTGGACCACTTTCAATGTGACACACCATCGCAAATAGCAATGGTCATGTTGACACACTGAAAAACAGCGCGAGATGCATCAGCCGAAAACATCTATCTAAATTTGTTTGACTGTTGCAGCAGTGCTTGAAAAGGGATACATTTAAAGACACACTTTTTCCAAGGGTTTTACTGTGCAAAATGTTTAATAGCTAAAGCACAGCATGCTGTCATGTTCATTAAAGTAACAGTTACCCCCCAAAATTAGAATTTGTTATGAATATCACAATCCTTCTTTTCAGTATAATAGCAGTTCATAATGACTCATTTTAAAGCTTAAAAGTAGTAAGCTTAAAGTAGTCAAAGCAACTTGTACCTCATATTCCAAGTCTTCAGGAGACATACATTAGGTTTTGGTTGAGAAACAACCTGAAATGTAAGTAATTTTTTTTTAATGAAAATCTGATAAAAGAGAAGACATCTGTTGTGCATTCATGAGTGTTATGACAGAAGCTTGTTCACAGTGGCTTGCATATTCACACTAGATCTTGTGTTATTTACAACTATGAACAAAATTTTCAAAGCTTTATAGTGAGTGACTATTAACTGCCATTGTAATAAAAAGTTGGACCATGATTTTCATTAAATCATTTTCCTTTTGTGTTCCACATAAAAAAGACATATTAGTTTGAAATGTCATGTGGGTGTTAAATTATGATGGATTTAAAATTTTGGGGTAAACTATTCCTTTAGAGCATCACCACTAAAAATATAAAAATCTAATATTACATATTTTAAAAAATCTAGATAAATTAGTCGACCACACTAATTAACTTGTCAGTTGTTTGTGACGCATTGTGCCACATACTCCCTACTTCATACCTCATTCTCTTTCTCCTTTCATCAGGGAGGTGTGTATTAATATCCTTGCCTGTCAGGTCCTGGTGAAAAAAAAGCCTCCATTACCCGGGTAAAAGGAGGAACGTTGTATTAAATTACAGCTTACATAAACAACTGCAGGTATTGTGTGACGGAAGACATGAAGCCATCCTTTGTTCTGTAGATTTGATAATGCAAGATGGCATCAGTGCCATATGTTCTCACAAATGCTAACAAGTTATAAATTGCCATCAGTACAATGCTCTCTTGTGCTTTTTCATTTAAGGTTGCATACAGGAAATCATGCATTCTTTAAAGGACTGTGCCATGCCAGTTTTGTCAAATATGATTCCAGTTTTACATGAGTCCGTCTGACTTGCTGTGCCTCAAATTGCCCCTGCTTCTTTTGGATTGCAGCTGAAAGCTTATGCTTCAGTTTGTTGCTGTTTTAAATACATAGATGCCATCTGTTTAGCCGGAGCAGTAACAGATTTAATGGCTACCTCAAATTCTAGTGCGTGCGGAACGGTGCAGGCTTTGATTAAGCCTGGATGACTGATGTGGGCTACACATGCTCTGAGTGAGCAAAAGTATAAATAACTGATATATAAAGGGCTGTGGTGCATGTTGAATCGTGGGAGGCAGTCCTTACCAATTACAATGAGTGTGAAGTTGAGGGCGAGGCTGCCAAATCCATTGGTGATGCGGCAGATGTACAAGCCGGCATCCTCCAGTTCCACTTCTTTGATCTTTAGGCTCTGCTTCAGAACCTTGTAGCGGGTCCAGCCTGGGTTCACATTACGCCCATCCTTCACCCACAGCACCAGAGGAGGGGGGTCACCCTCCACCGGGCACGGCAGTCGCACGGTGTTGCCAAGTGTCACCATCTGTCTTTCCTCCACATGACGACTCACCCAAGGAGGACCTGGAGAGAAAAACTAAGTAAGTAACAGTAGAGCATCTGCCCAATTTACATAACAATGAATGACCATATAACAATTGTACATAATCCAAAATGTATCATAATTAATGCAAACGCTTTTGCGTGGTCTCTGCTTTGATGGACAATACCTCTCTATATAGTTTCTCCAAAACACTTAATTAGATACTTAAGTCACACTTAAAATATATGATTGTTATATAACAAAATATCAAAGCAAGTAACACTTACTTTAAAGTAATATAGCACAAGCACACATTTAAAGCTAAATAAAAAAAAAAAACAACTTATAATACATTTCTATATTATAAAACAATACATACTGGCAGTTAAGGTGGATGATATGACCAAAATCTTAATTACTATATCAAGATATGAGTATTTTTTACATCACGATAAAGATACATATAACGATATAGTTAAATATTTATAAAAAGAAAATCAATAAAATTGCATTTTATATTAAGCCATGTCCGCAATGTGTAATTTTGAGTAAACCAGTCAGTAAATTAAATACTTAATAAATGAAAACATTTTATATAATATTTTTGAACTTGAAAAACATAGTCAAAGTAAAAACATAAATAAATTAATTCCACATTTCAGTCAATGAATGCACCAATTTTCTTGTTGTTGTTGTTATTATTTTTGTTATAACTTTTCCTCAAGAAACATCTTAAATCAATGCAAAAAGTAAAATAACATATAAATAAAAAACAAAATAACCATAAATAAACCACTTATTAGTCTCTGTGTTTTTAGTAATCTCTATAAAGAACATATACAATTTCTAAAGGAAAATATGTCTGGTTTGTTTCCTGATTCTGATCAAACTAATTAGAAAGGGTTTTGATGTGTATGTTAAAAACCCCACTTGACAGAAAGTGTAATGATGCTGGCAATGACAGGCAGATGATGAATTGAAGAACCCAGGTGGTTTATTTACATGAAGCAAGAAAACCAAAAACCTGACTACAAAACATATACATGAACTAAACTAGACTTGACATAACATAACTTGACTTGACATAACATAATTTGACTTGACATGACATAACATAACATGACATGACATGACTTGACTTGACTTGACTTGAATTCCAAACAATGCTACATAAACACAATACCTGACAATGGACAATGGCAAACACAAAGCTTAAATACACGCACAAGGGATAAACATGACAATGACAACCAATGACAAGACAGAACTGATAACAAGATAAAAAACAATAAACCAATGAAAGCAAGTCACATGAACATAGAGGGAAACATGAAATCACATGACCAGGGGACCACATGACATGAAACAGGGAATCACATGACATGGCAGGGGAACAGGTAATAACATGACATGGATAATAATACAAAATGTTTACCGGTTGGAAAATTTTTACTGGTTTATCATATCTACAGGTATATCGCCCACCCCTACTGGCAGTTCAATACTGCAGATATTGTTGACTTTGATGACAAATATCTTGATAAAGCATCTGCTAAATGACTAAATGTCAATATAAAAGTAAACGTAAAAACACTGTTCAAAGTATGGTTGATGAACAAAGCATATCCATAGTTAATGTGATGAACAACACCTGTGGTTACTTTGCTAGGACACCTGCATATCCACTAAAAATCAAGTTGACACCAGTTGGCTGGGGGTAACTAAAAAAGTGGCTCTGCAAATGTAAGTCGGCTTTGAGAAAAGGTCAAGCATCATTTGTTAACAGAATGCTATCTAGTGAATTGATTATGTTTTAAAGTTTGGTTTAGTGTCCAGATACACTCCAAAAAACTATTTATTTTACCCAATAGCTGGGTTAAACATATTGGGTCGTTCTGTTGGGTTATTCCTAACGTTTATTGAGTTGTTTCTATAATAATGCACCCAGTTGGTTTAAAATTGGTCTCGCAAGGACATTTTAAATTTCGTCCTAACACTTTTTTTTAAATCATACATAATATTTCATATCTTTGGCCGACGCACAAAGAAATTGTAAAACACCTCGGCTTTAAGACTCATTATACGGTGTTGCAGACACGGCAGTTTTTCATCAACTGAAAGAAAAGTATATTGTCATTTTTATAGTGTAACATTAAAATACTTCAAAGCTGAAATATGAAACATTTTATCTAGAAAGTTATATCTGCAAGGCACTAAATTATATAATACACAAATTGGACTCAAGATATTACACCAGGGATCGGCAACCTTTTGACATGGAGTGCCATGTCAAAAAGTGAAAAGAAACAAATAAAACGCGGAATGTAGGCTGTCACCGCAGTCTGACCGAAGCAAAGCAGGCATATTGACTCGTGCGATTAATCGAAAGAGAGGTGCTGCTAGTCTCATCACACTTTAATAGTGTTTAGCTTCCCATTCAGCTGATGAAAACATGAGGAAGGATTACATCAATATGTAGATTGGAATGCAGGTGCGGAATTTATATAAATATAGTCTACTCCTCTCTTGCCATTGCTGGCATGCCAATGATTACCCCACTGTATGCCAATGCTGGCACATGTGCCATAAGTTGCAGACCCCTGTATTACACAATAGCCAGCATCTACATGACATTGGGTGATAGCCTAATCAGAAGCCATTTTTCAGATAGTTCTGTGCCCCTGAATTCACGACGGTTATGACTTTTTTCATGTCGTGACATTTATCACTTTTATTGCGACTTTTTAATGCCAAAAAGCAGCAACATTTTGATGGTGTTCTTTTACCATTGCAGGAAATTGCCTGGCTTGTTTTGTGATCGCCTCGTTAATGAAGCCCATTGCTTGAAATTGAAATTACAAGTTGTTAATTCACTTTATATGAACTATATATTTTAAATAGGATGTGATGGATTCATATGTGAAGGAAACACTTCAGAAGTGAAACCATGAAACATTCATTTCTAAAAAAAAAAGCTCCAGGCCATGTCACCACCACGCCAGAGTCAGCTCCAGGCCATGTCACCACCACGCCAGAGTCAGCTCCAGGCAATGTCACAGCCACGCCTCAGCTTGCTCCATGCCATGTCACAGCCACGCCTCAGCTTGCTCCATGCCATGTCACAGCCACGCCTCAGCCTGCTCCATGCTATGTTACAGCCACGCCTCAGCCTGCTCCATGCCATGTCATAGCAAAGCTCCAGACTGCTCCATGCCATGTCACAGCCAAGCTCCAGACCGCTCCATGCCATGTCACAGCCAAGCTTCAGTCTGCTCCATGCCATGTTTCAGTTGAACCCCAGACTGCTCCATGCCATGTCACAAGCAATCCTCTGCTCCACGGTCCAGGCCCTCCTCTGCTCTACAGTCCAGGCCTGCCTCTGCTCTACGGTCCAGGCCCACCTCCATCCCTCCATCTTGGCTCCGCCCCTTCTGCGTATTTTAGCGCTCATGTTTGCCATTGTCCTTTGTGGAGTATTGTTAATGTAACTTTGTTTTAGTTTTGTTTTGTTCAAGTCAAGTCAAGCCAAGCAAAGCCAAGTCAAGATTTAGTCAATTCATGTTTTGTTTGTCTCAAGTCTAGTTTAGTCATGTTCATGTTTATGTTTCATGTTTCTAGGTAGGGTTTTTGGATCTCACTTTTGTTTAATAATTTTTTTTTGGTTGGCACAACATCCTCTATGCACTTCCTGATGAAACACATTACGCTATCAGCGTAAACCTCGATGTCATCATCAGAGGCGGACCGGAAAATCTCCCAGTCCGCGTGATCAAAACAGTCTTGTAGCGCAAAGTCTGATTGGTCCGACCAGTACTGGATCGTTCTGAGGGTGGGTGCTTCCCATCTGATTTGACAAATGGTGGGCGGGGGAGGGATTAGTAGCTATCCCAGGAAAGGAGAATAGCAATGGTCCAAAACCTGGCCCCCTCATGTGTTGATGCTGATGTGTTGGTGGTATTTTGGTGCTATTGTTTTAAAATTGGCTTTGTTGAAGTCCCCGGTAACAATGAATGCGTCCTCAGGGTGCGCGGTTTCCTGCTCACTTATACTCCCATACAGTTCCTTGAGTGCCCGGTCTGTGTTGGCTTGTGGGGGGATGTACACAGCTGTGATAATGACCGCTGTGAATTCCCTCGGTAGCCAGAATGGTTGACACAGAAGCATGAAATATTCCAGAGCAGGAGAGCAGAAAGACTTGATAAAATGTACATTCCTCTGATCACACCATGATTTGTTGATCATAAAACATACACCACCACCTCTGCTTTTACCTGAGAGGTCTTTCGCTCTGTCCGCTCGGTGCACAGAGAAACTGGTGGGTTTGATGGCTGAGTCTGGAATCTCCGCAAACATCCAGGTTTCTGTAAGGCAGATAACACAGCAATCCCTCGTCTCTCGTTGGAAAGAGATCCGCACTCTCAGCACGCAGAGCTTGTTGTCCAGAGACTGAACATTTGCCAGTAGTATACTGGGTAGCGGGGGTCGATTTGCGCGACATCTTACTCTGATGATTACGCCGGCTCTTTTTCCCCTTTTCCTTCTGCGTTTCCCTGGCCAGGCAGCCCAGACAAAGGGCTCTACTGGCGTGTTTGTAAACAGCGGGTTGGCATTGAGGAATTTGAAGTCTGGTTTTCGGTGTGTGATTGCCGAACCAATGTCCAAAAGCATTTGTCTGTTGTAAACAATAAGGCAAACAACATCCAAGACAAAAAAAACTAAAAACTGTAAACAAAACAAACAATAAACTGCAGTGTTGTGTTGGAGCTCGCGACGCAGCAGCCATACTCAGCGCCATCTTGAGTCCACTGATATTCCAGTGTCAGTTTACTCCAGGCATATTAATGGTATGGAAAAAAAATCATGAATTGACAGAGTGTGTGTGGTCTTTGAGTGCTAGCAAAGTATGTGGAGATTCATTCACCTTATGGACTGAAACAATCCCAAAACACTCCAAAAAAAACACAATAATTCTCTGAAATGAACGTTCTCTCCTGATTACAACACACCTTGTCCCTCAAAATTTTGTGAGGGGGAAGTTAGGCACAATAATTTATAGGGAATTCCTTTCCCCGCAGAGTCCTTGCATGCACAAGGTCCTATTCATCTGCTCCTTGCAGCTCTAAAAGACTCAAATGAGCAGTTGCTTTCCATTTCCTGGTTGAAAAGCCATAGCAATAGTGTGTGTGTGTGTGTGTGTGTGTGTGTGTGTGTGTGTGTGTGTGTGTGTGTGTGTGTGTGTGTGTGCGCTGGAAGGCACCTCTCATTCATGCCTAGTACTGTCACATCCTGTTGCTGCTCTAGCAGCTGCTGTGAAAACCACCAAGATTATGGAAATTGAAAAATGACACTGCCCCTTAATGTACTTTCTTTCTTTCTTTCTTTCTTTCTTTCTTTCTTATCTCTAAGATGAAGTGATGTATTTTCACCTGACGTTGCTGGTTGACATCCAGGAAAGTGCCAGGGGAACAAGCAGGGGAAAAACGAAAAGGTTGTTTTGGTTCTTGAATTAAATTACAGTACATTCCATGATGTTAGACTGAGAAGGCCCTAGAATGGCAGAAAAAAATCCTCTCTGCAAATAGAGCGGAAAAATTTGGAAATGAACATCACAGCTGGAGAGAAGTCTGTGTTTGCCAAATCATACGCATAATTCATTAAGAGTGTTAAGTAATCGGTAGCTAAATTAATCTGAGGCTTTGGAAAGGAATGCAGTTGCATGCTGATAATAAAGATTTCCTTGAATTGGTTGAATCCTCCAGAAAACAATGGATCTTTTCTCTAGCAGGTATGAGATGTGTGTTTGTGGGGGGGTTGCACAGGCTATGTGACATGGGTATGAATGAATGGAAAAGAGGAGGGCAACTCCTGAGTGTTTGCTTAAGAATATTGAAACAACCTGGTGGCTACCACAGAGCAGAAGCTAAAATGGCTCATTCCCCTCTCTTCCACAAGCCATGCTTTACACATTACGCACATGATAGAGAATGTGTTAGAGAAAAGTTGTTACTCACAGATACTTGGGGAAAGGTGGTGCAAAAGAAGGCTTGGGACTGTCATTGATAATTGGTTCCTTCCATCACACATGGTGACTATTTGTCCCAGAGTCATGACTAAGCTGACAGAAAAGCTTGGATGTGAAGTGGGAAGAGGCATCATATGCCATGCATGCTGACAGACAAATATTGCCCATAACAGAGCAAAAGGTGAAAGGGGAATGTGGCCACACACATACTCCATACAACAAAACACTTGAAGCTGATGGCAGACAGGGTGGCAAAGTCTCTTACAGTATTTGTAAACAGACTCACTGGGTTCTGAGAGAAGAGAGAGCTGCAACAAATATTTGGGATGGTGTGTGTTTGTGGATCATGGCTTATCCCAAAGGTAGGAATATTTTGGATTAAGGCAAGGGTTTGTTGTTGTAGAATGTGTAGATCATCAACAATATGACTTGCCTGGCACAGCCTACTAATGTCATATAAAGCAACACCTGCTCTCAAAAACTACTACAGTATAGGCTTTCTGAGCTCACAAAAGTCAGAATTCAAAGCAGGGTTAATGAATAACATTTAAGCTCCTTTCTAAAACCTAGTGAGATGCTACTAGACAGCATTGTAACGTGTTGTCTAATGAGGTCTAATGTGGCCTGATGTGGTCTCTAGTGGTTTGAAGTCTAATGTGGTCTGATTAGGACAAATGGGGTCTGATGTGCTCTCTAGGGGGGTTTAATGAAGACTAATGGGATCTGATGTGGTCCCTAACGGGTCTGATAATATTTAAAGAGGTCTGATGCTGTATTATTTGGTCTAATGTGGTCACTAGATGATCTAATACGTTCTAATGGGGTTTGATGTGGTCTTGGGGGTCTGATGAGATCTAATATGGTAGCTAGCTGGCTGTTTGTCTTACTGTAATGGCTGTATAACCATTAAACTTCAAACTTTTAAAACTACTGTAGTTTAAACTTTCAGACAGGGCTTTGGCAAACCAACATCACAAACTTTGCATGTCTAGTTTAAACTGGTGTCTTTCACCCAGATTCTGTGTGTTATGTGTTTTTGTGCTTGAATATTGCAGCATTAGCAACATGAGTTAATGTCAAACTATTGGTATCAATTCCCTGCTGAAAATATGACCTTAAACAAGTCTAATCTTCTTTGTTATTTTCAGCTGGTTGGCCAGCTAAGCACCAACTAACCCAGGCTGGAAGACAGCTAGAATATCTTAAACCAGTAACCCATCGTTGGCTGGTTTAAGCTGTATTTTTTCAGCATGGTTGTGAGTATAGTGTCTACAGTGCACTCCTGTGTGGAGCACTATTTGTGTGGTGCGCATGGCAGATCGTTAATAGAGTTGTTGCCTGTGTAAGGCATTTCAAATCAGTCACTTGTTGAGTCATGCCGTATAGGATGTTCCCTTATGTAAAAAAAAAAAATAATAAGTTTATTTTACACTATCTTCAAACTCAAGTTTGCTTTACAAGAAACAATATTACAAGAAAGCGAAGCAACTCATTTGGTTTATTAACAGAAAGATGACAGATCCATGTGATACATCTGAACTGATGTCAGATTTTCTACTTATGTTTCCATTTTTCCTAAAATGCATCAGGGCCTTAGAGAGGCAGGCAGAAAATAAAAGTAAAGAGAGAAAGAGGCATCATCTTGTCTCCATGTGCACGCTTTGCAAGACCTACCAGGAAACACTATACCAGCACATTCAAGACCAAGATTATGTTCAAGACAAGATTAAAGTATTCATGCTTCAAGTTCATACACATTTATCTGCCAGCCTCACTGTGTGATTAATGAATACAAAGACATAATTCACTATTATTTTGATTATTTCGCTAATATTGTGTCTGTGTCAGTAGACTGGACTGGACACATAACCTGTTAAATTTCTAATATGTCAGAAAAAAGTCCCATGCATATAGATTACCAGCATTTTAAGCAACCAACCATGTTTTCCTTCATGGCCCACTTTGTCTTGAACATTTTTTTTTTTTAAAGTTTTTGACTTCTGAATGGATTTATTGGTGCCGCACAGACCACAGTGGAAATACTTTGAAGCCTAGGCAGCCTCCACAGCTTTAGATGAACATCACAAGTGTCACAGGGAGAGCTTCAAACAGTGCTTGACAGCATGCTGCATGGATAAATGATTATAATGGGGGAAGTGACATGATTATTAAAGGCAAGAAAGGCAGAGAGAAAAAGAGAGAGCGAAAGATGCAGGGAGTGGTGTGTAAAAGAAGTATGTTCAGGAGTAACACTGAAGACTATTTGGATGCATTATCCAGGTATGACAGCCAGTAAAATAACCACTGCTGTCAAAGGACATGTGTATACAACATCCAGACAGCCCATCCCCTTGTGAGAGCAAAAGGCCATGCCACACATGTTTCTGTCAGAAGGCCCGGGGATTATTTCAGCTATAAATCACCCGACCGCTGTTACAAATCTGTTCAACAGAGCCTATGACCACATAATAAAAATGGTCAATACAAATGGAATAAAATGTTAATCGTCCAGTACCTTAAGTGGTAGAACATGGTGTTACTAACTCCAAGGTTGTGGGTTTGATTCCCAGGGAACATGCTAATAAAATATATATCTTGGATTGTAAATTGCTTTGGACAAAATTGTCTGAAATTTGGCAGAATATATGTAAAAATACATTTATCAGGACTCTTCTTTTAGTCTGTTATGTGCATAATCATCTAAAAAATACATTACACTTCTAGATGTTTTGATACAATCTCTTAGAGTAGAGATAGCATCAGCAGCCAATCAGAGGGCAGCTTATGCCAGGTCATCTAGAGTTTGATCTTCCACTGTCATGCGATGTAGATAGTAGCTTTATCGTCTGTCTTGGTGAATCTCCAAAAAAGGGGAGGAGAGCTGTGATTTGACTGGGTTTCCATCCAAAATGTTTTGCATTATTTAAGCGCATTTCTAAACATTCTACTTAAGAAAATACGAATTGTTAATGTGCATTATCATGTGGGAGCCGCCTCGTCATGATGGAGCAGCTGAATGACCTCTCCCTGCTTTGGGGACAGTTTTATTAGCAAGATTGGAGCAAGTATATAATTATATTAAATGCATCCACGGGACACCGCAGAATAAGTGTAATATCTGATATAATGTGGGCTGAAATAGCTGCGATACCACACACCATCAGTCTCCACATTCCTGGGAGCACCCACTCTCAAAACTGTTCTGGTGGACTGTGAGGACCCCATTTATCGACCAGCTGTGGGTTAAAAACCTCCGAATGACAAGCGACATGTTCAAAAAATCATGTGCCATGGTTGAACATTTTCTGGGCTAGTCACATCAAGCTGTCGCACACTCATAACACATTCACAAATGGTCAAAACACGTCATCGTTTTGTGAATAAACCGTTTCCATCACCTTAATGCACATTTTAACTAATGCAAAACTATAGAAAATCCACCTCCTCATAGCACATTACATTTTAAGTGAATTTAGAAACTTTATTCGCATTTCAAGCATTTCCATTCAGGATTTCTTATGTGCTATTTCAAAATGTGCATACAAATCGTTGGATGGAAACAAACCTATTGATAGAGACAGGCTAAACATTGCAGTGCCTGGTCTTGGGTATGGAATGGGACACTTATCATCTAATGTCCGAGATTGATACCTGATGCTGTTTGCACAGAGCCATCTACTCTAACACAAACAGAGGAGAAGGGAGGATTGCTAGGCGAACAGGTCAACTTACACCTACACTCCTTTTCAGTTTCTCTGCAACACTCAGGCAGTATGAACGAAGAGCTCTGGTCCTGTCACCAGCTGTTTCTCTATTGTGCTTAATCAGATCTTGAGCCCGACTTTGTACCATGACCAAATGCTGCCTCTGGAGCCATGCTAACTCAATAATAAATCAATAAATCTGACGTTATGTGAGTGATTCTTCTACACTGCCATTACAATTTGCGATTTGCTCTGCAGGGATATTCACAGAAATTATCTTAAGAAAGATCCTTCTTATGATAAATACCATTAGGTAAGAAATAATTAATAAAATATATTTTTTTAACCCACCTTGTATTTTTTACTAATTTAAGAGTTATAATCTGTGAAAAACTAATCTTAATTTCGAATTTGGTCAAAATGCTTACGGATTTTCAACCACAATGAATATATAAACAAATAGAAAATGTATAACATTTATAAAACACTTTTGTGCAATGTCAGGGTGTTTTGGGTGATTACTAGGGCATTGCTTGGTGGTTGCTTGGGTTTTACTAAATGGTTGTAAGATGGTTGGTTACTGGCTCAAGTCAAATGAAACCATCCCTATGTCTGTACACTTAAAAAAGATGGTTCTTTAAAGGTTCTTTATTTACCTTAATAGTTCTATGTATAACCACACCTACCTGAAGAACCTGTTTGTGCTGAAATGGTCTTTTGCATTGGGCAGTAGTGTTTTATTCATGCCCTTTTGGTTTTTGAATAATGTAACTGTTAATGAATATTTTCAAATCCACCGCATGATTGGTTTACTAACTGCACAGGAGTTCTGGCAGCTCAGCTGACCAATTTCACACTGTCAACAATCTCCACAGGTAGACCTGATATTCGTTTTCCAATGAGTTGCTAAAACTTTTTAACCATTAGTAGTTTAGCAGGAAAGTGATCAAAGACTCCATTAGGTCATTTAAATGGGAATGAGGGTCTGCTTATTCTCTTTCGTTTCACTCACTAGCGAATTCACTTGAGAATTTAAAGTTTATCTAAAGTGGGCTGTTTGGGAGCACACATTTAATCAAGAGGTTGATCAAATTTGAAGTCATGACTGGTAGCACATTTGTAACTCTTTGTGTTGGGAAGATCATATTTTCTCAGCTCATTAAAATCCATGAAGAATAAGTTCTTAAAATAGTACTTCAGAAGAATTTTATTCTTATGAATAAAATGTTTCCTTAATCTAGCAAATTGGTGTTTGAGGACCATCACAATGTCTTGTGTCCCTTTTCATGTTATGAAGAGAACCCTCAGCAGCTGCCCATCATCCAATGACCCATTAATTACGTGTTGTCATGTCTCACTCTGTATTCTTAAAATTGTGATGACATCCATCTTACCTAATTAAGCACACTGGATGGAGAGGGCTGATGCTAAGGATGCCATGAACCCATGACATTTCAAATACTTGCCGGGGCATTTGGCGTGAGAATCTCTAGCCTCATCAAACCTGCCCAACCCTCAGTTTGACAGGGATATTTTAAGAGCTAGAGATGAGATACAAGTAGCCTCAATGCATAGGGTTCATGTTTGATATTAGCCTGCCAAGGTCCCAGGGGTGTAAAGTAATTGAGTAAAACTACTTGAGTCTTATTAAGTATTATTTTGGGGGATTTTTACTTTACTTGAGTGCAATTTAAACAGAAAACTTGTACTTTTACTTAATTACATTTCCAAAGAAAAAATAGTAATTTTTACTCCTTACAATTTTATTTAACTTGTAAAGTACTCACTATATTTTTTCTTTCATCTTACTATAATGAAGACACCTTTTCACTGCATCTGACAAATGACAAAGGACAGATGAGAGACCAGCGGTCAGATCTGATTTGAGCTTCAGATACATTGAAATATTTGTGCAATTAGACCGTATGTGACCACCCGAGTGTGATATATTCATTCAAATCTATGAACACAAAGTGAGAATCACTGATGGTTTTTGCCCTAAACTTTATTCTAAAAGCCTGCTTCTTCTACAGATTGGGCAGTTTTGAAGTAAAAAAATGATCACTCACATTGCAAATATATATATATATATTTGCAATGTGAGTGATCATTTTTTTACTATATATGTATATGTGTAAATAAAACAAAAGACTTTTGTAATTAAATGTGTACATCTCATTCATTTCTATTTCTATTCCCATTTGCTGAATTATTATTATTGTTGATGTTGTTGTTAGGCAACTATTAATTATACTATAAAACCAGCAATGATAATGATGATAATAATGACAATAAAAGTAATGGAATCTGAGTAAATATGAATTATGAAGTTTATTATCTGCTCAACAGCAAGGTTTGGTAGCAAACCTCAGAAAATAATTCACAAAATTGAATTTTTAAAAAATCTTTCTCCATGTATCAAGAGGCTGGGTGCTCTGACATCGCGATTCGTGAGTGCCCTCTCCCATGTAATGAACATTGCATGACTGTTGCAACATTTTTGGAAAATAAATGATGTGGTTCATTACACATCTCAGGGCAGTTCCAAAGTGAAATATCCACTATGTTGTGCTAAATGCGAGTGAAATGATCTCCCGAACAGATGAGGTTTTTAAGGTTAATGCTCTATCGAGATTTAAATCAACAAAACAGTCCTCCCTAACCTAAACCTTAAACTTAAACCTAACCGAGTGTCATAAAGAGCAAATGTGAGAAAAGAAAAATATTTCTGAAGCAACCATGTGGTATTTTGTTAGTGTTTATGAACTGATAATATGCCGTTTTATTCCTGATTTGAGTGAAAGCGGATAAAAGTCATTGTTGTTTTAGCGCCTCTAATGTTCATTCCACCAGGAAATTGCATTGCTACGTACAACAGGCCACATACAAATCATTTTGAAAAAATTTTGTTATTGTAACAAGATTCTTTGACCAGGTAGCAAAAGTCACTGGGGGAGTAATATGACAGTCGGCAAAGACAGTAAAAAGGCGACTTAAACCGATAAAAGTTTACAACATCCTCTCTCACACAACCCCTCTCTCCTCTCTTGATTTCATTCTAGCAAGAAAAAAGTTACTTTTTTAATACTTAAGTACAATGTAATTGATTAGACTAGATACTTGGAGGGTAATTTCTTAGTACTTTTACACCCCTGCAAGGTCCCAGCGCACAGGCTGTCCTTTCCAGTCTGCCTGTGATAACGTCACTCTGCAGTTCACCAAAACCTTGGCCATTGGCATAGAGACAATGATAGATATGATAGATTATGGACCCTTTTCACAGCCTGAGATGAGCATTTCTGCCTTTAGCCACGTAAATCTTTTTTATTTTTTATTAAGTATAAATTTATAAATGTATTATTCTTTGTGTTATAATAACCTGGCATTCATAAAGAACACTTCTGTAATAGGGTTCCAAATACAGCTGATGAGGGATTTGGCAAATTTGGCATCTTTCTCGCTTCTTGCCATAATATACCACTCTATATTTTTCTCACCTTTTGCAAAATCATGAAAATGCTATAGTGGATTTTTTCTGATGCTGTTGGAGCATAAATAATATATTCAGCAGCTATTATGGAGTAATTGGAATATAGTAATCGGAGGCAAATGTTTATTTTGGGATGTATTTATTAAGAATCATCTTTTGTTCAAGTTTTTGCTATAGACAATTCATTTCTGGTATACCTGTAAACTGGAAAAAATAAATAGTTAAAAAGACTAATGAATTCATCATTACTTGACGTCCAAATATACAAAAATTATAAATGGCTGAAGAATTTAAAAATTAATAATGAAACTTCTTTACAATGCACAAAATGTTATTTGTGCCACAACACTACAAGTTTTGAAGACCTTTTTGTGTTTTTAAGACACTTTACAAAACATCATTAAGTGTACAAATGAGAGCTTTCCAACTTAAATTATTTGATAAAATATTGCCTACAAAAAAATGTTTTGTAAGTGGAATATTGAATTAGATTCCTACTGTAGATTCTGTTCAAGAAAAGCATTTGCTTCAGGTGGGTTCAGAATCTTGTGGCCGCAGCAGCCCGTAGGTCTGCCGTATTTCTCCAGCGGCTTGGTACCTTAACGACTCCCTTCCATTGTGTACACTTAGGGAGGTCAGCACTGGACATTTAACAGCAGCAGGGAAAAGAGACCATAAACTTCTGAAATGCTTCGCGTCCGTTTCTTTTGAGCGGGTTTCCTAGAGCAAAGACTGTTCATAACCATCCAATGACAGGCTGTCTTACATCTCCTTTGAGTGGCACGTAGAAGAGGGTGTGTGTCTTAAAACCAATGGCATTTTCAATCTCGACTGTCAAATGGATAAAGAATAGCAATTGGCAAATGTTTTTTTAAAATGCAATTTAAAAAGTGTTTAAAAATGACTTGTTAATGTGCTATTTTTTGTTACATTTAATTGCATTTTAATTGCATTATTTTGCATTTAATTGCATTATTTTGCATTTAATTGCATTATTGCAGTATTTAATTGCATTTAATTGCATTATTTATTAATGCACAATTTTATTGTTAAATATAATGACATTTTAAATGTGAATTAAATAAACATTTAAATGTATCTATTTATTTGTCCATTTATATATTTGTTTATTTATCCATGTTATTATTTTCAAATGAATAGATCGATCATTTATTTCTTCATTCTTTTTTAATTGGCATGCCGTAACTTCCATAGAGGTTTACTTCTGCATTTCAAAACCGGAAATGTGAAAAAGGTCCATTGTTGATGCTTTGAATCTATAGATTGAAAATACATATGGAAGAAACCTTGTTTTACATGGCATTATTAAAATATGATGGATTTTCAAAGAACTGTCATGTTGTAAGCTGTTGTAATTAAAGGAAACCATCATAGGATTCTGGATACTACTCTGTTCCCACCCAGAGAGTCACCCAGCATGGCTGCTCCCAGTTGGAATATAATGAGGCCTGCCTTTTGTAAAGTGGGGTGGAGGGCCAACAATTTCCCATCAGCATCAGCATCAGCTGCATGTGTTTGTGAGGAGTATCTTGCTCACACTGGATGAAATTATGATGACTCAGACTGCCTTTTTGCTTGTTCAATATTTTAGGCCCCCCAGTGTGATGTTGCCATCCAACAACCTGAGAAACCCAGTGTAGGGCAGCATCTCCTATTTCGTCAACGTAAGACAGCATTCCCTTTTTGTTTCCTTCTCAAATGGACCACCAGCAATTTAGACCACATCGAAGGGCATAGCAGTGTGCCAAACCCGGGCTTGTAAATAGACCCACAGCTCTGCAGGGTTTTGAGGGCGATGTTGAGTAACCTGTGCTCTAGCACCGTAATGAGCACCTGCTTATTAAGCTCAGCCTTTGTGTCAAAATCTTTGCCATCACACGCAAGGTCTCTAATCCTGCTTTGGCTTTTTTTTTTTTCACTCTCTCTCTCTCTCTCTCTCTCTCTCTCTCTCGCTCTCTCTCTCTCTCTCTCTCTCTCTCTCTCTCTCTCTCTCTCTTCTTTCTTTTTCGTGTGTTTACATATTGAGTTATGCCTTGCAGCATGAGCTACTGCTGTTGCAATGACACTGACAGAATTGCGTGCCAGAGCATACACAGCTGTTTGCAAAAGACAAGACGGCACACAACGTATTCGTGAAGCTGATGTTATTAATAACAATTGACCCTGCATTACACTAAGAACAGAAAAAGTCCATCAATGTCTTCCCCACTTTTTTGTTTGCTTTCTTGCTGATGTAAAAGTAGGCCTCTTTTACGCCACAGTACTCACCAGGATCACGGTTTACATTCCTGCTCTTTGTGCCATTCCTGCCCTTAGTCTTTGACCTACTGCAATGACCCAATGAAAAGTGGACTCCGGTCACCAATAAGGGTCAAGAGACCATAATGACAAAAAGCTAGGAAAGGAGGCACTTCCATCCAGCCACAGGTTCTAAATTTCTGGAATGCTCAGAGGAAATGTATCAATTACACAAATGAACAAAATGGGATACTGGATTCACTTTGAAGACATTGTGACAGCGAAGTGCATCTCTCACAGCTGACATTGAGAGGTTAATGCTGGTTATGTTGGACACCTGTAATCCTGCCATGAAACACTAGATAATCCCTCTTTTAAATGGGGGATAAAGAAACTCCCACGAAGCCTCCTTTGCTGAGACAGGGAACCTCCCATGCAGTGCAAATTGCACATGACGAATGCAGGGCCTAGTCTTGCTTGAAGACACTGCTCCGACAAGCTCAGTCCACGGGGATGAGGAAAACAAAGATGGGATGGCAGCTCTCAATCTCTCATTCAGTGCAAGTTGCCTTCTTCCACCTGTGCAAACACTCCAGCTTGGTAGGTCACAGGTATCACACATAGATTCACAGGGAATGAAACATCATTGAACTCCCAGAGCCATTCAACCACTGAAACATTTTAACAAAGCCCTGATTATAAGAAAAATTTCAAAGGCTTGGCACTCTTCCTATGTTTTAATACCTCCTCCATAAATACCAACACTCAAAGAGCCGCAACGACACGATACAGTGCCGGCAAATGCAGCTCATTAACTACTTTGTTTACGTAAACTCACTTTTCACCCACCAATGTGCGCATATAACATAGATCAAAAAATACAAAGACTAGCTCTCAGACTTTCAAAAGAAGAATAATGGGGACATGGTTCTGGTTTTAATCTGAGATTAAAAAATATGGGGAAAAATACAGCATTAGTTTTGCCAGATTGGGTATATGCTGTTCTGACATCAATGTTTTAATGTGTGTGTGTGTGTGTGTGTGTATGCGTGTTGTTGAAATCTCCACTCACTGCAGGACCTGATATTATTAACATCATGTTCAAATTTAACAAATGCACTATTTCCCACTGAAATGTGCTGGTTAACTTGCTCAGCATTTACAATGCCAAGGAACACATGCATATCTACAGTGCTCACTCACACACACAGAAAGAGGTATTTTCCAAATAAATATTTTTATTAAAAAAAAAAAACATAGTGGAACAATGCAATTGCCACACTGTAAATACACTGCAAAGATGCTCACTTCCAGTGGCAAGAGAGACTCCTACAAGACAGCAGGATGTTAATAGTGAAATCACCTCTATCAGCATCATACTTATCTCCAAAACAGCGCCAAATTACAAACACATGTACGCATGCTGCATGCACACACATAACATGAATTTAATCACAAAATCGTCATTCTGTGAACCTCATACTGACTTTTTTAGCCAGATTTCTTCTGGGTCAAAAATAATTTTCAGTAATGACTGACATATACGATCATCTACATGCTCAAAGTTGGTTTATTGCATAAGTACATTTAATTAATACATAACATAATTAATTAATTGCATTTCATGTTTACATTGGATTTTATTTATTTTTCACATATAAGGATATTTAATCTTTTGAATTCAACACATTTTGTTTTACCTTAAGGTGCTATGTGAAATCACACTAATGTTAATTTAATTAACATCTTATTTCTTTAATAGATGTTTTAGAAATTCTAGCTTTATTGACCTAACCTTAGAAATAAGGAGCCATTCATGGTCTTACCTATGCTTATATGGCATTGCACTTTAAATATTAGGGCAAGTGCATAAAGTGTTTTAAAGCCCCATTACGTTTTCCTCCGGTGTGATACATGTTCGAATGGTGTTTGATATTTGGAAATAAACTGGCCTTATTTGCCTTTAGATATTCCTAAAGATGACTTAAATAATTAGGAGTCTGATTAAAGGAAAACAATATCTGTTATAGAGTAGGAAACAAATATGATAACTACTCTTGCTGAATTTATTGTTTGGTAGACTAAACACATTTAGAAACTTTACCTACAACTGCCACAGTTGTAATAAAAAGTTATAATAGATTCCACATAATAAATTAGCATATATCTGTAAATATGTGCGTGGTGAGGGCATGGATGAGCATCCGTCTGGGGAGACGGGAAATGGTAAGGATTCATCCCTGGGTGATAATTAGGTTTAACAGCTGTTTCTTGTTGCAGTAATCTGGGGAGAGTGATAAGAGGAGCCCGGGATCTTGAGGAAGACAATACGCCATCATGGAGTCCTCGCCGCTGACAAAAGTCATCAAATCGCTCACCAGCATGTACCAGGCCCTGCTTGAGCTACATCGAGACCAAGACCAGTCTTTCCATGCGATTCTCCGGGCTCAAGCGGAGGACCAGCAGGTGCTCTGGAGTTTCACACCAGGAACATGGCTCAGCCGCGAACCCAGATTCAACAGCTTCCATGCCCCCACTCACCCTTATGAAAATGGGCCCACAAGATGAAACAGAGGCATTCATAGAGTTGTTCAAGTGAACGTTGGATCTGTTGAAATGGTCGAAGTCACAGTAGGTGCCCCACCTCATTCTATTGGTGTCCGGGAAAGCCCAGCTCGAGCCCAACATCTGCCTGAAGCAAACCTCCTGGTGTATGAGCCATCTTGCAATGCTGAACGAGTGCGGCCACCCATTTGCATTCGCCCAACAGCTTCGTGATGCCTGCCAGAAGTGGCTGCTGAGGGAGGAAGTCATCGATCTGGTGGTGCTGGAGCAGTTTGTGCTTTGTCTGACGACAGGAACAGCAGAATGGGTCCAGTGCCACTGCCCGATGTCGCTGGAGGAGGCCGTCCAGCTGGCTGAGGACCATATGGTGGCAGGGGTGGAGGAGCCCAAATTTTCTCTTGATAAGTTGTGAGACGAGACTCTTCAAAAACTTAAAAGACAATCATCTCACCCCGGCCACTTGTGGGGACTACCTCTCGCCATCTCAACTCACAGAGGTTACCATGTTGCAAAAAGAATATGCAGACATGTTCTCGCCTCTGCCTGGTCATACAAACCTCATACAGCACCACATCGAGACTTTGCCTGGGGTAATGGTACATACTCGTCCCTACCAACTTCCTGAGCACAATAAAAAAGTGGTACGAGAAGAATTGGATGCTATGCTCAAGATGGGAATAATAGAGGAATCCCACAGTGAATGGTCCAGCCTGATGGTGCTGGTTCCTAAGAGCGACGGGTCAGTCCGGTTCTGTGTGGATTATCGGAAAGTTAACCCGATTTAAATTTTATGCATACCCAATGCCTCATATTGATGAACTGCTCAATCGGTTAGGCACAGCTCGTTTTTATTTCACACTGGATTTGACAAAGGGCTATTGGCTATTGGGTCTGGAATACTTGTGTATTCCAGACCCGTAACCCCAATATTCCACGAAAAAACAGCCTTCTCCACACCGTTCAGTTTACACCAATTCGTGATGCTACAGTCCGGTTTGTTTGGGGCTCCGGCTATGTTTCAGCAGCTCATGGACCGAGTCCTCAGGCCACACATTGCTTATGTCGCTGCCTATTTAGAAGATATCATTATTTACAGTAATGACTGGAAGCAGCACCTGCAACATCTGAGGGCTGTCCTTAGGTTGTTGAGGCTAGCGAGGCTCACAGAAAACCAAAAGAAGTGCACAATTGGGGGGTGGAGATATGTTATCTTGGCTTGTGTGGACCCAAATTGATAAAACTGCAGTGATTGCAGCGTACCCGAGACAAAAAAGGAGGTAAGACAGTTCCTGGGCTGGCTGGCTACTATCTTAGATTTTTACCTAATTATTCGGCTGTCACCAGCACATTGACTGATCTTACTAAAAAGGCAGCACCAGAACTGGTCCAGTGGACATAGCAGTGTCAACAGGCATTTATGCAGGTGAAAGCTGTACTTTGTGGTGGGCCGCTTTTACATACATTTGACTTCTCTCTACCTTTTATATTACAGATGGCCACTTCAGACAGGGAGCTGGGGGATGTGCTCTCGCAGGTGGTGGAGGGGGCGAATGGCCAGTGCTGTACATTAGTTGGAAGCTCTTTTTGAAGTACAGTTCTGTAGAGAATGAATGCTTGGCCATCAAGTGGGCCATCCTCACTCTCTGTTTCTACCTGTTGGTGCGGGACATCACCCTCTGTTCAGATCACGCCCCACTACAGTGGATCCACCACATGAAGGATACTAATGCGTGGATAATCCATTGTTATCTGGCATTGCAGCCTTTTAAGTTTGAGGTGGTCCACAGGCCAGGGTTGCAGAAAGCTGTTGCAGAAAGCTGTTTCCTCTACAGAACTAGGGTAGTGGTGGGCAGGCCAGATGGCTCCCTGGCCTGAGTCAGGCGGTGGGGGTGTGTGGCGAGGGCGTGGTTGAACGTCCGTCTGGGGAGAGGGGAAGTAGTAAGGATTTATCCCTGGGTGATATTTAGGTCTAATGGCTGTTTCTTGTTGAAGTAGTCAAGGGAGAGTGATAAGAGGATCCCACGCCAGAGTCCGGGAGAGACAGAGTGATGCACAGGAGTGCGGCACGTTACAGTTTTTCCCATATGTTAGTGTTTATTTTGTGAATAAAGTGTTTGAAAATACCTGAACCATGATTCCTCATTCCCATACCAACTAGTCCTGTTACAATTAAATTGCAAAAATCTTTTTTATCAAAATACTAAAGTTTTTTTAATTGCTGTAAAATCATCATAAATTTTAGTGAGGGTGATGATGTGTGCCCGAAACACCTTTATTTTGGCACATTTAAAAATAATCCAGCAGAGTGGATACCTGGCACAAGTTCTATGATAGCTGGCAAGAAAACAAGGCTCCAGTTCCGCTGCATGAACGCACGTCTCAAATGAGAAGCATATTTAGAGCATACAAATCGCCAAATGCAAGATGAATATAATTAATTTTGTTTCAGTGGCCCAAAATGTCAGAAAATTAATTTCAATGCAGGAAAAACCCTGAATGCACCACAAGAGGTTAATTTGTACAGTTTTTAACTTATACAGTCTGCAGCTCTTATAGCAACAGGCAGACAATAATCATATCTTATCTAATTCCACAACAGGGCTCCAAACAAAAAAAAAAATCAATTAAGGAGCCAATGGCTCCTACAGGGGGAAAAACAGGCGCCAAATATTTTAAATTTTTTTAACTCCATCCATTCCTTTTCGTCCCGCAGCTCGCTAACAGTGTAGTCTGTGGAGCATTCTTCGCAATTATGTGATCACGTGCATTTTTATGCTTGTTACTGTCACCGTGTTTTCTAACAGTCTCTTTTTTGAAATTGTTAGTTCCTGCAATGAACTCCGTTTTCCCCGCTATTTCTTTGATATAAACTTTTATGTATCTCGGGAAATGTAATGCAAATTTTAAAATCAAAAGGGAGTAAACTTTTACTGTCGCCAATGGCGACCTTGACAGAAATTACACTCACAAATAAATTTATTTGGTCACAAATGCGACCATTTTTAGTCGCAGTTTGGAGCCCTGCACAAGGATGATGATTTATCGACTTTATAGACATTACATTTTTATCGTCGGTTAATGCTGAACTTCTGTAAAGCTGCTTTGAAACGATGTGTGTTGTGAAAGGCGCTATACAAATAAAATTGACTTGACTTGACTTGACTTGACTTGACAATAACTCTGTCTTCAGTGCATGCAGACAGACAGGCAGATAAGAACAGATCTGGTTACAGCTGTTTGTATCCTTAGGCATTTTACACTCTTTGCCAAGTACATAATTTCTCTAACACAGGATATATTACATGCAAAATGCAATACTTAGTATTGCAGCTTATTGAATATATATTAGCAACAGACATGAAGACAAAAACATGCATACAAATTACAGTATATAAACAAATGTGCCTGTGCATTTCAATAGTTTCACTGCAATGTATAGCATATGCAAGTAAAGTTATAGTAGTACATCTTTTATAGAGAATCAACAGGATGGACTGATTTTTAAACTTTTATTTACACTCTTATTAGTAAATAAATCACAAAAAATCACAATCATCAAAAAAGCCAAAATATTTAATAAACAAACAAGAAATCTGCTATCCACAAGCTTTTCAAAGTATTCTACAGGTGCAGATTCAGTGCAGGCCTAGTACTCATTCATGGCTTAGTACATGAGACTTCTTTCCCAAAGCAGCTTTACTTGGCCAAAGCAGTCCAGGGACTGATGCCTGAATTACTGTTTACTTGCAGAGTCAGATCACAGAAACAGCATGGCTCCAACAGAGCTGCTCCATTATCTTTTGTTTGATAAACAGGGCTTGCTTGAAGTGCTGCATTATCTGCCTAATAAACCCAGAGATCCTTACACCTGCTGAGAAGCCATCTGAAGAGTGTACTGCATAACTGAAGTCTGATTTCCTTGTTCTTCTTATCAAAGATAGGCTATTTCTACTTTAAAAGGTACAGTAGATTATTAAAGTAAATGGAGCGTGAGGCTCAACATCTCCTGTTCACAATCCAAGATTCTGGAATTTATTTATATATTTAAAAAGAGAAAGGCCCTGTCTTGATGTTCCTGTGGCTGCAAATAAAAAAATATACCACATTTTACCATATCTTACCTCTTTAAAGAGCACGACCCGGGCATTTGATACATTTGCCACTCTAAACAGTCACAACTGCTGGATACACATTTTCTTTCTGTCATCGAGCCCTACGACCGATGAAATGCATAAATCACAGAGCTATATTTATTAGCATGGCTACGGTTTGTTTCACTTCAACTTCAAGTAAACAATCTGTTGTAGCAATCATCTGCCAGATCAGAACAAACGTCAAGAAAAATGTCCAAATTTCAAGCTGAGCTGCTCATAACGACCAGGCACACTGCCACAGGAACTGAGCATTTTCTTAGGAGAAAGCAGTCCATTTTTTTTCCACCAGCAGGAAAGTTATTGAGAAACAGGAAATATCTGACCACACGAGAGAAAGGAAGCAAGAACATTTCTCAAACCACTGTGTTCACACTTTGTCTGGGGTGGCTGCTGTGCTTTTATACAATGGTTCCTGGTAAAAAGTCAGGTCAACTTGAAGTAGCCATACTCACTGAAACTTATGAGGGACTGACTAAAAAAAAAAAAAAAACCTTCACTAGTATACTTGTGTATTCCACTCTGCCTAGTATCTTAAACTGACCTCTGATATTGCACTCTTAATCGCTGAGTCTAGTTTACCCTAAAATGAACATTAATTAATCATTTACTCATCTTCATATTGTTCCAAACCTGTATTACTTTCTCTCTTCCATGGAACATACTGTAAAAGGAGATGTTAGGTACTGTAGAATGTGAATTGTGACTGAGGCTCAAATTCTGCCTAACAATCTTTTGTGTTCCATGGACAAAATAAAGTTAAATGGGTTTGGAACAACAAAAAGGTGATTAAATGATGAAAACATTTTATGGGTGAAATATGCCTTTATAGCAAACTGTAGGTGGTATGACGAAGTCAAAGTTGTGATCCATGATTTCAAGTTTTTTCTCCCCAAAAAGCAATACATTTTCTTAAATCTCTCACAAGTAAAAAAAAAAAAGTAATCAGGTCATTTGGTTACAAACCTTAATTAAAATATATATTTCATCAGGAAAGATGCTCTTCAAGCTTTTCTGGGAACAAGTTTTGTCACATAATAATGCTTTTGACACAATGTGCCAAAGTGCCATTGGAAGCACATATAGTAACAGTCATGCC
This sequence comes from Moxostoma hubbsi, assembly GCA_032164185.1. Lineage (NCBI taxonomy): Eukaryota > Metazoa > Chordata > Actinopteri > Cypriniformes > Catostomidae > Moxostoma > Moxostoma hubbsi. The sequence goes on from JAVLUX010000025.1 coordinate 22,905,891, forward strand.
TTAAACTCAATATCCTGTTTCTCTATGATATAACAATCACTTTAATTAGCAATGAACCCTCTTAAAGTAACCAAGAGTACTTGTTTCTGACAAACTGATGAAAGTCATTTTGGAACTAAATATATAAACCACAGTTTATGACTTATTAGTGCCTGAACTAGGAATGCCACAGTTTTAATTATATCAATGCAGACCTCATTTGACCATTTAAGTGGGCCCGCAGAGAAATAAAATAATGATCAAAATATGAATGACTGCAGTCTTGACCAACACAAAATAGGTATTGTTTTAAAGCTTAGAAGCTGTACTTTACAGTGCATGTAGGCATTATGACCAAAACTTTTGCATTGAAATTTGCAAACAAATCAGAAGTGTTACATTTTGATAATGTTTTAATAATTTTGGACTGTACATTGTACATCAAACTGATCAAACAGCCATGTGTCATATGTTGTTGGAAAGCTCTCAAAGTGTAGAATGCAACCAGCCATTTGTTTTACTCACAAAAATTCAGTGAGTAATAGCTTAATACATGTCTTTGACACGTTACATGTTGCTTATATGCCGCATTTTTGCTTATAACTTCAAGAAAAAATAAATTGAACATACCACATTAGGAGGAGGTGATTATTTTTACAACGAGCCCACAAAATATGTGATCTGTTGTATAAATCATTAGATAATCAAACAAAGCACAATGTGGCTAAAAACATGTTAGCTATCCTGGATCAGGAAATTATGTAGTGCATTGTCCAGCATCATGGAACGCTAAACCAATCATATTAGTATCAGATCGCAGCAACCAAAGGTGGAAGTCATCCAAATATAGGCAGAGAGGACCATTCACTCTAATAACATATGGCCACCTGGAGATGGTACAGCCTCGATGGCTCAGATGACACAGAATGGAACTGAATGAGATCTTGTTACTCATTCCTGCATGCTTTGGAGAGAGAGCATACCTTTTGTCATTGTTGTGTAATTAGTTCTTATGTACAGTTATTATGTTTTATTTGTTTGGAGAAGCTTTTGGACACTTGGAGACGTTTTTTTGCACACTAGGATAAATTATATTTGTAATGCTATAACTTTTGATTGTTTTGTTGTATCAACACAAACTTTTACTCAGGTACACGTGACATAATAGGGAACAAAACAGTTTTTCGAAGACACCTTATTTGCACCCTGAGATATATAAAGCCAAATCAGATTTGTTTTTTTTGTTTTGTTTTTTCAGATTCATTTTTGGCTCTTTTGTGTGTGTGTGTGTGTGTGTGTGTGTGTGTGTGTGTGTGTGTGTGTGTGTGTGATTTTTCAGCAGATTCTTAGGCTGAGAGTCTCAGAATGTATCATAATCTATTATTAAATAATTTGAAAAGTTTTAAATGATACCAAAAACTTTACCCTGCTTGTTTTTATTTATTTATAAGCCTTACTTTGGGTATGCCATTGGAACAGGAAATCTTTAAAAACACCCTCAGAGCTTAAAGGGTTAGCTCAACAAGTGAGGTATTTTTTTCAGAGAAATCTAAATCTGATCAGACCAGAATTTTTCTAGAGAAAATGTATTTGCCAATGGGGTAAAAAAAAAAGAAAAAAAAAGTAAAAAGAAAAATGAAATTAATTTAAAGGGAAACATTATTATTTTGCAATGCAGTCTTCGACCCCAATGTTTGATTCAAACATCTGACTATCTCACGTCATATACCTCACTCCTATTTCCTCATTCCCTGCTTTTAACACAGATAGTGGGCAAAAACAAACTGGGCTCCAGCATTCCAAGAATGGCTGTGATAGAGAAAAGGAAAGAAGCAATCCAAGGACAACATAGATAGGTCCACCAAAGTCAGGCTCATACAAACATTTAACACAATGAGGGAGAAACAGAGTCAACAGATGGAGCAATATACAGGGAAGACAATGAATTGTTTATTAAGCAGAGGTCAGGCTCTGAACTCAGGGTTAACCTGGCAGTCTTATGGCTCAATAACAGTAATCACCTTTAACATAGTAAATACTAGAGCTCACTCTTCCTTATGTATTGTGGCAGACACAATAAAGCTGTTTCAGATAAAGGTAATACAAGGTAGAGACATCCCAGCATGACTTTCATTGAATTACATTTTAAGGAATTGTAATCAAGGATAATAGAAGCTGAATCTGCATGGTCATTACAGATGTTTTATTTCAAACACAACTGTTTATTTCCTGTGAGAGACAGTAAAATGTCCCTTGGGCTCACAGCAGGGTGAAGACACAAGTTGAGAAGTTCCACACCTTTCCACAGTAAAGCAACTCATCTCCTCAATATTTACAATCCACAGAACAGTAGGTGTCGTTAGTCGCACTCTGATTTATTCAAACATCATTTCAACCTGGCAGGGAGCACTAAGTTATGTGCCTCTAAATTTTTGCTACAGGTCAAGGAACAGTGACCTGTTCATCAAACACCCCAGTGCAGATATAGATGTGAAACTTCAAAAGAGTTACTTTATGTGTGCCCGCAGTTAGTCTGCTGTGTCTGTAAACACAGCATATGGCCGCTCCCAGATGTGCTTAAAGTTGTCAATAAACAGATTGGGCAAAAAAAATTCATTTTAATTTACATTAATACCAGCTTGGTTCAAGTAGGCATGAGAAATGCAAAATGAGCACTTTGTGTGTAGATGGATAATTGCATAGATAGATAGATAGATAGATAGATAGATAGATAGATAGATAGATAGATAGATAGATAGATAGATAGATTTTTGAATATTTCCCCCCCCATAAATTTCCATCCAAATTCCCACAACTGGTAAAAGTTTAACGTACAACTAAAGCTGATCCTCCAGTTATAGTTATGTTATCTATGACCAGGGTTGGGGAGTAATGAAATACATGTAATGGGAATATGTATTTAAAATACAAAATATAACTGTTTTCCACTACAGTTACAATTTAAATCATTGGTATTTAGAATACAGTTACATTCAAAAAGTATTATGATTACTGAAGAGATTACTTTTTTTTTGCATTTTATCTTAATTTGTTTCATTTAATATTTAGTCCTTTCAGATGAAAAACATTTATACATATAAATGATGCACTCCAAAGTGCATTTGAACACCAGTGAAACACTTTCTGAACAGATATGAAATATGAAACGGATATGACCGGAGGCGCGCAAAAGAGAACGAAATGCGCATATCCAGTTAAATTTACAGGACAACGATGTAGTAAAAGCAGACATCAACGTTTTAAAAATGATAATGACTTAAAGGGCTGTATTATGCATGCTAGGTCAGTAGTTGGCTATGTCACTTTGTCAAGAAACACAGGTAATAAGCTTACGCATGATGTCATCATTTTCAAAAATTCAGGTTTTTGTTGTTGACATGGATATTGCAACACTCTAACACTCTTGTGTGTAATCAACAGGTTGGGACCAACTTGGTGGAATATTTACACATGAGATGACTGGAGCATTGCTGCACATTCTGTGCCTCAGGGATGAGACGAGGGGGACATGTCAGACCTTTGGCATTGTCCCAGGTCACGCCATCGAGACCGAGTCTTTGTTGGAGTGGTTGATCTTTCTTTGCTTTAAAGCTTTTTTTGTTTTTGATGTTCAATACACAAAGCAGTGTCTCCCCACCTGGGAGTTTCTTCAGCATGCTGTTTATCAAATTGCATATCAAATCCTCTGTAAAGTTTTTGAGGACAACAGTTGTTTCAGGCTCACATGATATTTAGATTAATTTTAAATTTAGTTTGTTGCTGTTCTTAAATCAACACATCTTAATAAATGAAATTGTAATTGTATGAGTGTTAAAATGAGTTAGTTAATTATTTTTAATGCCTGAATATTTGGATAGATTTACATTTGTTATGTAAAGTATGTGGGGAAGGTTGAATGGCAAAGGGTGTGTGTGTTGCATAAAATTTTTTTATTGAAAATGTACAAAAAACAATTAAATGAGATTGAAATCACATACAGCGGCCTCTGGTTTATTGTATTACAGAGACAATAATTATTTTACATTTGTAATATAAAGAATATAACATTTTTATAAATTTAATATAAAAAAATGTGTTATTGTTACTAATTTTATTTAGGCAATGAGGCAGGAAATAACCCAGCATATGAGTAAGACTTAACCCAGCAAGAGGGTTAATTTCACCCACTGGTGGGGTCAAATGAATGACCCAGCAATATGGGTTAAATGGTAAAACCCAGCACTTGGGTCAAACCAACCCAGCGCGTGTTCTGTCCAATAGTGACCCAGCGGTGTGGTTAAGGTTGGGTTATTTTTTTAACCCTGCAGTTTTTAGAGTGTGTAATCTGTTAGCTTATAGACTTTATTCAGAGCAGTGCCATGACAGGTATAAAAGCGAGGCTGTGAAGGATAAACTCACCGCGATTTAATGGCATCCAACGTAAAAAAAAAAAAAAAAAACTGTAAATAAGTCCTACTGTAGATCTATTTTTCCACAGCTCATATCGACTGGGGAGTTTTACTGACAAAACAATTCAAAACACAGTAAATAGCTGTACAACCTGCTTTTAGAGATGCATCTCTAACGTTAACAGTTAACGTTACCACTCACAGTCTCACTTGTGATTGCAAAGATGGCGCTGTTGTGAATATAGCAAAAAAATATTAGCCTCAAAAATTAGGCTCTACCACTGTCTTAATATAGTCTTTGCACCTCAAGTCTAAAAACTTGACTTTTGGGGGCAAAAACGATCCGACAGAGACATTACAGAAGACACACGCAGCAGACTGAATTTACCTACCTCAGTCGCTTTTTCAGACGAGTAAAATACAGCAGACTTTCCACACACAACTCACTAGCTACATTAGCCAAGACTTCGCTTTATTTCCCGCTCATTTTTACGTGGGAGCCCTCTGAGGGACTAACTGTATGGTTGTCATACAAAACGCTTTCCTCACTTTTAAATACACAACTTCCAATGTGCATTACGTGATTAATTTACAATTTAAACCGCATATTTCAAAAAGGCTGGTTTACAACTAAGGATTTAACGACGGATTTTTTTGTCAAAAAAATCTAACCGGCTAGCTGTCTATTTAATGTTTCACAGAATAAATACGTTGCCCTCACACTTCCATATCAAAGACTGTATGTTGAACAGTGAAATTTACTTGCTGCTACCACAACTTATTAAAAAAACATAGGTAAGCATTCATATTAACTTACCATAAAACACTGCCCGCTCCGAGTGACGTGCTCCTCGAGTCAGAAGTGAAGAATCCAGAAAGTTCCGCAAAGAATGAAAAAGTAATAAACCGGTTGCTGGGTCAAAATGACCCAACCAGCTGTTTATTTGTGAATGACCCCCTTAAAACTCATTTGACCCAGCATGATTAACCCATTAATGTGTTTACAGTACCACAAACAACCCAACATTTTGACCCAGCACAGTCAACCCAACAATTTGTTTACAGAAACAACCCAGCATTTTTTTGAGTGTATTGTAAGATAATATACACATGTTAAAAATACATTCTCTGAAAAACCTAAATATCTTATGCAGTGTTGTTTCTAAAATAAGATAAATCAAATTAATCTTGTTTTAAGGATTTTTAGATATTTTTACAGGAAAACAATACAAAAATTATATCAAGAATATGATTTTTGCCATTATATCAAAGGTCTTACTAGAAAAAAAATTATCATAATCCAACGTGAATTTTCTTGATAAAAAATATGATCGTACCTGGTAACGTGCAGGTAAAATGGCTAGAAATTAAATTTTAGCTTAGCGTAAAGCTAACAATTTACACAAGGTTTATTTCTATTTCTTCTGCTCCAAACTTCAAACGTACTTGCTGTTTTTTTAGTCAAAACAATTACGGGAAAAAATCTACCAGTGCTGAAGAAGTAATTCAAAGTATTTAAAATACATTACTGACCTTGTAATAATCTAATGAAATACGTTACAAATTACATTTGACATCATGTATTCTGTAATCTGTAGTGGAATACTTTTCAAAAGTAACCCTCCCAAACCTGTCTATGAACCAATAATAGAAAATCAACATTAGATGAATAATACACAGACAATTGCAACTTGACTCACCTCTAGCTTCACATGACAGCACCACGATCAAAAACACGCTGAGAAAGGTCAAGCTTCCTCCCTCTGGATACATTATGTGATGATCCGCCACTATGAACAATTATAATATGAATCTTTACTATGAACAGTGAAGTTTTAATCCATATGTAGTACACCGCTAGAGACAAATGAGAACGCTACCATTATAGTCGGCGAAGCGTCTACGCTTCACGCGCACATCAGCTACGTTGATTATAATGAGAGCATTCCACAGTATACAGTATGTCACGTCAAGTGGCGCTCTTTTGCTGTAATTATAGCCTTATGAATGAAACTCTTTTCGCTCACTTGCACGAAGTATGTGTGAATACAGTGTTGTAGTGGAAATAAGTACTTACATATCCTCCGAAATGCGCTCCGCAGCTTATAGTTTAGGATTTAATACAACGAAAGAACGAGTTTCCTTTTCACAGTCTTCTTGTAAACTGCTTCAGATTGATTCGTGTATTGTTGGCAAAAAAGAAAAGTCCAGGAGCAGTTAGGTTCCACTCGCCTCTTCTCTTGACATGACCCGTCAGCATCCCTGACCGTGGAGAGAACTGAAGATCTACAGCTGTGAATCAAAGTAGCGCTCATTCAACTCAACAGCTGGAGACGGGTAGAAATTAGACTCGAGCGCCACCTGTACGCGGCCACATGCAACCACAACTCAATAGTCTACCTGGATCGATTGTGACGATAGACTGGGGTGGTGACACTCAATAAATAGCCCAATCATTACACACACACACACACACACACACACACACACACACACACACACACACACACACACACACACACACACACACACACATATATATATATATATATATATATATATATATATATATATATATAACGATATAACAGTTATCAGTTTCTATATTGGTCTATCCATTTATCAAATGATTATTGAACCTTATTGAGACACACGAGTGGGCCCCACAATACCGTATAACTTTATAATCCCAAAAGATTAGCACTCTTAAAAAAATAAATACAAATAAGAATTATATATATATATAAGAAATGTATATATATTGTGTTTAGTCTAATTTCCCTGACAGTGTCACTTTTTACACAATTACCTTACTTTTCTAACATTAACTGACATTGTATAACATGCATTTTCTTCTTTTTAAACATCTCCACGGCTACATAATAATATGACCGTAATAAACTACACAGTTGTGTAAAGTTTAATTTGGTTAGTTTGGCTAACCATTGTGCTAATGTTCAATTTCAAGTGGATTTTTTTATATTTACAGTTAAACGTTGTTGCAACTTGCACAGACACATGAACAATGCAGCCTCCTTAAACCCTCATTTAAATTAATAAATAATTCGAACCTCACTTCGACTGCCTTTGGTTCAAATGTTCAAAATCCAAAAGACCTTCTCTCAAGTGTTTTCTGAGTACCACAACCTTATCGAGGCAGCCTCTAGCTGGTTTATGTTTGTCTAAACCTTTTTGCCACTAGATGGTGCTGTTAGTATACTTGATGTCTCCAATCTCCACCTGAATTCTCTCAGAGAACTATCTGATTCTGATGGATATATAGACGATTAATCGGAGATTCAAGGTGCACTTGCATTTTCACACCAGACTACAGACTGCAGACTACACATAGGCCTTATTATAATGATGAATATATATATATATATATATATATATATATATATATATATATATATATATATATATATATATATAAAAAAAAATCCATGTAAGCTGAAAACATTTGTCATAAATTGTCTTTATAAGTATCTTTATTCTAGTTTTCTTTGTTCCCCCACTCTACTTAATTATCACGTTCACAACATCTTAATATTCAGAATAGTGTTAAAGGTAACACACAATTTGAGCAGACAAATTGCATGGCAAATATTTAAGCCCAAAATAGACTTTGGTCAGACGTGAACGATAGGTGTCTGCTTACAAGACGCATGACTCAAACTTCCTCATCAGCAGAGTGCTTGAGCACGGAACATGTGCAGCCAATTTTCCTAAGGAGGTTTTCACACTTGGCCCGTTTGTTGCGGTCTGAATCCGAGCACAATTGTATCTGGTGCCACATTCCTTTCTGTGCATCACAACATTTCCCTGACACTCATGATTCACGTGTGTGTTAAATCTGCAAAAATGCATGCGCAAATCATTTTACTTCCTGAACAAGACCCCAGTACAGGTTGCCTTCTCACTCACGCAAACCACACAACAGTTACATTGCAACCGAGCTAAGACCACCTCCTACAGATAGTATCGGGTTTGGTACTGCGGTCCGCTCCCCGGTCCACAAAACAGCTTTCACATTACCAACTTTTCATTCAAACTGTGCTCTGTTTCCGACTAGACTGCCAGTGTGAAAGCCCCCTAACTGTCCGTTCTCTGAAGTATCGCCTAGTATTATTTGCTCTTATTAATTGGTCCACAAGGTGAAAAAACTCACAATTGAGCCATTGCTTTCACAAATTAGTGCTAGAAGATGATGTAATTGCCACTAAACAACAGGAGAAAAAGGTGGAAACAACAACAGTGGATGTGCACTTTAAGAGTGCATGTGTGAGAAGGATTTGTAGCACTGGAATCTTAAGGAATGTAAAGACATCTTTATATGTCTAAACTCCTGAAGATAAATAGTCCAATATCTCATAGCTTTAGTCAGGGGCGTTTGCAGGACTTGAGGAGGTTCGGGGCTTAGCCCGGGCCCATTTAAGTGGGTGTGGCTTATGGTGACCACCATCTATTTTAAATAAACACGCTCTACCTTTATGTTTTTTTTTCTGCTCTCTAGCACCTTACTTACAATGAAAGTACAGTGATTCCCAGAGGATTTTGTGCGACTATAATTTTATCAGCAAACCTGGTAGTCCTTCCATAATAGGGTTCAAAACAGTGCTACTATGAATGCAAACTTTAATACAATGAAAAAGACACTATTAGCATAACATAAATATATATATAAATAAGTAAAAAATCCCAACATACTTTTGAATGTCCATGTACTAAAATAAAATATTTGATGCCATGAGTGTACCTTCATTTACGATTACAATTAATTTGAATGGCCATGGAAAAGGAAACAATGTGATAACAATTTTAGCTGGTCACAAAAAGTAGTCAGTTAATTTACCTGATGAACTTAAAATTTTTGCTGACCATTTATGCTTCACAGAACTAATATGTGCTTTTAAATCACATGTACCTTTATTAGCAACTGACACATAAGTGCCAGCTTTGCATGTCATACATTCTGCTTCCCACAGATCTCGACCTGGACAAAAGCATGGGGATTGTTTGTGCAAATCTTCTGTAAATTTGCACTTTTGTTTGGGCATTGTTTCCACTCTGCTGTCATTTGCTGCTACTGTCAAGCAACTGTTTGATGCTGAACACAACAGTTTTCGCAGTGAGATTGACAGGCAGGAATTTGGCCAATAGTTGCTGCAAGCCTCTTTTAATCACCCAATTGGTGTGCCAGGATGCAGGATTTACAAAGAGGGGTTAAAGCAATGCAAACATGCGTGTGCACACAATGAAGTATTAGACCAGATACACATCATAATGCAACTAAAGCCGAACCCCGGACATTTTCACAAATTTAGAAATCCCGGCTGGATGCTTTTTTAAGGTCAGAAAAAAAGGACATGTCTGGGAAAAAGAGGACATATGGTCACCTTACATTTGGACATCCTTGACCAACCCACAAGTTTAAAAACATTAATCTAAACATGTAGGTAACATCAGAAAATCCTCACCTTCTTTTCAATTAAGTCCAAAAGGCTGTGTTGCTTTTTTTCTTGACGTTTAATTTTTCCTCCAGAGTGACACAAGCTGCCTCTCTCTAGTAGCAGGAGGCGGAGGGGGAGGGTGTCACATCACGTGAACTTCAAACAAAATGTAGCAATATTATTGCGAGTAGCCTACGCTCTTCAAAGACCTACGAGACAGGCTGCGTCATAAAGATTATTGCATATTCATCCAGAAATATTTTTGTTGTTGTTGTTGAGCTGCACCTAAACTTGTGTTGCTTACATTTAAAATGACATTCAGGGCTACAGATGCGCTTCCAGATGCGCTGAACAACTTCTGTGCTCGGCTTGAAGTGCAGAACGACGTGGTGGTGAGGAAGACCACCCCTCCTCCCAATGACCAGGTGCTCTGTCTTACCACGGCTGATGTGAGGAAAACTCTATGTAGAGTCAAACCATGGAAGGCTGCTGGACCAGACAACATTCCTGGCAGAGTGCTCAGAGGATGTGCAGACCAGCTGTCAGATGTTCTTACCGACATCTTCAACACCTCTCTGAGCAGCGCCGTCGTCCCAACGTGCTTCAAGGCCACCATAATCATCCCCATGCCAAAGAAGTCTTCAGTGTCCTGCCTCAACGACTACCGCCCCGTCGCACTCACACCCATCATCATGAAGTGCTTCGAGAGGCTCGTCATGAGGCACATTAAGAACCAGCTGCCACCCTCACTTGACCCACTGCAGTTTGCGTATCGTCCAAACCGTTCAACGGACGATGCCTTCGCCACCACCCTCCATCTGGCCCTTACCCACCTAGATAAAAAGTACTCATACGTTTGAATGCTGTTCATAGACTTCAGCTCAGCATTCAACACAATAATTTCCCAGCACCTGATTGGAAAGCTGAACCTGCTGGGCCTGGACACCTCCCTCTGCAACTGGATCCTGGACTTCCTGACTGGGAGACCTCAGTCAGTCCGGATCAGGAACAGTATCTCCACCACCACCACACTGAGCACTGGGGCCCCACAGGCTGTGTGGTCAGTACACTGCTGTTCACTCTGCTGACTCACAACTGTGCAGCAATGCACAGCTCAAATCACATCATCAAGTTCACAGATGACACGACCATGGTGGGTCTCATCAGCAAGAACGGCGAGTCAGCATACAGAGAGGAGGTGCAGCGGCTAACAGACTGGTGTAGAGCCAACAACCTGTCTCTGAATGTGGACAAAACAAAAGAGATGTTTTCTGACTTTAGGAGAGCACAGAGTGACCACTCTCCGCTGAACACCGATGGCTCCTATGTGGAGATCATTAAGAGCACCAAATTCCTTGGTGTTCACCTGGCAGAGAACCTCACCTGGTCCCTCAACACCAGCTCTATTACCAAGAAAGCCCAGCAGCATCCCTACTTTCTTCGAAGGCTGAGGAAAGCACATCTCCCACCCCCCATCCTCACTACATTCTATAGAGGGACTATTGAGAGCATCCTGAGCAGCTGCATCACTGCCTGGTTTGGGACTCGCACCGTTTCGGACAGCAAAGCCCTGCAGAGGATAGTGAGGACAGCTGAGAAGAGCATCGGGGTCTCTCTTCCCTCCAGCAAAGACATTTACAAAAAACACTGCATCCGCAAAGCCACCAGCATTGTGGACGACCCCACACACCCCTCACTCAAACTCTTCACACTCCTGCCGTCTGGCAAGAGGTACCGAAGCATTCGGGCCCTCATGGCCAGACTGTGTAACAGCTTCTTCCCCCAACCCATCAGACTCCTCAATACTCAGAGACTGGTTTGACACACACGTCTTGCTTTGCACTTTAATTATTGTCACTTTATAACTGGCAATAACAATAACTGCTATGTGCATAGAATACTATCTCATAATATGTTATGTTTACATTTGGCAGTTTTAGAAACTGTCATCTTTTTGCACTACTGTGTACTGGTCGGTGCTGCACTGTCTCTCACTGTGCCTATTGTCCTGTTCATTGTTAGTAATTTATTGTACTGTCCCGTACTTTTTGCACACGTTTGCACATGCACTTTATATAGGTATTTTATTTAGTCTGTGTAGTCACATGTGGTTCAGGGTTTGTCCTATGTTGTTTTATGTAGCACCATGGTCCTGGAGGAACGTTGTCTCGTTTCGCTGTGTACTGTACTAAATGTATACAGTTAAAACAACAATAAAAACCACTTGTTCGTTCATTCAAAAAAAAAACAAAAAAACAAACAAACCAAAAAAATCAAAAACAACTTGATGTGAATGTTATAAAGATTTAGGCCTAAGAGTATTAAAAAAATGATCTAAACCTTTATAATGTTTACAGTACATATGTTGGCGTAAATGATCAACTACAAAATTAAATAATGAAATTAAGATATGATGCATGCTACAATTACATAACTAACTAAGAAAATGTAAATGACGTCACTTGGCTTGTTCAAGGGTGTGTGAATTCTGCAACAAGGGCCACATTTTGGAGCATTTGTCAGGGTAGGTGTATTAGGAAGGGGCACATTTTATTTAGCAATTTGAGCTTCACTTGTAATGTGCGGAGCTATTAACATAACTCCCAATCCTCCTTGATTTTGGCTTCTAGCAGATGAGGAGATTTTATTTTCCTGGGATGGCAGCAGTGGTGGGAGGGGGCGGAGGTGGGAGAAGTTGCAGGGAGCCGCACAGAGAAAATGACCCCATTGAAATCAAATTGCGTGAGCAATTCTTTAGTCACTCTCGAATAATGAGCGATTATTTTGAAAAACCACAAAGCGCAGCCATGTCAATTTAAAACACTTATTAAAAGTAATCAAGCTATAGCTAAGGCTAATTATACTGATAAAAGGTGTCCCAACCATGACTTCGTCGAGTTGCGGAACACGGCTTGTAAAATCGGGACTTTTGTGGTTTTATCCAGATGTCTGGTCACCCTAGGCCTACTAGGCAATTTCTATCATTTCTGGCTGATGGATTTCTTAACTTTCTCTAGCCACATTTCTGTCATTTTTTGTTCATTTCCTTCATAAACTTTAAAAAAAAAATCCTTTTTTTAACAAATGGTAAATCATTAAGATACCTCTGATGTTTTTATGTACTGCATAGCCAGCCTGTGTCCAGAGCTGAAGATAACTATTGTTTGCTCCATTTCTCTCTTTAGTCATGCAATACATTGTCACTGCAACCTCTTCATGAATCAAAAATTAGATTCTGTTGTGTGCAGAGGCTCCTGGAGGGTGGGGGCTTACAGTTTTATACCCCCTCCCCTTTCACAAGATATGGATTCCCTGGGCGATCTGGCAATGAGAATCTTCACACAGGGCTTCCACCACCCCCGTGCCCCCTTGGCAGTCCTGGTGAGATATCTAAAATGAAGATGTCCTTTGCGTCCACCCACTCCTTAGTCTGATGGTGGGAGGTGATTTAACTGTGCTTTGTAGCCATATGAGAGTCTGGCTTATCTCCTCTCACTTTTCTCTTTTTTGGATTGCCCATCAGTTGCTTTGGAGTTTGATGAGAGCAGTGAGTGGTGTTTGGGGGCACTACTGATACCAGCACCTTACTGACATAGACATAAACACTCACTCGTGTTCAGAAGGCAACATGCATGCAACAATTTTTTTTTAAAGGGGAATCAATGGGAATCAATGGGAATCAATCGAGTGGTAGAGTTTTCATTTAGCAATCAATAACACCCGAGTGTTTAAGTTCTTACTGAATTTATTTATTTCATTTTAACTAAGCCATTTTGACAGCCAGCGATTGCAGTGCATTCTTGTTTAATGTAAAAGAGCAGCTTTAACATTATTGTTGGAAATTCTTTTATTAGAAATAACCTCTTGAGATGTACCATCTCGTTTTCAAAGGGGGTCCTTAATTATTCAATACAATAGAATTTCCTTTTGTGAAATCCAAAAGGTAGGTGGACAGATGATGACAGAATTTTCAGTTAAAGCAAATTATCTGCAGAAGCCTGCTTGACTTGAATGAACTGACCACATTTAGATATCTAAATTAGTGCTTTAGACCAATACCTTTTTTTTTTTTTTTTTTTTTTTTACTTTTTACTTTTTAACTTTTAACTTTTTTTTTTTTTTACCTACAATAATTTTGCAACATGTGTAAAGATATCAAGATGTTTTTTGGAAGTTGCACTCAAAATCCACTTGACTCAAAAATCAGAGCACGTCACATTGGGCATGCCACTTGTGCTATTGTCTGGTGTTAGAAAGTTGTGTGAACTTTTTTTTCAGAGCCAGCAATAAGTAAGACAAATTGTACAAGGCTGACTAGACACTCATTGAAAAGAATTGTGTGTTCTCCTGACATGTTCAATTGAAACTCTGCAGCGATGCAGTGCATAGAGCCACATTGAAAAGAAAATGTCAAAACTCTTGTTATGTGGATCAGCCAAATACAATCATTCAAGCTGTTTGGAGGCATTTACAAGCTTGGGTTTGATTGCAGACCTATCCATATTGTCACAGCCTTAGCAAATATTGACAGTGTACCCACCGAGACCACCAGACAGAAGCTTGGATTGTAGAAGCATAGCGCTCCATCAGTGAAGATCAACAGATTAAGTCAGACTTTCTAAGTGGGCAATAGGTGAGCTGATGTTCTGCAATACAGAGAATGAGCAGCCCTGGCTGTGATTGTTGCTGAAACTGCTGCTGCATTTAAAAGCACAATACACATTGATGGCATGAGATGAGTCCCTCATTATGATGTGTGAAGAGTTTATTTATAAAAAGTGTGAAAAACAGCCAAGCGTCACATTCCTCAGCCTTAGCCATACACTTAGAGATGGAATGCAGAGGAAATCAGGTTAAGATATTTGAAGCACAAATAAGAGAGACTTTACATCTCTGCAGTATATGACTGTGCAAAAGCAGACAGCAAATGCTCTAATCTAATACAATGCTCATCATCTGAAGGGAACAGATACAGAAATGCTCAAAAGCTTCTTGTGGGTGTGCCACATTTATAAGGCTGAAATTTAAATTTTTAAACAATCCAGATGGATCCATAAATAGTCATGTACTGTACAATATAAGAACACAAGTTTGGAAACACTTGACTGAATTTGTGCATTTCATTATCCTACAAAACTTATGATCTAAAGGTGTGTGCTTAAAGGAATATCCTGGGTTCAATACAAGTTAAGCTCGATCGACAGCTTTTGTGGCATAATGATGATTAACAAAATAATCTCACCTCACTGTAACCTTGAGTTTTGCTTTTTTAAAGAATAGGTGGGATGAGATGAATTTATATATTTTTTTTAATCAACATCATGCCACAAATGCTGTCTATTCAGCCTAACTTGTATTGAAACCAGAATACTCCTTTAAATGCTTGAAATTAGTTTTGTAGTCAAATCCAAATTACAATTATTATTATTATTTTAACGGATGAGTCAGACCAAATAGTGAAAGAAAAGCTGCCAACAAATATGCAGCATATACAGTATATAATCTCTTTTAATACCATTTGAAAAGCCTCACAGGTGTTGGTTAAAAGGATAGTTTACCAAAAAATGAAAATCCTGTCTCATTTTGTTTCAAACTCTATATTTTCTATAATTGTATGTCTTTCTTCTTTATGTGGAACACAAAAGGAGATGTTTTAATGGATAGCTCAGTTCTTATTTTCAATACAATGGCAGTGGATAGTGACTCACTTTAAAGCTTTAAAAAGGTACCAAAATTATCATAAAATTAGTCATGCATTTGTGCTTCATATTCCAAGTCTTCTTAAGGCATATGTTCTGAAATTAAAGTCATTTTCAGTGAAAATATTGACGTCTGTTACACATTCATGAGCACATCCAGGTTGCAGATTCGGAACAACATGAGGGTGGGTAAATTATTACAGGAAATACAAATTTTTGGTTGAACTATACATATAAGAGTATGCCCAGTGTGTGCAGAGCTGTAAACTAGACAAAGGGTGGCTACATTGAAGAAGCTTAAATATAAGATTCCATTTGATTACCTTTTTTTATTGTCACTAAATAATTCCCATTTATACTTCTATTTGTGTTATTTCATAGTTTTGATGGCTTTACTATTATTTTAAAATGTGGAAAATAGAAGTTTAAAGAATGAGTAGGTTTGTACAAACTTTTTTTTGTGTGTGTGTGATTTTCTCCCCTATTCTCCTCAAATTGGAATGCCCAAAGCCTCGCCTGAATCCGGGTGGCGGAGAACGAATCTCAGTTGCCTCTGTGTCTGAGACATGTGGCTTGTTGAGCGCGTTACTGCTGAGAATGAGCGTGTGGGCATTCCCCGTAGCATCCACGAACAACTCACCACATGCCCCACTGAGAGCGAGAACCACACATTATAGTGACAATGAGGAGGTTACCCCATGTGACTCTACCCTCCCTAACAACCGGGCCAATTTGGTTGCTTAGGAGACCTGGCTGGAGTCACTCAGCATGCCCTGGATTCGAACTCGCGACTCCAGTGGTGGTAGTCGGCATCAATACTCGCTGAGCTACCCAGGCCCCTATGTACAAACTTTTGACTGTCAGAGTATGTTTTTAAAGCAGTTTAAAAAAAAAAAGTTCTATCAAGTTACAGTACTGTACAATAATACAAAAAAGGACAGTAACAATCTGGTGGCATGTGATTGTATGTGTGCATATGTGTCAATTCTGGCAGACTTGAGTTTAGATAGTCTTAGCTTCAAATGGTTCACAGGTGATAGGTGTCTCTATATCCCTCAGAAAGAAAAAAGGATGATATAGAAGAAAGCAAATCTGGGAAGAGCTTTACAGAGAGACTCTCACAACCCCAAAAAAGCCCCTCCTGTGTCCTCCATCTACACCCTTCCGTCCCTTGTAACGATGATCTACCCCATGTTGAGAATTCTGCTTTTGCCTTTCAACTTATGAAACACTTATTTTTAAACCACAGTTTCTGAAAAAGATCTGTCTCTCAAATTTAAACACTGTCCTTAACCCCAACCTCCATTTGTCGTTGTGGTTGCCATATCCCTTCCACCCACTGGCATTCTTGCTCCATTTTTCATACATACATGATTGCTGCTTTCTGATAAAAAAAAAGCACTCAACAAACACACAAACGTGCACAAATCCATTCAATTGGAGTGAGTGTTGTCATTATAAACTCAAGGGCTCCAATGATCTTGACTCGATGGCTGCCGTAATGAAGTGGCCTGTTTTACTTTCTATCTCCAGTTGACTTCCATTATGACTAAGTGTGATATTTGGTGGATTATGAGTGCTCCTTCTGAGCAGTTTAATTAGATGAGGGCTATGATGCTCATATATATCTTATACAACTAGTTACAAGTAAACTTAACTAATGTTTGATTAACATATCATTGTTTTTATTTAATTATTTAAATTGTGTTTGTTGCTGTCATGTATTCCCTGTTTTTGTCTAGACTTTTATGTTGAAATTCTTGTTTAGTTCCCATTCCTGTTCCTGTTTCCTGTTTTACTTTTGTATTCCTTGGTAGTTTTATTTCATGATTGGTTCACACTGATTGTTTCCCCATGCAGGTGTTCCTCATTCCCTGATTGTTTCTTCAGGTGATCCTTGTTTTCCCTTGTGTATTTAAGCCCTTGTTACCCTGGTTCCCCGTCTGTCGCTCACTTCGACGTCGTGTCGAAGAAGCGACACTAGGAGTCTCTCTTGAGTGGCGAATATGCCTCTGGTCTATGAAAAAAGGCCAATGAGATGTTGGCAGACAGTATTTGCATACCCCGCCCCAGACATACGAGTATAAAAGCGGGGAAATACGGTGAATACATTCAGAAATTTTCTTCGGAGCCGATGGTTGTACTGCAACGAGCTGCGAGTCTCTCTCAGGAACAACCGTTCCTGTTCCTCTGACGCTCTCTGCTGTTGGATCTACGACGCACTGCATAAGCTTTCTCCTTCCTTGCACGGCTGTGCAATTTGCCCCTGGGTGCTTCGACAGTGCAAGAGCATATTAAAAGAGTGATAGTTATTTTAAAAGAGCAATACACAGCGGCATTGAACGTCCTTTTCAGGATGCGTCTTTATAAAGATGCCATTCCGCCCCTGTGTAGTTTCTGGATGCGGTGATTTCTCCCCACCTCTCAAGGTCATAAAAGCTGCCTCGCGTGCCTGGGCTGTGATCACACGCAGGCAGCATTTTCTGAATGGTTCATGTTCTCTGTGCGAGAACATAGCCATGGCAACATTGCGATTTGGGGATAATGACGGGTTCTGTCGCCGGGTAAACCTCGAACCACCCGCCTCCCTGGCACACTTGCTTGCTTCCCTCTGAGCTTGGGATGAGTGATTTCTCTCCATGGTTCATGTTCTCAGTGCGAGAACACGGCCGTTCCAGCATTGCGGTCATGGCTTTCTTTTGTCATGAGAGAAAGCCACTTCGATGAAGGCGATTTGGGGATAATGACGGGTTGCGTTACGCCGGGTAAACCCCCTCGAACCACCCGCCTCCCCGGCACTCTTGCTTGCTTCAGAATTGGATGACATCAGCGCTGCATCGGAGAGCATTACAGCGACGTCTGATGCTGAGGACCGGTAACTTGGGTAGTCCTGTTCTTGATGTGCTGCAGGAACTGCGCTCGATGACCAATTGCGCCCCCCTGGGCCACGGAGGTCAGAAGCGCCTGCACTCGAACTGGCGATGGCCACCCTTATGGTCCAGAAACGTAATCTATGGACCGGACCTGGTCGAAATGCGGGAGGTAGACAAGGCTCATCTTCTTGAACACCCCCGTCTCCCCGCTCCGTCCATTCGGCAGCACCGTTGACGACTCTGCCCAGCAGTCCTCAGCGGTGAAGCAGACAGAGGCCATTTCACATCCTGCCTCACCGCAAACCTGCCGCCATGGGCCATGCCCTGTCTGCTCGCCGAGGGCGTCCTCCTGCGGCTATGAAACACCCTGCTCCGCCTCAACCCGGGCCCAGCTCTCAGCCCCAGTGTCGAGCACACCACAGGAAGCAGATACCCCCCATCTCACAGACCCCCCTCGAGGACCCGTAAGGCTCCCAGGCGCTCCGGAGATGCTCGACCCAGGGACCAAGACGTTAGTTCCGGAGATGGTAAGACCACTCCGTCCCCTGGTGGAGGGCCGGGAGGAGAATGTTTTGTTGAATTTATTTTCACATTCTCAGTAACAGAGCTATTTCCTTTGTCTCTGGGTCACCTGGCCCGCAAATGCCGTTCTCACGGCACTCTGCCGCCAGATCTCGGGACCACCCGCCTTCAGCCCCACAACTGTTCCCAGGCCGGCCGGTTCCGACGAGTCTAGAGGACGCCTATGTTGGACCTCCTCCTCATTCGCTAACCCACCCCCTGCCAGGTGTGCGGAGCAAGGTAAGTGCTTTGAGTCTTTTCTCAGCACCAGAGCCTCGGGACGCATCTTCGTCTACTGACGCCGTTTTACCCCGCTGCGAAAAATAATCATCCCTTTGGTGCCTCTAGCATGGAGTTTGGACGCGTGGCTCTCACTTCCCAACCCGTCTCGCTGGCTGGCTCAGACCATCTGACTCAGTTACACAATTCAGTTTGCCAGTCTCCGCCCTCCTTCACGGGCGTCCGCTTCTCCGCAGTACACGGCGAACATGCCAAGTCCCTGCAAGCAGAAATCGCTATTCTCTTACTCAAAGATGTGATAGAGCCTGTCCCTCCAACCGAGATGAAGAAGGGTCTCTACAGACCTTACTTCATTGTACCCAAGAAAGGCGGTGGCTTACGACCGATCTTGGACTTGCGAGTTTTCAACCAAGCGTTGCACAAACTCCCGCTCAAAATGCTCACGCAGAAACACATTTTAACCTGCGTTCGACATCTAGATTGGTTCGCAGCGGTAGACCTGAAGGACGTGTACTTCCACGTCTCAATTTTGCCTCGACACCGACCCTTCTTACGGTTCGCATTCCATGACATGCGTCATCTTCTCCTTTGGAGCCAGCAGCGACTCAAGTCCAAGAGACCTCCTACTGCCCGCTCTGGTATGCCCATTCAGAGGCTCCCCTTGGGGCAGACGCACTGGCACACAGCTGGCCTGCGGAGCTGTGCAAGTACGCATTTCCCCCAGTGAGCCTTCTTGCACAGGTGCTGTGCAAGGTCAGGGAGGACGAGGAACAAATCACCCTTGTGGCTCCTTATTGGCCCATCCGGGCCTGGTTCTCAGATCTCGTACTCCTCGCGACAGCCCCTCCCTGGCGAATTCCCCTGAGGAAGGACCTTCTTTTTCAGGGATGGGGCACACTCTGGCATCTGTGCCCAGACCTTTGGAACCTCCATGTCTGGCCTCTGGACGGGATGCGGAAGATCTAGCCGGTCTACCACTCACGGTCATGGTTGCCACGATCAACCAATCCAGAGACCCTTCTACCAGGCAACTTTACACCCTGAAATGGTGCTTGTTCGCGAATTGGTGTTCTTCCCGTGCTGAAGACCCACAGAGGTGCGCAGTTAGGTCAGTGCTCTTATTCCTACAGGAGAAGTTGGAAGGGAGGCTGCCCCCTTCCACCTTAAAAGTGTATGTTGCCGCTATCACAGCTCACCACGACCCAGTAGATGGCAAGACCTTGTGTAAGCACGACCTAATCATCAGGTTCCTAAGAGGCGCCCGGAGGTTGAACCCCTCCCGGCCAAGCCTGTTCCCCTCCTGGGATCTCTCAGTAGGTCCTCACGGGCCTCCAGAGACCCCCCTTCGAGACGCTAGTATCAGTTGGCTCAGGGCCCTCTCTCTAAAGACGGCACTGCTGTTCGCGCTCACTTCCATCAAGAGGGTCGGGGACCTGCAAGCGTTCTCTGTTAGCGACACCTGCCTGGAGTTCGGTCCGGCAGACACATACCAGGAGGTAGCAGACCCAGCACCTTCATTGCTGGGTCCAGTACGTGCTTTGCGTACCTATTTGGACCACACACAGAGCTTTAGGTGCTCTGAGCAGCTCTTTGTCTGCTTTGGGGGACAGCGGAAAGGGAATGCTGTCTCCAAACAGAGGCTCTCCCACTGGGTGGTGGATGCCATTTCATTGGCCTATCACACCCAGGCTGTGACCCCCCCCCCCCCCCCCCCCCCCCCCCCCCCACCCGCGGGTCCGAGCGCACTCAACAAGGAGTATGGCGTCCTCGTGGACACTAGCCAGAGGCACCTCCCTAGCAGTCATATGTAGAGCAGCGGGTTGGGCAACACCTAATACCTTTGCGAGATTTTACAATCTCTGGGTTGAGTCAGTATCATCCTGTGTTTTCTCAGGTCCGAGCCGGTAGAACTCGGTAACACGCTGACGATCTGGCCGGGTGAACTGGCCGGGTGAATTGCTTGCACCTGGCGCCCTTTCCCTCGGCCGAGGTAAAACTGTGCGCTTTCTCTCCCAGGAGATCCCACCCACCCGGGTCCCTGGTTGATCCTCACTAGTTCTGTGGGTCCACAATTCAGCAGAGGAATTTGCTGACCCAATCCACTGCGGGAATCTCAAATCTACCCTGCACTGGGAAAAGTGGTTCACAGATCAGGCCTCCTACACGGACTCTTCCTGTGTGTATTTCCTCGGTACAGTCACCTTACGGGGTGACCCGCGTCTCCCTTAGGCAGTTTTCACTGCCCTCCGGTAGCTATACTGTAGCATTCCCTCCATCAGGGAACGGAGGTTACATACGTAACCGAGACGTTTCTTTGACAGTCTTCACATAAGTTGTTATGCTCTGTTCCATTCCATGTGTTCCATTTCTTTATATTCTGAGTACTTTGTTTATCTTTTGTTTCATATAAACTGCATTTAAATCCTCATTCCTCGCCTGCCTCATTACAATAGCACACCTTATACAGTTTAGGAGAATTATGAGTGGAATTTCAGTTCACATAGGATTCTCCTCAGTACTTAGTGGACATAAATCTATACTTTTGTCAAGTATAATTTATTTATTTTTCTACATAAATTCCCTTGACTTTACCAAATATACATAATTTATTCAAGCACTTTGGAGGTTGCGCTTTGGTTGTACATTGTAATTATCTGAATTTTTTTTTTATACATATAACTTTATAAATATTTAAAGATAACTATGTATCATTGTTTCATCATTATATATTTAATTATTGTTATATGAGGGGCTTTCTCAGCAAATATTTGTGTGTATATATATATTTGTACATTTTAATCGATTGACAGCCCTAATAATAAAGTTTGTTTCTTCTTCAACATTTTGACTAACAGCATTTCTTGTCATGTGTTACTCCGAGAAGTCTTACAGGTCACCCACCTGTTACAGGTAAATGAGCAATATTCGATCATGAAATATATTTGTACGAGGAGCTCGCGAACTGGATTGAGCCTCTTCGCATTTTGCGGGTGTTAGCCTATATCAAACCCTGGGTGCACATAAAAAATAACGAACGTTCATAAATCGCTTGCAGAAAATGCTCTTAACAGCTATGATCAATAGTTATTGGGAAATGCAGCTCTGAACTCTATAAATGTGCATGTCTAGGAGAAGCGCTTTCATAAATCAGAAGCTCGCATCAGCGGCTTTTCTTTCATCTGTTCTTCAAAATAGAATCACGGTTCGTCAAACACGCATCTTTGTGTCTAATTTCTTGTAATATATCACTCCGAGACTCTTACAGGTCGCCTTCCACAGTGGCTCGTACATCAGCAAAATACTCTGCATGAAAAATCTGTATTTGGTGGGTGATCCTTTCAAACCTTGTTCACTAGGAGTAGGTTGTACAACAAATTCGGGAGAAAGGAAATCAAAACAGTGTTACTGACTTCAAGCTTTCTAATCGCAACCACACTTTCTGTTGGAAAATTACCTCTTGAAAGGTAAAGGCGAATGGTGAGACACCCGGCGAGCCTCTTGATTTTTAACAAACGACCCATAGGTTCTCGACCCCTGGTGTATAGTGTTGCTGCGATTTGGACAATGAGCTCCATAAAAATAATTTGGCAAAAACGAAGGTGAACATGTTTCTATGAGACATGGTAATTTCTAGATGATCTAAACTGGCTATTAACTGGTCAAATGGTCATTAGCTGTTCCAAACAAGTCGACCATCTTGACTAGCCACATTCCAGCTACCAGCTAGTCATACAGGTGTACTGATGATTTTTGGAACATGGTAGCTGGTCAACCAGAAAATTACCATCTTAGAACAGTTAGCAACTATATATATATATATATATATATATATATATATATATATATATATATACACCTGCTATTTTCATCTGGGTTTTCCACCAGGGTGTTCATTTGTGTGCCTTAACAGAAACACATTTTTTTTTAATAATTTATTTGTTATCTGCTCTCTGTATTCATAATGTTGAGGACTGACAGAAGATCATTTTTTCCTCACTACAATTAATTAATTCTGAATACAGTGTTTTAGGCTCACACTGTCAGGCTTTATAAGGTTAGAGAGGGAAAGAGAAATGTCAAGGGAGGGAAAGAAAAAAACATTAAAATTAATTTATTTTATGAATAGAAAAATATCAAGCAACAAACATAGAAAAAGAAATGTGCTGCATCAAATGAACACATGACCAGCGAAGTAACATGCAAGTCACAATCTTATGTTTCACCAATAGATGGCACTGTTGATCTATGTGGAGCTTAAAGAC
This sequence comes from Moxostoma hubbsi, assembly GCA_032164185.1. NCBI lineage: Eukaryota > Metazoa > Chordata > Actinopteri > Cypriniformes > Catostomidae > Moxostoma > Moxostoma hubbsi. The sequence continues at coordinate 22,929,367 of JAVLUX010000025.1, forward strand.
TTTGTAAAATCTTCTGAACCTTTTCAGACTTAAAGACACAATGTGCACAAATGTGCATTTATGCCAGTATGCTCTTAAATAGAAATACAATACACTCCACCAACTCTCCAAACAAAACACTCTTCTAGATTGAAAGCTTTGTAAATCTCATGCACAGAATTAACTTCTTTACCTCAAGCCATTATTATGGAGAGGAGAGGAGAGAGAGAGAGAGAGACAAAGAGAGACAAAGAGAGAGAGAGAGAGAGAGAGAGAGAGAGAGAGAGAGAGAGAGAGAGAGAGAGAGAGAGAGAGACATGATTTAGAACCACATAAATTGTTGGTTATGTACATTGTGTAGCTACAGTATCTCTTGGTATAAAAATTAGATTTTTTTTTTCTTCTTTTCTTGCAACCATGAAAATATGAAAGCTGGAAGGAATGAAAACAAAATAATACAAAAAATGTGTGGACCGATCATCCAATCTTTCAATATGTATTGCAAAAGCGATTAACTACATACTGCATGATGGCTAAAGATGCTAAAAACTGGCCACATGTATGCAGTTGTGGTGACTTCTGATGCAAGATCTGCCCATTACCTGGATTTTTAGTCAAGTACAGGTATTCATATTTGAAAGCATGAAGCAATCTATGAAGAGGAATGTTAATGATGCCATAATCCCACCACATCACTTCTGGGATTATACAAATGTAAGTCAAAAGCAAACTGCAGTTTTGAGCTGAGACAGAATCCTATTTTATAATAACTTGTCCTTCATATTTCACTTTAATGTAATGAAAATACATTAATCTTTACCTTTGAACATGGTCTCACCCCTCATTTCCCCTATATACAGTATAAGGGCAGATTAGATTATTTCTTTACTTTAACATTCAGGTATCTTTTGGAAAAACAGACACTAAAGACTGTGTATTGGTATACACATAATCACATATAAGTTAACTTATAGTCACGGCTGCATCAATTCTGCTGCATCCCATTAATTTACATTTAAATAGAATAAAGTTTTACATTCACAGAACATTTCTTAAAATGACAGAATGGCTGTTGAAAAAAAAGAAAAGAGCTTGAAAATAAGAGAGAAAAAGAAGCAGCAATACAAATTTTAGTCATTTTAAACAAATCTTTTCCTAAATAATACTATGTGTGTTCACTGACACAGAAGAATGTTTATGACCATCACTCACAGGTTATCATTGTGACATTATCTAGACGCAAAGGGAGTTTTCCAAAGGCCAAATCACAAGGCTGGAGACTGTCCTTGTCAGACGACAGCTCACAAAAATCATTGCATGGCAGCCTTCACAGTTGGTGAACAACAATACATTGCAACGTCTAAATGCACTCTGTAATCAATTCACTTCTGTCTGTAGTCTGTTGCCAACATTGTTGAAAATACCACAAAAAACAAAAGTTTTCTAAGAATGATTCGTGTGCAGTAGGAGATCAACAATTACCAAAACTTATTTTGATTAGAATCAATAACATTAGTGGTCAACTTACTGTTTTTAACTATGTTATAACCACTATGTATCTATGTATAACCATGACATTTCAACTTCTCATAGGGACTTTTGCTACTGGTAAATTTGAAATGTTTAACGTTTTCGATTTTAAAATACTTTCTCCTGTCCCAACTTAATAGACAGATACAGCTGTAAATAAATTATTCGTAGGTAGATCTTCCTCAAAAACTGTACAGGTAAGTGTTTATGTGCAGCTATAAAAATATTGCTGGGTTTGTTGAAGCATCCCAACTTGCCGACATGGTAAAACTGACCCACAAGTATCGTGAGTTTGGGGAAGGACAATCTGTTCGATCAATGACAATGATATAAAACAATGAATATTTGTGCAATTTCTTTTGTGATGCTAGTGGTGCTGAAATTACAAATTTCAGAATTGAGATTTAGTGCATAACATGTACAATATAAGTCTGACACATTATCTCAGAATACCTTCTGACTGGTGTTGATAAATAGATCAAGAGTTGCTGAAACATACTATTCAAAGGTTAAAAATTATTGCTACAATTGTTGACATCATACAAATTATTTGCAATGTGTATACACCTCAGAACTCCTTTAGCTATTTGACTAAAGTAGCAAAAAGCAGTGAGTGCTGAATGTTCTGAGCAAACTGGAAGCACACCCCCTTTTTTAATTTACTAGAGTGTATTCTGCATCATATCACTAGAAAATATTCTCTTTCCAATTATGAAAAATAAAAATCATCAATCAGTGTGTGGCTTTGAACAGTTAAGAATATAACATTTTAGTTTTGTCTTTGTCAAGTCAACATTAATGAGTCGATATATTTAATTGACAGCTTTGGTATTACTTCCTTGAGCATTCTGTAGATGTAATATGTTAAAGCCTATCAAAATGTGTAATAATCAGGTAGGCAACTGACAATTGGTGAGCAGCATAATTAAACATGTAAAATAAACTTAATTGTGTTACTATCAGTCTGCTTGACACACTCCGACCCACTGCAGGAAATTATTTGGGATCAGAGCCACATAATCATTTCTGGGCACAAACATGCACCTACACACACAATTATGCTGTAATAAACAGCCTTCTAAATATGAAAGAGAATGTTTTGTTGATTGGTGTCTGAATGTGTTTCAATGCAATGCAGTGAACAAAAAGCCAGAGTGAAGCGAATCAATACCATGTTTTGGAGAAATGATATGTCCCTAAAATGCTCCTGTCACGGGGTAATGCAGTGATTAAAGATCTGAGCTGGTAACCTTAAGGTCATAACCTAAGGTTTTCAAAACACCCTGAAGGGGAAAGGACAGTTTCTGAGCTCCCCTTTCACCACTGAGCCCACTTAACCCCTGGTTGCTATGGTGGGACTGTCCTTGCATTAAAATGTGCTTTGGATAAAACGCATCTGCTTAATGTACAATATAATCAGCAGGATGCCATCATTTTGCATACATCTCTCAGGTTAAACAGTCCTATCATAAGCAGGCACAACACGCACTGCTCACCAAAGCTTATTGCTGTGTTATAAAGATGCAGTTACATTGTAATAATGCAATATGGAAAACAGCAACTATATTCACAACATTAAGTGCACAAATTTTCAATATACTTTTTTTTATCAACCAAATTCATTAATCATTCTATTAGAAGATACAATTTCTATTACAAACAGCATACCTATATATTAAAATGAATATATGAAGTAACAAAGCTATTTTATGCATTTTAGCACAGCTGGAAAGCTGTATTGACCAGTCAGTATCCAGGACTGGAATTATGCATTTTATAATGATTTCAAAAGTTGTAAAAAAAAAAAAAAAAAAAGTCTATAAAAAAATAAACAACTCCAAAGTGAAAACTCCATTTTATGTTTTTGATCATATGTTATTTGAGCAGCTCTTGTTTAGATGAATTTAGCTGCCATTAGGGGCCTGTGATATGCTTATTGATTTATGGTGCAAAACAAAGCAATTTGTACAATTGGAAAATTTGACATTAAAAATAACTACAAAGCATGTAGTTAATTTTTAGTGTTTTGGGGAAAAGAAGTAGTCTAACAAAGTTCAGAAATGCCCATAGGAGAATTTTCCTTTCTAGGCAAGTAAGAATTGTGTTTCTTGGGATGTTTGTGCTGTTTATACTGTGTGCAAGCGTGTTTGTGGGGGAGAAACTCAGTCAAGAGAGTAATTGGTTTTAATCATGAGATGCACACGCTGAAGACAAGGATAGGAAATAGAATCAAGACTACTCTTCCTTACACGCTCAAGAGGCATCAATCAGTCTGTTGTTCGATGTCCCTCTGAAACACACACACACACACACACACACACACACACACACACACACAAATAGGCAAAAACAACCATGTATGCACACAAGCACAATCCTTTTTTCACTTCTCATTTGTATCATCAGCTTAATGACTGGATTGGGCAGTTTGCCTGAATCACTCTCGAACTAAGGCCAGAGTGCCAGTGGCTTTATTAACTTGGCCTGTTTCCAGGCTTCCCATTACCAAGTCCTGCTGTAATTCCCATCCCTTTCTGCCTTTCCTTTCTGCATCATTTCACCCGACATCACCCTATCCACTCGCATAGCCTATTTTCACACCCCTCCATTCCAAAAATTTAATTTAACCTACAGAGAATGAATTGTGTATTTTCTTTTATTTTTAAAAGTGTACAGAGATTCTTTCTAAATGGGGGGGCATAACTGATGGCACAGACAAGACAGACAGCTGATTAAGCTGATCCACCAATCAGAACGTTCATTTCAGTTTTGATTGGATATTTGCTAACCAATCATATTTTCCATTTCAGTAAGGGACGGGACATTTACAGTATCTAATGCTGATGCACAAGCATCCATGGAGGGACCATAATTTGCGCTGTAAATGTATTTCCCTGTAAAACATAAATATGCATTTAAATTTAACGTATGCAATCAAACTTTGTGAAAATACTGCATGTTTTTGCACAAGTGCAAGTTTTTGATGCTCTTCACAGATGCTGGACAACTGTGTCCATTAATTATATAAAATGTCTTTTTTTTTCTTTTACTGTTGTCAGTGGTGCCTTCTTCTTGTGATATAAAATAATTAAAATGTAGATTTCTAAGTAGGAAAACAATTTCACTATACACAGAAACGCACATTATAGTACACATATAAACAAATAATCATTCATTCTTATGTAGGCTATATATGGTATTACAACATAATGTGTTAATGTGAACTTTACTTCACTCATATGAGCTATGCAATGCTTAACAGTTTATTGTACATTATGTATATATTAGTTTAATAATTAATTATAATTAATTAACAATTTTCATAGTAGTCTAATGAAAGCAACATTAATGACACTTATTAATTTAAATACATTTTTAACATCAAGTTACCATATCATGGTTCTTATTAGTGTACTGTACACTATGCCAGCAAGAAACTTACCCTGCTATACATTTTCATGTTCATGTGGAACTATAATTACAACAGCCAATATTAACATATAACAGCCTTCATAAATTCACAGCATGCCCACCTCTTCAGACACTACTGCACCACTGATATAGTCCACTGTGCAATGTATTTGTATGGCACAATGAGAAGTGCCTTGAAAACCTCTCTCTTTTTTCCTCTCCAGCAGTCTGTGGGTGTTTCTCAATCTCTCCATATCATCCACTGTAGAAATGAAATGAGTATAAGCATATAGAGAGCTGAACACATTGTTCCCCAACAGTTTTGAAAATGATACAATTGCAGTGGTACTTTACAGTATGTAAGCAAACCCAATAAATGATATATTTTACTAGTGGAAAACCCTTTGCTATTCTTTCATTGTGTTTCTTGGGCTAGCAGTAAAGGCTGTAAACACTAACAAAAAATGAACCCCTTGATATTTACCATGGTTATTCCATGGAATTCTTTGAATTGCACTGTAGTACAAAGTAAATACCATTTTATATGAATATGCTAATAAGCAAGTAAGTAGTCATTAGACAAAAGTGTCATTCAACAAAATATTCACATGAGAAATCGGCTTATTCTAGTTCCAAATATTTAGCCACGCTTTTTTTCCCCAATGTGCCAAATTTCGGACAAGTGCCACCATGCACCAAATAAAGGATGGGAATCGTAAAGAATGTAACTATTCTGGTTCCGGTTATGATTCCCCCTAATGATTCTGGTTCCTTAACAGTTCCATTAACAATTATCTAAGTACTTTTGAGAAAGAAATGTTAGGAAATAAGAAATGCTAATCTTTTTGGATTTACTATACCCTACGCTGCCAGTTACCAAATGATGAGATCATTTAATATTTTAACAGAACAAAAAGGTGTGTACAAAGATTTTATATAATTAAGACATTTAATTCATTCTTGCTTATTATTATCCCCCTTTCTCCCAATTTTGGAATGCCCAATCCCTATCACTTAGTAGGTTCTCGTGGTTACTCATCTCAATCCAGGTGCTGGAGGACAAGTCTCAGTTGCCTCTGCTTCTGAGACAGTCAATCTGTGCATCTTATCACGTGGCTCATCGTGCATGACACCGTGGAGACTCACACCATGCACAATTTACCACATGCTCCACTGAGGGTGAGGACCACTAATCGCTACCACGGGGATGTAACCCCATGTGACTTTACCCTCCCTAGCATCCGGGCTAATTTGATTGCTTAGGAGACCTGGCTGGAGTCACTCAGCACACCCTGGATTCGAACTCACTACTCCAGGGGATGTAGTCAGTGTCAATACTCACTGAGCTACCCAGGCCCCCATTTTATTCATTCTTAAATTTTTAGAAATAACTCTAATGACAACAAAACACATAGCGTGTATCTTGAACTACACATTGTCATATCTACAACGTTAGGTAGTAGGTCTTAGTTCTTGGAGTCAAACATGATGAAAAAAATTATTTGCATTTCAGTAAAGGCAAGGGTATATCTCGTGATTCCACATGTCAATACATATATCAAGCTTTTTATTCACTAAAAAGAACTGGCTTATAAGAGTAATTTGCTTGGGAGGTAGCACTGTATCTTTTGTGGTGTAGTTTCAAAAGAACTGACTCATTAGAATCATTTGTTCAGGAATCTGGCAAAACTGGTTAGAGTGTGTTTTTTGATGTACATTAGAAAGAGCTGGTTCATTAGAGTAATTAGGTAATCAGACTACACTGGTCACGCTGTACGTTTTGGGCTGCAATTTTTAAATTTTTTTTTTAGGGTTTAGGTAAGGATTAGGATTAAATTAATCTAATTACTACTCAAATGTTTCAGAAAATCTGATACGCTGTACCTTTCACGTCACATCCATTTAAAGAACTAAGTTTGTCTCGTGTTACTTAACTGTAACCCCTGTTCACTGATAAAAGCGGAACGAGATGCTGCGCTGATTTTAGCGCTTTGGGAACAGCTTTAGGTGTGACAGCTGTGAATATGTGTGCAACAAGTCAATGAAATTGACTAGAATTTATAGCCTCTGCTGGTGACATCAATTGGATGCACCTGTAGCATGGCTATAAATGGATGCATCACAGGTTTAGGTATTTTGTCTGAAGAGCAGTCCTGGGGCATCCCAGTGCGGCAATGAAGCGCATCATCTCATTCCGCTTTTATCAGGGAACAAGTAACACAAGACGTTCCCTGACAAAAAGCTACTTTGATGCTGCGTTGATTTTAGCGCTTTGGGAATGAGAATACCGCACTGTGGATGTCCGGACACCATACGGTTGTGTAGTTGTGCTCACAAGAGCGCAAGATGTCTCAGACATGAGCTTGTGATGTTGACTCAAGGGCATAAGTGGCATGAACATCCAAACTATAAAATCTTATGAATGTGTGCGGAGAGGACCAACCTGCCACATCACAAACATGCTGCAGAGGGACACCTCTAGCCAAGGATTTAGAAGAGTTGACCCCTCTGGTAGAGTGAGCCCTGATACCTACTGGCAAAGCTTGACCACACACCTCGTAGGCCAGCGCAATAGCGTCCCTCACCCAATGTGACATAGTCTGCTTGGTGGCGGCCGCCCCCCTGTTGCGGCCCCCATGGCAAACGAACAGTTGCCCTGACTTATGCCACTGGCTAGTGCGGTGGACATAAGTCTGAAGGGCACAGACAAAGTCTGTGAATTCTTCCACCGTTGTAAACGGCGGGGAGCAGAAGGCTTCAAGAGTGACCGGATGTACAGCCGAGAAAGGAACCTTAGGCAGGTAGTCAGGATGAGGGTGCAAAATTGCTCTAGCTATTCCTGGGGCAAAATCTAAGTAGGCTGGCAAGACAGACAGAGCCTGTAGATCCCCAAATTGCCATAAGAAAAACCATCTTGAGAGTCCATCTTGAGAGTCATAAGTTTATCAGATGCTGATTCTAGAGGTTCGATGGGGGTCTAAACAGACCCTCAAGGACTATTGCTAAGTCCCATGAGGGGTTCCTGGTCCTAGCAGGAGGTCTCAGTCGCATGGCTCCACGAACGAAGCGAGCGAACAGAGGATGTCTCCCCAACGGCACCTTGTCAATAAAGGTGTGACAAGGCATGACAAGCCGATAGAGCGGCCACGTAAACCCTGAGAGTGGTGGGGCATGTGCCTGCTGATAATTTTTCCTGCAGAAAGTCCAGAACTGAAGCAAACTGGATCTGCATTATGTGCTATGCACTATCTTTCAAAAACACCCCATTTATTGGCGTAACTTCTTCTAGTAGAGGGAGCCCTTGCACTTAGAATGGTCTTGATAACTTCAGGTGAAAGCCCAGTGTCCCTCAGTTGGTACCATTCAGGGGCCAAACATGAAGGTTCCACAGCTCAGGCCGGGGATGAAATGTTGTCCTCTGCACCTGAGACAGAAGGTCCCTCCTGTCCGGAATCGCCCAAGGCGAGCCGTTGAGGAGAGACATTATCTCTGAGAACATTATCCTGTTTGACCAGCGCAGTGCTATCAGTAAGAGGCAGGACCCTTGCTGGCGAACTCTTGACAAGACTTGCCAAGGGGAAAGCATACAGGCGCATTCTGGGCCATATATGTGCCATCAAGTTTAGACCCGGGGGGGCAGGGTGACTCAGAGAGAAGTAGAGGGGACATTGCACTGTCTGTTGGGAGGCAAAGAGGTCCACTTCTGCTTATGTAAAATCTCAACCAGATTTGTTCCACTACCTTAGGGTGGAGTTTCCACTCCCTGTGTGTATTTTCTGTCTGGACAGTAAATCTTCTCCCATTCAGTCATCCAGGGATATAAGCTGCTCTGATTAACAGGAGGTTGCCCTGAGCCCAAAGGAGAGGAGCTATGCCAGTCTGTTCAGCTGGCCAGAAATACAGCCATCAACTCAAAACATTTAATGTGACAATCGAGCTGACGACCCTCCCATTCCCCTTGAGCTGGAAGACCACTTAAGACTGCTACCCAGCCCGTCAGAGAGGCGTCTGTCATTAGAAACCTGCATCCACTGGCTAGAGTGGGACCCAAAGTGAAGAACCGGGGTCTGAACCACATAGAAAGGGTACGTAGCATGCGGTGCGTAACCCTTATCAGCCTAGGGGATTGGCCCTTGGATGAAATCCCCTGGCTATGAGCCACAACTGAAATGGTCTCATGTGCAAAAAGGCCCAAAGGGATCACCGAGGACGCTGTTGCTATGAGATCTAGTAGTCGCTGATACTGACGAACAGTGCAACCTTGGCCTAGCCTGACTTTGCTCAGGGTGTTTTGAATGGACTCGATTAGAGCGGGAGACAATTGTGCTCGCATTATGCTCGAATTCCATACGATGCCCAGATAGTAGTTTTCTGAGTGGGAGAGAGGACACTTTTCTTGGTGTTGAGCCTCAACCCCAGAGAAACCAGATGAGCTAAGATGATATCCCTGTGCTGTAATGCCTGTTCTTGTGACTTTGCTAGTATCAACCAGTCGTCTAATTCAGAATGCGGATGTCCCGGAGTTGCAAAGGAGCCAGTGCTGCATCCATGCATTCCGTGAATGTGCGGGGTGATAAGGCTAGACCGAATGGAAGAACCCGATATACTGTAGGAAAGCTTTGCCCACGAAAGTGAACCTCAGGAACTTCCTAAGTTGTGGCAGACTTTACATATGAAAGTACGAGTCCATGAGATCGATCGTGACCAACCAATCGTGATGTTGTATCTGAGACACGACCGTCTTGACGGTTAGCATCTTGATCTTGAACGCCCTCGGAGCGATTCAAGCCTCGAAGGTCTAAAATCGGACGCAACCCCCCATCCTTCTTTGGAACCAGGAAGTATCTCTGTAGTAACCTGACTCTCTTTCTAGAAGGGGAACATGTTTTATGGCCCCTTTGACCAAGAGATTTTGCAGTTCTCTCCACAGTAAACATGCTTGCTCCGGTTTCACGGTAGTGGGAACCACTGTAGCCTTTTTCTACTGTTCTTAGGACTCACATAGAATCACCTGGAAGTAGTTTCCACACTGCCAGGTTCTCTGAGATGGGTATTGATTCTGACACTTCCTGTTGAGGGGATGTCAAGTGTCCCATGTCCTGGACTACGCAGGAAGCAATGGAACACCCAACATTTTGCTGGAACCCCTCTAACTCCCGAAACACCAGAGGCGGCAAGAATGGAGAGGTTTTGTGGGGGTATCGGGAGGGTACAGGTGGATATTTTTGAGCCTCCCGTCTAGAAGGACTGGGGTGGGGATGAGTGGCCGACGGCCCCTCTCCCTCAGTGCGGTGAGGAAGGAATTGCCCGAAGGCTTCCTCGTGGCTTTTTGCCTCCTGGAACCTGGTGATAACAACATTCATAGCATCACCAAATAAGCCAGAAGGCGAAAATGGGACATCGAGAAGGAAAAATTTGTCCTTATCTCTGATGCCCGACAGGTTGAACCATAAGTGTCTCTCAGTGCTGACTAAAGCAGACGTAGACGGCCAATGGCGCGATCCGTCTGCTTGGTCGTGCGAAAAGACAAATTCGTGGCTCGACGAAGCTCAGAGTAAGCCTCTTCGTCGACCGTGTTGCCCGCATTCAGGTCCTTCAACAGATCAGCCTGGAACGCCTGTAACACTGCCATAGTGTGCAGGGCAGCACCAGCCTGACCTGCTGCCTGATAAGCCTTCCCCACAAGCTTGGAGGTAGTCCTGCACGGCTCTGTTGGGAGAGAGGGTCTCTTTAGTGATGATGCCGAGCCAGGCGAGAGATAACCTGCAAGTGTCTCTTCTACCGGCGGCATCACCGAATACCCCCGTGTCTTAGCACCTACGATAGTCGAATATGTCGTTGTCGAGGGCACGAATACACAGGAAGTATAAAGATTCCTCCGTGAATGAGAAAGCTCGTTATGGAGGTCATCAAAGAAAGGAAGGGACTGATATAGTGTTCCCCATTTTTTTCTTTTTTTTTTTTGGCCACCAAACAGAAATCTGTCTTCTAGTTTGGAATGTTTGGGGTCTCTTATTCACGTGGCAGGTCTAACTGTAGCCTGGTCACAGCCCGAGTAACAATGCGCTTCAGGCTCACGAGAAGGATCAGCTTGATCTGGGGAGAGAGCGAGCGATAGGGACAAACCCGTCTCTCACTCCTCAGCCAGATCAATCGAGAGCCCCACGATGAAAGAGTGGGTGCTGGCTCTTGGAAGTAAGTGAGACGAGGGGGAAGCATTTTGACTGTAAACAGATCACCAGTCCCAACACAAGAGCAGCATGCTCTTCCCCCAAACACACAAAACAAAACAGGTGCGTTTCCATTTCAGCCATAGAGCGTAAACATGGGAACACACACTGCTTGCTTTGCTTAACACTCATTCTTGGAAAGGAGAAAAGCTTTTCTGTGCACTGCCTAACAAATTCTAACTCCTAACAGAGAAAAGAAAGTTCTGACAGCTTGAGAACCACAACACACACAGAGTGATCTGAAGACAAAAGATCTGACGATGCACCTGTGACGCATCTATTTATAGCCCTGCTACAGGTGCATCCAACTGATGTCCCCAGCAGAGGCTATACATTCTAGTCAATTTAATTGAAGTGTTGCACACATATTCATAGCTGGTCACACCTAAAGCTGTTCCCAAAGCGCTAAAATCAGCACAGCAAAGTGTAACTTTTTGACAGGGAACATGTACTTGCGCAGTGCGACACAACTGTAGTCCTAGTTTTGGCCACTGGAAGTGTCAGTTCAGACATTTGGAAAGCATACACCTATTGCATTTTAGCAGACAAAACATACAACGACACTAGGGTTAATTAACTTGCTAATTAAAGGGATAGTTCACCCCAAAAAAAAAATTCTCTCATCAGTTACTCACCCTCATGCCATCCCAGTTGTATATGACATCCTTTCTTCAGCAGAATACATTTGAAAAAAGAAAAGAAAAAAGAATAATATCTCAGCTCAGTAGGGCCTTATAATGCAAGTGGATGGTAACACAATTTTTGATGCTCCAAAAAGCAATCAGCATTAACATCATCCATACAACTCCAGTGATTAAATGAATGTCTTATTAAGCGATATGATCACTTTTGGTGCTAAATCACTGCATCCGTTAAGCAGCAATATGCACATTCACGAGAGGGCTGAGGTCAATCGGTCTTTCCAGCAATGGCATGGCAACGTTCCACTCATTGCAGCAGAAGCTCTCTACCTCGGTTGGCATTTCCTACATGTTCACCACCACATCTCCTAAGCTCTCTGCCTCTCTGAGGCTTGTTGTTGTGCTGCTGTTGCTCCAGCCTCCTCCATCTCCCTGTGCTCCTGGTCAGAGTACTCAGATTAAAATAAATATGGTTGTGCAAAAACTTGTATCTCATTTTCTCCTTTTAAATCAAAATCTTCTCACATCTTTTTTAAAATTTGCTTCAATTTGTTTACTGCATTCGTTCAGTACAATGTTCCTCTTACTCAGTTGTAAGCAGCGCTGCTCTTCTGGGTGATCACGCGTGTCAACACCAATACAGCACATGAGAGACTGCGTGACCTCAGCCCTATCATGAACGAACATACCACTGCTTAACGGAAGCAATTATTTATAATTAAAAATAACTTAAATATGGATCTTTTTCACACTAAAGTGATCACATCGTTTTATATGACATTAATTTAACCTCTTTAGTGTTATGGATGACATTAATACTGATTGTCTGTGCTTTTTGGAGCATCAAAATTCATGTTACCATTCAAATTCATTGTAAGGACCTATAGTGAGTTGAAATATTTTTTTTATTTTTCTTCAGATATGTTGAATAAAGAAAGTCATAAATCTGGGATGGCATGAGGGTGAGTAAATAATGAGAGAATTTTCATTTTGGGATGAACTATCCCTTTAAGTACAATTATGAAATTATGCAGAGTGGTTATAGTTCATGTGTCTGCTTGAGGTGAGCGAACCAGCAACCTTCATGTTATCAGCTTTACCTCCTAGACCACACCACCCCCATGGTAATCATTTAATACCAGTTTTAATAGTATTGTATTACCATTTCATTTTATACTATCACTGTCCCATGACACCACCACCACCATGCTTTTTTGGGTATGTGGTAACATCTGTTATCACCAATGAAAATGTGGTTTGATATATCAGAAACATCCATAATTGACCACAGGAACAGTGTCTTTTTAGAATAAAGATTAACAATATTTCAAGCCTGTTAAAATGTAAGTGTAAAGTCAACATTTGCCATTACTTTCAGTATCTAACAACAACAGGTGTCTTAAGTGCTTAGTCTGTCAGTTAGTTTGACAAACATCTAATTATAACCAGCTAATTTGCAATGTATAATTTATGAATTTATGTTTCTATGTGATTCATCTAATTGTAGTCATATTTGTTGCCTCACCAGTTAAAACATAACAGTATGGCTAATCCCAGTCATTTTCATGTTTGCACATCCATTGCCATTGACAGTAATAGCTTAAGTGAGTGCTCACCAATGTAGGCTGTACATAATGTAAATTCCTTGGCTTTTGATGTGTGAGAATTCACCATAGATTTTCTTCACTATGAAGCATCTTACTCCCCAGACTATACTAAACAATGATGTCATTGATGACCTTAAAAATGCCATTGCTGAGGGTCTTTGTCTTTCCGATCTTCTCTCTTGGTCTCCCTAACAAAAAAGCAATAAACACATGGCACGAATCTGCATTGCTCAAAATACTTCTAATGTTCTTTATGATGTGACATTGGAGGGTGAGAAGAGACTAAATCACCATTCTGCATCCCATTGCAAGCAATACACAGATTCACAGAAATGTAAAAATGATAAAATGTCAAAGATGATGTCAAGAGATTTTGAGATTTAGTTGATAACATAGGTATAAAAATCCCTGTATTGCTTGAAAGCAGACATAAATCACTAAATGATAAGCAGTTAATCAGATTCACAGGTGACAGAGTGGACAACTCCTGGCAGCCATGCTGGAATCAGAGCAATATCAGATCACAACAAACCCTCACTCAGACACACACAAATATTTTTACATTGCTGTTAAATTTGAATGACAGGGAGCTAAACTTGTTCTAAAGACCAGTGTTGGGTAAGTAACTAAGAAAAAGTAATACACTACAAATAACTAATGATCTAAATTGAAATCTGATTACTTGACTGATTACTTCACTGAATAGTAATCTCATATTCTCAATTCCACTAATTACTTTTAAGTTACTTTCTAAAACACTTTTCACAAACATTTATGTTTTTATGCAAAAGTCAAACAATGCATATGTCTATTAAATAAACATTAAAATAATATCTATTTCCCCCGCTTGTTCATCATTGCACACCCTTCATCTGTCACAGAAACGCAAACATTGTACATATGAATATAAACTCATTTCTATCGGGGAAGACACGCAGGCTTGAGTGAGGTTTAAGATACCAATTATTTGATTAATGTAGAACAGAAAAGTAATGTCTCTCTTTGGCGTAGGCCCCGTCTGGCGGTCCAAGGGAGTTGTATTCGGAACCATCATATCCTGCCGGAGATAGGAGGCAGGGGCGAGGAGCCTACCCCCGTGCGGGACGGGGCTCAAATGGTGGTGGTGGGGTGGTGGAGGTTGCCGTGTTAGCGCACTGAAACAGCAATGTGATAGATTGTGAGCAGACATATAAAGCAATGGCTTACCTGCGATTGGCTAGGAATTACCCAGCTAATAGTGTGATGATGTACATCTGCTAGTCTTCCCGTTAGAACTACACTGAGCTCACATTGAGCACTTCATTAAGAATACATGTTCACCTACTTATTAATGCGATTATCTAATCAGCCAATCATGTGGCAGCAGTGCAATCGAGAAAATCATGCAGATACGCGTCAGGAGATTCAGTTAATGTTCACATGTATGAGTATTTCTGTAACTGCTGATCTCCTGGGATTTTCATGCACAACAGTCTATAGAACATACTCAGACTGTTGCCAAAAATAAAAAACATCCATTGAGTGGCAGTTCTGAGGACAGAAACACTTTGATGAGATAGTTCAATGGAGACTGGCCAGATGGGTTGGAGCTGAGAGAAAGACTACGGTAACTCAGATAATACTGTACAATTGTGGTGACCAGAATAAAAAACAAATTATTCTTTCAGAATAACAAAAAATATTTAAGTCAACATAAAATGTACTTAAATATAGATTTGTTTCTCACCCAGAACTATCATATCACTTCTAAAGTTATAGATTTAACCACTGGAGTCTTATGGATTACTTTTCTGCTGCTTTTATTTGGATTTTGAAGCTTACATTTTATGGTACCCATTCACTTGCATTGTGAGGCCCTCATAGTTGAGATGTTCATCTAAATATCTTAGATTAGTTGGAGATCATTTGGAGCAGGTGAGTTGGTCAACACGATCACAAGTTCGGCATCTTGTTTCCAAGTATTCCAGTACTCCAGGATCAGCCAAATGATGCTGATTCACTGACAAGCGCCATCTCCTATCAGATATTTTTGCATCGGTTCAATAGTACATTCCCTTGTGGCACAACCAGAAATGTGTTGCATCAGCCACATGGGAGAAATGGGTTTGCATCTTGCATTGAAACCAGGAAGTAACTGCGACATCAAACTGCATAATCTGTGACAGGTATGTTTGGGAGGTTGCATTTTCCCTTCTAGTATTACAATTCCTTCTGTTTCTGAGATCAGTTGGTTGGATTCTCTTGACTGAAGTGATATAATAAAAAAAGTGGTGGGCAATGGAAGGGGTTGGAGAGCATTTATACATATATAAATATTAGGGCCAGTGGTAGCTCAACGGTTAAGGCACTGGGTTACTGACCGAAAGGTCGGGGGTTCAAGCCCCAGCACTGTCAAGATACCACTGTTGGGCCCTTGAGCAAGGCCCTTGATCCTATCTGCTCCAGGGGTGCTGTTTCATGGCTGACCCTGCGCTCTGACCTAGCTAGCATATGCAAAAAACTGCATTTCATTGGCTCTGCACAATGACAATAAAGTTGAAACTTAATTAGGAATCTGCTTGCTAAAGTCATTGGTCTTCTGTCCACTTATGCTATGATAGTATGGTATAGCCATGATTCTTTAGACATACTACGATTAAAATACCTGTATTTATACAATGCACCTTACAGCACCATGTAAATTCTATGGTATATGTGTATGAATAATTTTATACAATGAATTATATCCAATATCATGGAATGCCAATCTGATACCATTACTAAGATAAGCCACAGTGTATACAGTATATTGTTTTTTTATAAGGGTCTAAACAGAGGAAATGCATGTGGAAAGACCAGAACTAAGACGGTCTGTTTCTTTAATGGCAGCTTAAGCCTTTCATATTAACTGGTGATCAGCCCACTCAAACCATAAGCCATCTTGCTATCATTTCTCTGGTAGTGAAGGGGAGGAGACTATCCTTCACAAACTGCTTGTCTTTGCTTTTTTATATTCCCTAAGCTTCTCTCCTTCCCTAGCCCCTCACTCTCTCTTTTGCTTGCTCTCTCTTCCTCTCTCTCACGTTAGTGGTATGATTGACAGCCAGCGGGATGGGTTTTTAACGATGTCTCATAGCACATTAGGCTGATGGCTGTTATATTGGGACAATGTGACCTCCTCTCCCTCTGTATGACATACATATGCTCCTGTGTGTGCATGTGTGCACTCTCTCACACACACACACAAACCATAAACCAACTTTGTGAATTTCTTTGTCAGTCACGCAACCCATTTCACCATAAATTATCAAAACTCATATTTGATTGAAATGGTTTGCTTTCTATTCCAATTATCATGATGTCCATTTTCTGTGAATACGTTAAGATATTTTTTTCACCGAGGGAAGAAAGTTATAAGGACAGAATTTTCATTTTGGGGAAACCATCCCTTTTAGACATTACAGTATCTTACCAATAATTTTGTGTTATGAATCTGTGTTCAAACGGAGCTAGGATTTATCTCTGGGATAATATTTAATACTTCTGTGTAATATACAGTATACTGTATGTTAAAACACACAGTATATATATATATATATATATATATATATATATATATATACTGTAATGCAGACAAATTACGACCAAATACCTATAAATAAAGACCCAACATGAAAATGATGGATTCATGAATAATTTGATGTATAACAGTGATTGTACTTCATAATTGCTGCAATAAGGCGAGTTGTGTTTTTTTGGCTGATTTCACAGTATTCAAAGGCCTGGCAGTTACTCTGCAGCTGTGGAGTAATTCCCAATCACAACACACTCCATTACTCACTCTGCCATAATTATAGTAACTGTGATTTTCATCGCAAAACCAAATTAATCTCTTATTTCACACTGGTGAGTCCTTAATCAATTCAGAGACACTCCTTTGTTGTGGTGTGCATATGAGTACTCAATCATTCTGTATATGTGTGGCAGATACATTTGAGTATTGATGTGCATGTGTTGTGCAATTGTGTATATGTGCTCGCGCTGTTTACATTTCTCTACAAATTGGTATTTGAGCACTTTCTGTTTTGTGCCAGAGTAATCTTATTCACATTGGTAAGTATTCATACATACATTTTTGCACATTTGGATAGACACTGAAGCATACAATATAATCATATTTTAACCCTCCTATTGCATTCAAAATCTGTATGCACCTTTTGCATTTGTGTACAGGCACGTGCACACTTAGACATCAAAGGGAGCTTGAGCCACCTGAGTGAATGTGCCCTTTTTTCTGGTCTAGTTAATATATATATATATATATATTAGGGCTGTCAATTAAGAACATGGTGTCCCAATTAATTAATCGCAATTAATCACATTTAATCGCATATACAAATATTTGCTGAGAAAGTCCCTCATATAACAATAAATCAATAGATAATGATGAAATAATTATACATCTTTAAATATTTAAAAACTATATATATATATATTAGTGCTGTTGATTTAACGCGTTAATTCAGTGTTATTAATTTTACAAAAAATAACGCGTTAAAAAAAATGAACGCATTTAATTGCATGCCCCCGCACCATAATAAGATTCCTGAGAAATGCAAGCTTGTAGTACCACCTTTTACTCCAGAGGGCAGTAAGTGAAATTTCAGCTGTATGAGCAACACGCAGTTTATATAGTGAAGAAAACACTTCAGTAGGTGTTCTTGCATTCAAAACACTCGAAGGAGCGCAAATGCAATCTAAGGGACCTCAAGATGCATTTAAAGATTACATTCTTGTAGCAGAAGAGTTAGTCATTGATAAGTAAATACAAAAAGCGGCTTTAGAATATTTAGTATTGTTTACTACCATATTATTGAACATAAGCCAATCATTGGCATGCAGTTCACAGCAATCCATTTCGCAAGTGAATTTGTCAATCAGTTGGATATTTATTATGACGCTTGTTTAAGGACAATTTACGTAAATTTACACCTGGATAATTTATGCTTGTATAGTGTCTTGGGTGCGTTGTGTCATAAACATAAAATTTTAGGTCAAGTTAAATATAGTTTCATAATTAGAACACATATTGAGATCCCTTTGTTCGAACTTGTGCTTCATCAAGTGTTTTGAACGCATGAACGTAATGCATGTTTGAGTTGTGCTATCTGCTAGAGGGCCGTTTTCTTCACTGTATAAACTGTGCATTGCCATATAGCTGAAGTTTCACTTACTACCCTCTGGAGTAAACAGGTGGTACAACAAGCTTGTATTTCTCAGGAATCTTCCTTATTACCGTCCTGGGGCATTGTGATTAATTTCATTAATTGTTTTAATTGTTTTAATTTTTTTTTATAAAAATTAATCGCACTGAATTAATGTTAAAACGACAGCCCTAATATATATATTCCCGTTTGTGCACAGCTTCCCTGTCAAACAAATATATTTATTGAATAAAAAATAAAAATATCAGGTCAGGAGATGAGACTATGTCGAGTTCCAATGCCCTCTCTCCATCAGCGTCTCCGCGCAGCAGTGCAGCACACATCGGCACATCAGACACACAGACAGGCAGGCAGTAGCCCCTCCCAGCACCTATCCCAGATGTGTTTTTCTTGGCTTGTGTGGAGGTGAGAGGTGATGAACAAAATACTAAGCTACCAGTGCCTCGACTTTACAGCTAATTAGCCAAAAGACAAATATAGTTAACTTATGTCTTGCTAACATGCATGACTCATGAGCTACTAGTAATAAGTTAGCTAAAGTTTAGCTAAGGCAATATATCATGGCCATACAGGCTAATGTACTGTACTTAATGGAGACACTACAGGTGAATACAGTAAACTTGTGTCTAATAACATCGTCACAATTGCAACATTGATATGCAAATTAGCTGTTAGCTAATTAAAATGCGCTAATTGCATACATTTGACAAGGCACTGCGGGTGAATAGGATAAACAAAATAACTTAAGCATATCACTACAGAACTTCCCCAGTTAATGACTTACATCAAGAGTCTTTTCCCCTGAAATGTTATGTTTAAATATGCAGATTAGCTTGTTTTGGTTAATTTAGAAGAAATCTACAGATGCAAACAGACAGAGGGTAGTAGGCTTAAAACAAACACCATCTAAATGTGCATTTTGGAAGTTTTCTTTCCCATTAGAGTAAAAGAAGACATGGAAGCAAAATACACCAAAATCGTCTTGGTTACTATTGTAACCTCTGTTCCCCTGGGAGGGAACGAGTCGTTGTGTCGAAGGAAGTGACACAAGGGGTCTTCTCGAATGCCGAATCGTACCTCTGAACCTGAGAAAAGGCCAATGTCAAGTTGGCAGACAGAATTTGCATGCCCCGCCCCGGACATACGGGTATAAAGGGAAGCGGGGCAGCGAATGCCAGTCAGGATTTTGCACTGAAAAGGATGAAGCACGGCCATTTACAGTGCTAGGTCTAGTGCCACGCCAGGAGGGACACAATGTCTCGTTCCCTCCCTCGGGGAACGGAGGTTACAATAGTAACCAATACGTTACGCTTCTGTCACTCTCTCGATGTTGTGTCGAAAGAAGTGACACAAGGGGTCCATATAAAAATGCCACGCACTGACCGTGTTATGTGACTGTCGGAACGCAGAGGTCTGGGTGCGGATGCCAGAGAGTGCCCCATCTCTGAGAAAGAAGGTCCTCCCTCAGGGGGATTTTCCAGGGAGGGGCTGTCGCAAGGAGCGTGAGATCCGAAAACCAGGTGCGGGTGGGCCAGTAGGGGGCCACCAAGATGACCTGAACCTCGTCCTCCCTGATCTTGAACAGCATCGATGCAAGAAGGCTCACTGGGGGAAATGCGTACTTGCGCAGCCCAATGTGTGCCGGGGCCAGCTGTGTGCCAGCGTGTCTGTCCCGAGGGGAGCATCCATCAGGGAATACCAGAGCGGGCAATGGGAGTGGTCTTGGGAAGCAAAGAGGTCTACTTGTGCCTTTCTGAATCGGTCCCAAATGAGCTGGACCACCTGGGGGTGGAGCCTCCACTCTCCGCTGGGCGAAACCTGTCGTGACAGCACTTCCGCCATCGTAACAGAGATGCTCTGTTCCCAGTTGACCTGAAGCCCTAAATGGCTGAGGTCCTGAGCACCTGGTCCCAGTGAGTGCATAGTAATTCTCGAGAGTGGGCCAGAATGAGCCAGTTGTCGAGGTAATTGAATATGCGGATGCCCACTTCGGTAATTGAATATGCGGATGCCCACTTCCCTTAGGGGGGCAAGAGCGGCCTCTGCAACCTTCGTGAAGACGCGAGGGGACAGGGACAGGCCGAAGGGGAGGAGCTTGTACTGATATGCCTGGCCATCGAACGCGAACCGTAAGAAGGGTCGGTGTCGCGGCAAAATGGAGGCGTGGAAGTACGCGTCCTTCAGGTCTACCGCCGCGAACCAATCTAGCTGTCGAACGCAGGTGAGAATCTGTTTCTGCGTGAGCATTTTGAACGGGAGTTTGTGCAAAGCCCGGTTGAGAACTCGCAAGTCCAAGATTGGTCGTAACTCAGCACTTTCCTTGGGTACGATAAAGTAAGGGCTGTAGAAACCCTTCTTCATCTTGGCTGGAGGTACGGGCTCTATCGCGTCCTTGAGGAGCAGGGTGGAAATCTCTGCTTGTAAGGCACTGGCTTGTTGGCCATATAGGCCTTGTGTGGCTGTGAGCGGCGCCGGGCACCGAGGTACCAATCATCGAGCCGTGAAGGCTGTGGGGAGGAGGGAGGGTTCCAATCCAAGCCCACACTCACGGCAGCCCGGGAAAGCATATCGGCCATCTGTGCGTCCACCTCAGACTGGGCGGGCTGGCCCGAAGGCGGCAGCCCAATCGAGTCTTCTGCATCAGACGCCTGAATGCTCTCCGATGCAGTGGTGATGTCATCATCCAAGCCCGGGGGCTCGAGGGAGAGCAACTGCTGGCGAGTTGTGCTCATCCCGAGCTAGGATGGAAGCACACGAGCATGTCGGGGGGCCGGTGGTTCGTGGGGATTTACCCGGCGAAACTGAGCCTGTCATTATCCCCATATCGCCTTCAACGCCAGCCGGGCCGTCCTCAATCCCGTGGGAAGAAGGAGCAATGCGGGGGGCAGCTGAAGTGGCATTCACCTTCAGGAAGGACAGCCGCGACCGCAACGTTGCAATGGTCATGTTGCAGTGGACGTTCAACGCCACTGTGTATTGCTCTTTTTTGTGAGTGGAAAACTCTGACTCTTTTAGAGAAAATATAGCTCATTTAGGAGGAGAACACTTTTTTAAACAGGAAGAAGCGCTGTCGAAGAGCCCAGAGGCATGAACTGCACAGCGTGCAGAGAGAGAAACGTCAGCTGGAAATGCACCGTGCGGATGCAACAGCCACGCTTCTCACTGGTAGAGGTGAGTGGAACAGTAGTGAGATTGAGCTGCTTGCTGCACAACCATTTGGCTCCGAAGAAAAATTCTGACTGGCATTCGCTGCCCCGCTTCCCTTTATACCCGTATGTCTGGGGCGGGGCATGCAAATTCTGTCTGCCAACTTGACATTGCCCTTTTCTCAGGTTCAGAGGTACGATTCAGCGTCTGAGAAGGCACCTTGTGTCACTTCCTTCAACACAACGTCGAGAGAGTGACAGAAGGGGAACATTTGATACTGATACATGTGCATCATGGCTGCCTCTGATTCTCTGCTTGCAACCAGCAATAATGTAAAATAATGTGTGTTACGTTCACTACCCCTAGACCTTTATAAAGTTTGTAACAGTAACTCTCAGCAAAATCTGGCTGGCACACATTGCTATATTAGGTCATTAGATTAAATAAATATACACATAGCTAGTCACTAGTTAAATAATCTCTGGGCTCTCCTGGCTCATGTAAATATAAAGAGTTAGGTCACTAGTTTTTATCCTATTTGGCTAATCAGGCCAAGGCACACATATAAATTTAGCAGTACGCCATTTGGCCTGCGGCCTAGACACACCTAGCTAGCATACATACATTGCACATGGCTCTTCAGAGCAGCAGCAGTACACAAATCTTGTTGATAGATCTGCTATGTTGAGGGTTTTGTGTTTTGTTTTTATGTTTTTACAGTATGTGTTTGCAAATTCCCTGCTTTGTTGGGGGGTTGTTTGTTTTTTCTATTTGTGAAGCAGCATGTAACATGCTTGATCCAGCATTTTTTGCATTTTGTCTCATTGTGCAGCAGCAGCAGCAGCAGCAGCATGTCCCCATTTTAACTCAGTATGTATGTGTATTTTCTAGCACAAGGTTTTTCAAACTGGGATCTAGCGACTCCCAGGGGTCCGCAAGGGGGTGCTGGGGGGGTCCACAAAGATTTCAGAGAAATAAGTGTAAACATGTAGACATTGTTTCACATAATTTCTGTTTAGTTATTATTTTCCAATTAATATTTTAACACATTATTTTGGCTTCAATACAATTTAAAAGGCAATTTAAAAATTTTGCAAACAAAAAATCTACATAATATCAGGTTTACTAGTTTTATCACACAGGGGGTCCCTCGCAAGGGGATCATCAAATTTGGGGGTCCTTGGCACAAAAAACCCATGTTCTAGCAGGAGCAAGTCTCCATACATGCTCTGCCACAGAAGCAGCAGCGTAGCAGATCTAGTTCGCCAAGACCAATAGCTTATCAATATATCATACCCACATTCAAATGCTAAATATTTTTTAAGAGTTGTCATGACTGAACTTTAGAATTGTACTAATTTACAAATCCTCTGAAGGAGGATCCTTGGAAAAATTCTCAAATCCTCTGGAAAAGAAACTCTTCAGACTTTCTATTTTTTTCCTGATTTTTTTTAAGAGTTAAATACTTAGACACTAATCTCATACCATAACTTGAGCTATCTGTAAATTATGGCGAAATGAAATTTTGTTTGAGAAAGACTTATATAACAGCACATTATATGAATTATAAATAAAATCCAGATGGGACTAATCAAAGTAATTTGTACTCTTCAAATGTTTAAATCTATTCATCAAATGTAATTAATCAGTTTTAAGTTCAACAAATACAGAACATAAGCATTAAATAAAGGCATTAAATTAATACGATGCCCTTTAATATATCAGATTAATATAATATAAATTAAATAATCACAATTAAATCAACCTATTAACAAAGGATTCATAAACATTTGTACACCTTAAGTTGATCATAACTTAAAGTGTTTACATTTTTTTTATGCTTTCAGTATGTCAGTATTATGTGTTTCAGTGCATAGCCAAACATACAAAAATACATATGCTTAAACCACACTTTATGTACAAATGCCAACAAAACAATTATTTTGGTTTTTGTCTCACCCTATGAGACTATTAAGACTATTATTATTACTCTATGTTTACCTTCTTGTTCAACCAATCAAAAACAATTTTACTCAAATGTAAAAAGTTTTATTAAAGGCACTTTTTTAACTGTTTTGTTCTTTTTACTACATTTATTCCGGAAAACCTGTACACACAATGCTATCCCATTGTTTAGTAGTAAATACATTTGTGTGTCTTTCAGCCCCTTATTTTTGAATGCATGTGTTTGTAATTCAAGTGATTTTTTTGATGTATGAAAGATTCAGATCCAGCCTCTTGGCTTATATTCTTACATTCTGTCTCTAGGGGACTCAGTAATGACTACCCTGGTGTACAATCAAAGTAAAATGATTATGCCTTATATTCTAAAAAAGCCTCACAAGTAACGTCAAAGATAAAGCACCTCATCGTCAGCCCCTTCATGTCTCTAGGTAGTCAGCAAGCACTGTTTTCATGGCTGCTGCCTCTTAAACGTTTTATTGCTGATGATTGTAAGAAAGAAAAACAAAAACAACAACACCTAATTAGACCATAAATGTCCTCATGGGACAAGATACCCCTCAAATGACCTTGAGAGTGTGCTTACTGTTTGTAAAGCCAAAGAATGCTTACTCCCAACCCAAACTTTAGCCACGCTGTCAGCATACAGCCGGTTGTGGTAACAGATTTACTTATTCTTGCATGGAGGACAAATATATGTACAAGACCTCTGCTTTTTCGCATATTATTTTTGCATATATAAAAATGCAACCCATGTAATGGGGGCATAAGTGCACTATCCAACTAAATACAAGCCAGACTTCCAACGAATTAGCCAATGTGCTAGTGGAGATTCAAGAGATATTTTTCCACTGCAAGCATCCACATCACGTAGCCTAATTGACAATGTATCTTTATCTTCTGTCACATAAAAATATTGTTTGTTTCCCCAGATGCTTGGTATAGTAATTTTCAAATGTCACCTGCCAGGCTCTGTAGGAATGCACTTTTAAAGACAGCGACCAAGTGTGATGAGCAGTAATCACTGAGAGACAGTGGAGAGAATCAATATTCCAAAAACAGATAGTGATTTTTCTGCATTAGGAGCTGACAGGGTTGATTAGCATTAACCTTGCTCACGTAACCACATTGTTCAACTGTGAAACTAACTGTCAAAAGGCACAGTTGAATTGATATTCCTCCTAAAGTAATAGTAGAAACACAGAACAACATTGTAATCTTTGTGTTCTTAACCAGATACATTCTCTGTATGGTTGTTGTTATGCTTTGATGATATAAATATAAGGCCACGGCTACACTAATACATTTTTGGGTTGAAATTGCATTGATTTGGCTACATTCATGCCTCTCATCCACATTTAAGACTTTTGGAAATGCTGTCTACTGGATACTTTGGAAAATGAGGACGTAAAAGTGAAGACAAGTAAAAAAGTTTCCCAAGAATTTTTACTCTTTATTCAGAGACAAACAATGGTAAACACAGATGCACACAAATATACATTGGGCATGACTCCATATTAAAAGATATGGATTTTGTTTATAACCACCCAGTAATTGCCTTTTTCTTTGAGTATACTTTCCTCGTTCACAAAGAGAAAACACATGTATTCAATCTAAATAGAAAATCTGAAGAAAAATACCAAGAAGCCCAGTAATGTTGTTTTTGAATAAGGGCCCACATTGAGGTGTAAAGTTAGCTTTTTGCTTTAGAGTTTGATCGTAAATCGCTTTGAGTTTATCTGAGCTCTTTCTGTAGAATAATGGGAACGGAGGGTGCCATTTTCATCTCCATATGGCTAACCCAAAAACGAGGCAGTGCTACTCCTGACACAACACTCCATCTTCATCCAGACCACCCTTGCAAAACAATTGTGCGGTGCTGAAGAAGAATATTTGTGTTGGAATGACATGGGAGTTCGTTCAATTAAACGCTGCTGTGCTACCTTTGAAAAACTAGTTTTATTCAAAATGTAATTTCGTTGCACTTTCAGACTTCCTGTCAGTATATTTTAAGCTGTTTAATTTACAGATTATTCATCAGGGCATTTGTTATTTTCAACACAACATGTTAGAGTACTTTTCCTGGCTTTGGAGGCTGCCTGAACACGACAGAGTATTCTACAACCTCAGGTATTCTGCAATGAAAGGCAAAAAGCCTTCTTTCCCAAGATTAGTGCCACACAAATGAGAAAATTCTAAAAAGCAACAGATACAATGAATGTCATTTACTAACTGTGCATATTTGTGAACTAAAACTGTGTGTAAATGTTTGCGTGGAATTCAAGATTAATCCGTTACTGTGGTTCACTCTTACATTTTTCTAAATTCAGGATAAAATTTGAACCAACTCAAAGCACATTTACTGTATGCATGAACTGAGAGTTAAAAAAACAAACGAAAAAAACCCAGCTGGCATTAGAACATATTTTTTAGTTGTCTTATTTCAGCATAACAATAATCATTTGTTCTGTAAAAAATGCAACTGATTATGTGTAGCATCCTGTAATGCATGTTTTTATTGTGTTTTATCTGGTTTTGAGAATAGCTTGGAGATCTTGCTGCACATCCTCTTAAGCCACATTCTGACTGTATTCGACAAACGACAGACCCTAAATAATTTCAGATGGAGAGTCGCAAGTGGGTTAAGTGCAGCTATTGCCTTTTGTGGATGCTGAATTTTTGGGTCCAATTTGAGTTTTGTACGTGTTGAAATGTTTCAACTCATGCGACTAATAGAACACATGCAACCACCCAACCTGATGTGATTGCATTCCTTTAAAAATGGGATGAGATGAGAGTGAAATGAGAAATATTTCAAGAAATACATTCAAGTTTTATTCTAAACAAGTACATAATTATTATTTTTATTAATTCCCATTTTTATAATCTGAATTACCTTTGGAATCCTCAATCTATAGGCGCCCAAAGTCATAAACTTCTCAACTCTGTCTCTTGTGGGACTGATTTTCTAACGGTCACACACACATGCACATACACACTGTCACAACAGTAATGGAGTTGTGGGCTCTTGGCAGCTGTGGCGGTGTATGGCAGTGAGGCGATTACAAAAATGAAAAAGCTCCATCTCTGAGTGAGGCCTGAGGGGGGTCAGGCCAGGGAATAGCCCCCTGGGGGTGATTTGATTTGGGAAATGATGTACAGCCATAAACTGATAATATCACTCAATAAACTCTGCTTGCCTTTCCCAGCCTGCATTGCTATTACAGACCCCACCAACTTCCACTATTCACTCACAGTGCCAAGGGAAAAGAGAATATACAAACACATGCCTTCACATCCGTATATGCACATAAATGAACACACACACAGACATACCTCTTTCTTTTCTTACCGTTGAGATTTAATCATGATATAAACCCATTGCTATACATATTTTTGGAAGAGACTGGATTTTGATTCCCTTTGAATACAGATTTTCATTCTAACCCTGCAACAAAGTACAGATATCACTCTGATCTAAACCCACTGTTCATTCTGCTTTCTGCTTTAGCCTTTATTTGTCTAGCTTTAAGGCATCATATTTGTTTTGTGTATGTGTAAGCATGTCTTTGAGATTAAGACTACAAATATGTGTATGTGCAAAGAAAATCTTCAGATGGCCATACTAAAACAGTTTACCATTGTGGACACCACTAACATGGAAATTTATTTCACATTACTGGTTTCATTTTCCAGACTTCATGAAGACTTATACAACATATAACTGAGACTGTGACAGGGCGGAGGGCGGGGCCGGGTCGTGATCCTACACACCCTGTCCCGTATTAGGCTAATCAAGCCTCCGAGAGGGATAAAGGCCGACTGCAGAGGATGGTGTGGGAGAGAGAGATCATTTACAGACATGTCCGTTTTGTGTGTGTGTGTGTGTGTGTGTGTGTGTGTGTGTGTTTGTGTCCTTTGTTTAAGTTTTTCATTAAAATATTATTTATATTGTCAAGCCGGTTCTCACCTCCTCCTTTCCATTGAAATCTGTTACATAGACCTTTTATGAAGCCTGACTGTTATTACCCTCCCACAGTCACTTATAGTTGGACTAGTTTTGAAAAAAAAAAAAAAATGGGGAAAAAAGTGCTTGGGATTTTATGTCTGCTGTAAGCATGTGTAATAATGCTCTCCATAGTCTCCTGAGTGCTACCTTAGATCACAGAATAGCATGCACAATGTGATTTACTAATGCGATCTCACAGTTCCATGCAACCTATAATCAAGTAAGAGGGGTTTAAGTGTGAATGTGGGTGTGACTCTGTGTGAACATGGCTCCGTATTTGTGTGATTACAGGTCTAGTGGAAGTCCTAAAGCACTATACATAAAAACGTCTATATCACATACAACAAGCCTATATAGATATGCCAGCTAAGACATTTTATATCATAAGTGAAATGAAAACAGATCAAGTAAACTCAGTTATGACTGGCCCTGAGCATCTGATATTAGTTATTTAGTAGACATTATCCAGAGTTCTCCTAACCAACCACTTGGCGCTGGCATAATGATTATTATTGCTGCTTGACTGTTTTCTTGTTCTGGTCTCCATGAGAAGCAATATAAACTTAAGAAGCTAAACAACACACTATCCACTAAAACCATACACAGATGCTAGTGAAACCACTGGAGACCAGAAAGCGAAAACAGGCTGCCATTATGAATCGTGGAGCACTGCTGTGTTCAGGAAAATGCTTGATAACTGTTAGTTCTGGTCCTCGAATCTGAATGTCCTCAGTCCTTGAGTGCTGACATACAGTCCAAGAGAACTGAGGCACTTCACTTTTTGTCTCACTACACTTTTCTGTATTCTGTGTTCCAAATAGTGGTGGTCTTTTAATTCCTGTTCATTTTTATTTCTTTCTCTGAGTCGTTCATTGAACATCCCTGAAAACTGCATAATTATGCTAGTAGGTGGTGACAAATGAGCATCTTATATTTTATGAGTGAATTATTCAATAATTGACTCAACTTATTCATGTCCTATCCAATGGAAATGAAAGGGAACAGAAGACTTGTTCAAAAACACCGATTTGTTTATGAATGAAACACACCTAGTGTGAGTGCAGTGCTTGATCCTTCTTCTTTTTGAACTAATTTTCCCATATGTAGAATAAATGTGTGAACTAACTGGCAAGTGTTTGTCTGTTGTCAAAGTTAGCCTATTAGATGACAATTAAAAATAAGGTTCCATATGTTAAAAATAGTTAACAATATTAATTAATGTGATCTAACAATAGATAATACTTTTACAGCATTTATTAATCTTGGATAATGGTAATTTAAACATATTAATATATTTTAAAATTGAACGTTGTATTTGTTACCATTAGTTATTGCTCTATGAACTAACATTTGATTTAATAACATTAAAGGGATAGTTCACCCAAAAATTTTAATTCTCTCATCATTTACATACCCTCATGTTTTTTTATTCTGCTGATCACAAACAAAGATTTTTTAGCAGAATATCTCAGCTCTGGTCCTTACAATGCAAGTGAATGGTGATCAGGCCTTTGAAACTCCAAAAAGGAGATAAAGTAATCCATATGACTCAAGTAGTTTATTCAAATCAGTCTTCTGAAGTGATCTAGTTTGTTTTGGAAGATAACAGACCAAAATATAACAGATTTTTGCACTGTACATTACTAGATTGTGCTGTAGGAAGTGCAATCTGTATGTAAAGAAGTGATATAGTAGGTTTGGGTGAGAAACAGATTCATAATTAACCCTTGTGCATCAATTTAAAAAAAGTTATTAGAGGTCCCTAGCGGACAAAATGTCAGTGTCAAAAAACTGCCATAAAAATATTATATATTAATATTATTATCAGTCCTGATCATAACTACCAAATACTCGCTAATTTGCAGGATTTTAACCCTATAAATGCCAGTTTTTTTTTTACATACGCACATACACAAACATGTTAGTCTACCTATCATTATGAGGACTTTCCATAAACATAATGTTTTTTATACTGTACAAACTATAGATTCTGTCCCCTAAACCTAACACAACCCCTAATCCTAACCCTCACAAACTTTTTTTTTACATTTTCAATAAAAAATAGTTTAATATGTTTTTTTAAGCTATTTAAATTATGGGGGACACTAGAAATGTCCTCATAAACCACATTTATAGCTTAATACCCTTGTAATTACTAGTATGTAACCTAAAAAATTGTCCTCATAAACCACATAAACATGCCCACACACACATATTTATCAATACACACATACAAAACACACTCTGACATCCATACCAACACACCCTCTCAATTTTAGCTGCATCATGTATTCAATTGGCTTGCAGTGCTCTATAATACAGCAAACAGAAAATAGGGTTGATTTGCTCCATAGGCTAAACATGAGACAAATGGTGTCATCTGGTGGAAAATATAAGAAATTTATATTTTGAAGCCAGGGCTCCGGAATGAAAGCACAATATCGTAGAATTCATAATTTTATGCTTTAATGGCACTGGGATCAAATATTGATTTTTTTTTAATGGGTTTCAATGGGGACATTTGTGTCCTTAAGCTCCTGATCTGTTTCTCACCCACACCTATCAAATATCTTTAGAAGATGTGGATTTAACCACTTGAGTCTGATAGATTACTTGTATGCTGATTTTATGTGGGGTTTTTTTTGGAGCTGAAGAGCTGAGATATTCTTCTTAAAATCTCCATTTTTTTTCTGCAGAGGAGACAAAGTCATTCACATCTGGGATGTCATGAGGGTGAGTAAATGATGAGAGAATTTTCATTTTTCTGTGCTAAAAATATATTGCTCATTGTTAGTTAATGGTATCTAATGTTATACTACTACTACTAACACTAATATTGTAATACTAATGTTAATGAATTTAACCTTATTGTAAAGTGTTACCAGTTATTTATTTTCAATTATTTCAGAATTGGAAGGCAGTTAATTTGCCTAATTTGTAAGCATACACATCCAGAAAGAAAATGGTTTCTACAACTTATAGACATTGTTAAAAATTGGGAACTGTTTGAATGAGTTAATCAATTTTCTTCCTGTAATACTAGAGGTCAATTCACACCAAGTGCTTTATTCTTTTTTGGACATGACTCTGGAAAGGATTTTCCTCCCTGCTTTGAACATGTTCTGGACAAGCCGGTGTGTTTAAATCACTGTTGCAAAAGATATGGAAAGGAAATTCTTGGTAATACATAGATGCATGCTAAAATGAAATGACACATCCAACAAAGAAAGAAGAAAAGAAAGATAAGAGGGGACAGAAATTCCAGAGAGAGGGTGCGGTGAGTTAGATGGTGTCCTCTCACCAGTGTGAGAAGCAACCTGAAAGACATTCAGAATTGTACACTCGTTCTCTATCCCCTTCATGTTTTACAAAGTGAAAGAGGTGAGCAATTATCTATCCCATCCATTCCCTCCAACCACTACCTCAACACATGTAGCCCTCTTTTTGGCATTTACTTTCTTACTAGGCAATATAACATGGACTTCTACTATTTTTCAGCTTCTAGAATTTTTTTATTTTTTAGCATTCAGAACCATATATGATATGCCATTGACCTTGCCAATCTTTTGAGTCTTTCTTTTCCACTCTCTCTCTTTCTTATACCTGTCTTCAGGAACTGTGTCAGAGGTGCGCTATTATCCAACAAGGGTGAGTTGGAAAATGGGACGAAGAGCACCAGAGTTCACTTAGAGAACGCAAGGACATAGCAGTTCGCGTCACCTCTTTTATCTCTTTCTTCTTCTCACCCTCTCTCATCCCCTTTCTTAAATGGAGTTTTGCTGCATGGACTGGCATGTAGCCCCTCTTGAAAAAAGGGACGAAGAGCACCAGAGTTCACTTAGAGAACGCAAGGACATAGCAGTTTGCAGTTTGCATCACCTCTTTATTCTCATTCTTCTTCTCTCCCTCTCTCATCCCCTTTCTTTAATGGAGTTAAATGTCTATATATATGTATATATATATATATATATATATATATATATATCACACTTGATTACTGAACAGATTACTTTGATTTTATTGTCATTTGTTTAATTTAATATTTAGTCCTTTCAGATGGAAAACATGTATACATATAAATGATGTGATCCAAAGTGCATTTGAACGGTGGCAAAACACTTTCTTATGATGTGTTACATTCATATGAGCAGACAGAGAAGAAAGTTTGAAGAAATTTTGGAGCAGAAGAAATAGAAATAATCCTTCTGTAAATTGTCAGCTTTAAGCTAAGCTAAAATTTAATTTCTAGCCATTTTACATGCACGTTACCAGACACAAACATATTTTTTATCAAGAAAATTCACGTTGGATTAAAATATATAATAGATTGATATTAGAGCAAAAATGTATATTTTCCTGTAAAAATATCAAAAAATCCTTAAAACAAGATCTGTTTGATTTATCTTGTTTTAGAAACATCAGTGCATAAGATATTTAGGTTTTTCAGAGAATGTATTTTTAACATGTGTATATTCTATTACTGTACTAGCAGATTTTTTCAAGTCAAAACAAGTGCAAAAATCTACAAGTGCTGAAGAAGTAATCCAAAGTATTTAGAATACGTTTCTGACCTTGAGTAATCTAATGAAATACATTACAAATTACATTTTACAGCATGTATTCTGTAATCTGTAGTGGAATATGTTTCAAAAGTTACCCTCCCAACCATATATATATATATATATATATATATATATATATATATATATATATATATTAGGGCTGTCGATTTAACGTGTTAATAATGTGCGATTCATTTTACAAAAAATAACGCATTAAAAAAATTAATGCAATTAATTGTAATGCTTTCCTGAGAAATTCCTGAGAAATTAAAGCTTGTAGTATCACCTGTTTACTCCAGAGGGCAGTAAGTGAAATTTCAGCTGTGTGAGCATCACACAACAAAACATTAACAACCCTTCAGCAGACACACAACATAAACATCCGTTACGTTCTTGCGTTCAAAACACTTGAAGGAGCGCAAATGCGAACCAAGGGATCTCAAGATGTGTTTAAAGATTGAGTATTAAACGTCTCGGTTACGTATGTAACCTCCGTTCCCTGATGGAGGGAACGAGACGTCGTGTCGAAGAAGCGACACTAGGGGTCTCTCTTGAGCGCCGAAAGATACCTCTGATCTATGAAAAAAGGCCAATAAGAGTTGGCGAACAGTATTTTTATACTCCGCCTCCGGATACGGATATAAAGGCGAGAGAAATACGCTCGTTCATTCAGGATTTTTCTGAGGAGCCGGGAGTGTACCGGGCACCTCAGCGGCTCGGCTCAGCGACGTGGCCGGGAAGACACGACGTCTCGTTCCCTCCATCAGGGAACGGAGGTTACACACGTAACCGAGACATTCCCCGTCTGTCGCTCACTTCGACGTCGTGTCGAAGAAGCGACACTAGGGGTCCACTAGACAAAGAGCTGCTCAGAGCGCCTGAAGCTCTGGGTGCATTCCAGGTAGGCACGCAAGGCACGTACCGGACACGACAGTGAGAGGGCTGGGTCTGCCTCCTCCCGGGGCAGCGCTTGTAGGTTCACTACCTGATCTCCAGAGGGCGTGGTAGGAACCATGGGCACATAGCCCAGTCGAGGTCTTAGGATCACATGAGTATCTGCCGGACCGAGCTCCAGGCAAGTGTCGTTAGTAGGGAACTCTTGCAGGTCGCCGACCCTCTTGATGGAAGTGAGCGCGATCAGCAGGGCTGTCTTTTTAGGAGAGGGCCCTGAGCCAACTGATTCTAGTGACTCGGGGGGGATCTCTGAAGACCAGCGAGGACCACCGAGAGATCCCAGGAGGGGAACAGGTTTGGCCGGGAGGGGTTTAACCTCCGGGCACCTCTTGGGAACCTGACGATTAAGTCGTGCTTACCCAGAGACTTGCTGTCTACTGGGTCATGGTGAGCTGCGATAGTGGCAACATACACCTTCAAGGTGGATGGGGACAGCAACCCCTCCAACCTCTCCTGTAGGAACAGGAGCACAGACCTAACTGCGCACCTCTGGGTCTTCTGCCCGGGAAGAACACCAATTCATGAACAGACGCCATTTCAGGGTGTAGAGTTGCCTGGTAGAAGGGGCTCTGGCTTGGTTGATCATGGCTATGACCGTGGTGGTAGACCAGCTAGATCTTCCGCATCCCGTTCAGGGGCCAGACGTGGAGGTTCCAAAGGTCTGGGTGCGGATGCCAGAGCGTGCCCCGTCCCTGAGAAGGAAGGTCCTTCCTCAGGGGAATTCGCCAGGGAGGGGCTGTTGCGAGGAGTACAAGGTCCGAGAACCAGGCCCGGGTGGGCCAATAAGGAGCCACGAGAGTGACTCACTCCTCATCCTCCCTGACCTTGCACAGCACCAGTGCAAGAAGGCTCACTGGGGGGGGATGCGTACTTGCGCAGCCCCACTGGTCAGCTGTGTGCCAGTGCATCTGCCCCGAGGGGAGCCTCTGAGCTGGCGTACCAGAGCGGGCAGTGGGAGGTCTCTCGGGAGGCAAAGGGATCTACCTGGGCCTTGCCGAACCATTCCCAAATCAGCTGAACCGAGTGGGGGTGAAGCCTCCACTCTCCGCCAGGCAAGCGTTATCGTGACAGCGCGTCCGTTGTCACATTGAGGTTGCCGGGGATGTGAGTGGGACGCAGCGACTTGAGTCGGTGCTGGCTTCAAAGGAGGAGACGACGGGCGAGTTGTGACATGTGGCGGGAGCGTACGCCACCTTGGCGATTTATGTACGTGACCGCAGTGGTGCTGTCCAACCCGACTAGGATATGTTCGTCCCGAATTAACGGGAGAAACTTCCGCAGGGCAAAAAGGACAGTCAACAACTCGAGGCAGTTGATGTGCCAACGCAGCTGGGCCCCTTTCCAATGGCCTGAGGCTTCGTGCCCGTTGCAAACGGCGCCCCAACCCAATCTGGATGCGTCGGTTGTGACCAGGACGCGTCTGGACACCTGCTGTAGGGGTACTCCTGCCTGTAAGGAACAGAGGTCTGTCCAGGGGTTGAATGCTTGGTGGCAGGCGGGGGTGATTGATACCCGGAGCATGCAGTAGCGCCATGCTCGTCTCGGGACTCGGGTCTGATGCCAGTGTTGGAGCGGTGTCACATGTGTCAACCCCAGTGGCGCGAGCGCCGCGGAGGACGCCATATGCCCCAGGAGCCTCTGGAAAAGTTTTAGAGGGACCGCTGTGCCTGGCCTGAAGGCGGCGAGGCAGTTCAACACTGACTGGGCACGCTCCTTGGTGAGACGTGCGGACATTGAGACCGAGTCTAACTCCATCCCGAGAAAAGAGATGCTCTGAACTGGAGTAAGCTTGTTCTTTTCCCGGTTGACCTGAAGCCCCAAGCGGCTGAGGTGCCTGAGCACCTGGTCTCTGTGGGCGCATAGTCACTCTCGCGAGCGGGACAGAGACATGCCGAAGGGGAGGACTTGTACTGATACGCCTGGCCATCGAACGTAAACCGCACTTTTAAGGGGCGGTGTCGAGGCAGGATGGAGATGTGGAAGTACGCGTCCTTCAGGTCTACCGCTGCGAACCAATCTAGATGCCGGACGCAGGTTAAGCATGAGCATTTTGAATGGGAGTTTGTGCAACGCTTGGTTGAGATTGGTCATAAGCCGCCGCCTTTCCTGGGTACGATGAGGTAAGGGCTGTAGAAACCCTCCTTCATCTCGGTAGGAGGGACCGGCTCTATCGCGTCTTTGGCCAGAAGAGTCGCGATTTCCACGTGCAGGGACTGCGGACGGATGCCCATGAAGGGGGCGGGGGCCTGGCAAACTGAATTGCGTAACCGAGTCGGATGGTCCGGGCCAGCCAGCGAGACGGGTTGGGAAGTGAAAGCCACGCATCCAACCTCTGCGCTAGGGGCACCATAGGGACGATTAATTTTGACGTACCCGGCGGGGAGGTGATGGGGCGACCCACGGCTGAGGTGCTGAGAAGAGACTCAAGCACTTACCTTGCTCCGCACACCCGGCAGGGGGCGGGTTAGCGACTGAGGAGGAGGTCCTGGGTAGGCGTCCTCTGGACTCGTCGGAACCGGCCAGCCGGGGAACAGTCGTGGGGCTGAAGACGGGTCGTCCGTGTCCAGGGGGCCAGGACTGTTGATATCTGGGGGCAAAGTGCCGTGAGAACGGCATTTGCGGGCCAGGTGACCCAGAGACAAAAGGAAATAGCTCATTACAGAGAATATGAGAATGTGAAAATTAATTCGACAAGAAAAAATTCTCCTCCCGGCCGTCCACCAGGGGACGGAGCGGTCTTACCACCTCCGGAGCTAACATCCCTGGGTCGAACGTCTACAGACAGCCTGGGAGACTTCCGGGTCCTCGAGGGGGTCCGTGAGACGGGGGCGTCTGCTTCCTGCGGAGTGCTCGACGCTGGGGCTGAGAGCTGGACCCGGGTTGAGGCGGAGCAGGGTGTTTCATAGCCGCAGGAGGACGCCCTCGGCGAGCAGACGGGGCATGGCCCATGGCGGCAGGCTTGCGGCGGGGCAGGGTGGTGGCCTCCGTCTGCCTCACCGCTGAGGACTGCTGGGCAGAGTCGTCAATGGTGGCGCCGGATGGATGGAGCTGGGAGACGGGGGTGTGGGAGAAGCCTTGTCTACCTCCCGCATTTCGACCAGGCCCAGTCCACAGGTGCGTTTCTGGACCACAAGGGGTGGCCATCGCCTGTTCGAGTGGGGGGGGGCGTGGCTGTGAGCGGCGCACCTGCCCGCGGAACCGATCAAGTAGCCCGGGAAAGCATAGCGGATCTCCGTGCGTCAGACTCGGGCTGGGCGGCAGACCCGAAGGTGGCGGCCCAGGCGAGCGATCAGCATCCGATGCTGCTGTAACGCTCTCTGATGCAGCGGTGATGTCATCCAATTCTGAAGCAAGCAAGCGTGCCGGGGAGGCGGGCGGTTCGTTGGGGTTTACCCGGCGAACAGAGCTCGTCATATTCCCCGAATCGCCTTCATCGCCCGCGGCGCCTGCGCCGATCCCGTAGGAAGAGGGCGGAGCGTGGGGGTCGGCTGAAGTGGCTTTCTCTCATTACAAAAGAAAGCCGTGCGACCGCAATGCTATAACGGCCATGTTCTCACACTGAGAAGATGAACCATTGGAGAGAATGCTCATCCCGAGCTCAGATGGAAGCAAACAAGTGTGCCGGGGAGGCGGGAGGTTCGAGGGGGTTTACCCGGCGAACAGAGCCCGTCATTGTCCCCAAATCGTGTTCATCGCCTGCGGCGCCTGCGTCAATCCCGTAGGAAGGAGGCGAGGCGCGGCTGAAACGGCTTTCTCTCATTACAAAAGAAAGCCACACGACCGCAATGTTGCCATGGCTATGTTCTCGCACTGAGAACATGAACCATTCATAAAACGCTGCCTGCGTGTGATCGCAGCCCAGGCATGCAAGACAGTGTTTTATGACCGAGAGAGGTGGGGAGAAATCACCGCATCCAGAAACTACACAGGGGCGGAAATTACATCTTTATAAAGACGCGTCCTGAAAAGGACGTTCAACGCCGCTGTGTAATGCTCTTTCAGAGAAATAAACTCTTTTACAGAGAGAATCACTCTTTCAACTCTTTTAACTGTGCACTGTCGAAGCGCCCAGGGGCAAACTGCACGCTGGCAGTGAAGAGAAAAGCCGCTGTAGTGCGCCGTAAATCCAACAGCAAAGCAGAGCGTCAGAGGATCAGAAGCAGGATCAGTTGTGTTACTCACAGCTGACTGCATACACACGACCATCGGCTCCGAAGAAAATTACTGAATGAACGAGCGTATTTCTCTCGCCTTTATATCCATATCCGGAGGCGGAGTATGCAAATACTGTTCGCCAGCTCTCATTGGCCTTTTTTCATAGATCAGAGGTATCTTTCGGCGCTCAAGAGAGACCCCTAGTGTCGCTTCTTCGACACGACACGTCGAAGTGAGCGACAGACGGGGAACTATATTTAACTTGACACATTGACCAAAACATTTTATTTTTATGACGCAACACACCCAAGACGCGACACAAGCATGTGTGATGCAGGTCGTATGGTCTTTACCTCACAAATATTTAATTACCAACAAGGTTAAGGAGGTGTCCTTCAAACTGTTACACCATTTCTACCCAGTCAATCTTTATTTAAGAAACATGCTCCCTGAAATAGATCCACTTTGCTCCTTCTGTAATGCTGTAGATGAATCTGCCCCTCACCTTTTTTGGGAATGTGTCCACGCTGTAGTATTTTGGAGAAAATTTTGTTTGTTTGTACGTACCTCTATTTTAACTAGTTTTTTTACTACTTTATAAATACATTTTATTTGGTTTTCACAGTTTTGATCATTTAAAAAGTTAATATTTCTGTTTAGAAGTTTTTTTTATACATAAGTGTAAATTTATGTCTATAAAGCCCCTATTTGCACTTCTTTGTAAAGACTTGAAATATTATTTAAATACTCTTTGTACCTCCAACAACTCCAAAGCATTGAAAACCATTGCAATATGTAATGAATATAATGTCTTGGCATTATTGTAAAATATATCTGCAGTATTTTGTATTATGTATACCCCTGGCTTGTTTCTAAAAAAAAAAAAAAAAAAGTCTGACGCATGTGTAAATTGACGGGTCCTTAAACAAGCCCTCATAATACAAATTCACTTGTGTAATGGATTGCTGTGAACTGTATGCCAATGATTGTCTTATGATCAATAATATGGTAGTAAACAATACATTGTATTCTAAAGCCGCTTTTTGTATTGTCTTATTAATGATTAACTCTTCTGCCACAAGAATGTAATGCATTTTAATTATTTGAATATTTTTTAATTTATATATATATTATTTCATCATTATATATTGAATTATTGTTATATGAGGTGCTTTCTCAGCAAATATTTGAATTATGCGATTAATCACACTTAATTAATCGGGACACCATGTAATTAATTCGATTAAAATTTTTAATCGATTGACAGCCCTAATATATATATATTATTATTATTTTTTATTTTTTTTTCAGTTATTACAGAATACCTCAAGGCAGGTCAGTTAGAGAGAGAAAAAAGAAATGGAGAAGAGAATTTCAGCAATTATTTTTGGGAGAAAATAACAGAAAAGGAAAAAATCCTCATCAAAACAGTGCTGATTACATAAAAAACTACCTCTATATGAAAGACTTCTTCTTCTATCTCTGTATATGTGATAAAATATGAAGTTCATTTTACAGCTCACACTATGGTTTCATCTACCCAAACTTTAGCAAAACCCTAGAGTCATGTCTCAGATGTGCCAACTGTAAAACTTGTTTTCTGGTGCAATTTAGATCTTCACTGCCTCCTGAAACACTATCACATTTACAAGCAGGAATTGTTCCTTGCTATCATTTATCTTTGTTCAGTTTCTTGTCATCTTTTAAAGTCTTGCTGGACAGAAAAGCTGTCATTAGGAGGTTTTTCAGTAGAATTAACAAACTAGCATCTTGTTTTCACCAAAGATTTTGCTGATTTTTTTTTTAGTGATGGCTAATTTGTGAATCAATTATTCTTAGGAATTGATTCCATTTTAATGAATCAATGTAAAAGTGTTGTGAGTCTGCGTTAATAGATTAGCAAATCTGAATCAAAATCAACCAGAACCCCAAACAGTGTGCTGCATCTCCACTCTAGAATCTTAAATCATAATTATTTATTTATACAGTATCTCACAAAAGCGAGTCCACCCCTTGCTTTTTTGTAAATATTTGATTATATCTTTTCATGTGACAACACTGAAGAAATGACACTTTGCTACAATGTAAAGTAGTGAGAGTGCAGCTTGTATAACAGTGTAAATTTGCTGTCCCCTCAAAATAACTCAACACACAGCCATTAATGTCTAAACCACTGGCAACAAAAGTGAGTACACCCCTAAGTGAAAATGTCCAAATTGGGCCCAAAGTGTTAATATTATGTGTGGCCACCAGCATTGCTTTAACCCTCTTGGGCATGGAGTTCACCAGAGCTTCACAGGTTGCCACTGGAGTCCTCTTCCACTCCCCCATGACGACATCACGGAGCTGGTGGATGTTAGAGACTTTGTGCTCCTCCACCTTCCGTTTGAGGATGCCCCACAGATGCTCAACAGGGTTTAGGTCTGGAGACATGCTTGGCCAGTCCATTATCTTCACCCTCAGCTTCTTTAGGAAGACAGTGGTTGTCCTGGAGGTGTGTTTGGGGTTGAATCATGCTGGAATACTGCCCTGCGGCCCAGTCTCTGAAGGGAGGGGATCGTGCTCTGCTTCAGTATGTCACAGTACATGTTGGCATTCATGGTTCCCTCAGTGAACTGTAGCTCCCCAGTGCCAGCAGCACTCATGCAACCCCAGACCATGACACTCCCAACACCATGCTTGACTGTAGGCAAGACACACTTGTCTTTGTACTCCTCCACCACACACGCTTGACACCATCTGAACCAAATAAGTTTATCTTGGTCTCATCAGACCACAGGACATGGTTCCAGTAATCCATGTACTTAGTCTGCTTGTCTTCAGCAAACTGTTTGCAGGCTTTCTTGTGCATCATCTTTAGAAGAGGCTTCCTTCTGGGACGACAGCCATGCAGACCAATTTGATGCAGTGTGCGGCGTATGGTCTGG
Organism: Moxostoma hubbsi; assembly: GCA_032164185.1. Classification (NCBI taxonomy): domain Eukaryota; kingdom Metazoa; phylum Chordata; class Actinopteri; order Cypriniformes; family Catostomidae; genus Moxostoma; species Moxostoma hubbsi. Next base: position 22,969,685 of record JAVLUX010000025.1, read on the forward strand.
GCACTGACAGGCTGACCCCCCATCCCTTCAACCACTGCAGCAATGCTGGCAGCACTCATACATCTATTTCCCAAAGACAACCTCTGGATATGACGCTGAGCATGTGCAACTTCTTTGGTCGACCATGGCGAGGCCTGTTCTGAGTGGAACCTGTCCTGTTAAACTGCTGTATGGTCTTGGCCACCGTGCTGCAGCTCAGTGTCAGGATCTTGGCAAACTTCTTATAGCCTAGGCCATCTTTATGTAGAACAACAATTCTTTTTTCAGATCCTCAGAGAGTTCTTTGCCATGAGGTGCCATGTTGAACTTCCAGTGACCAGTGTGAGAGAGTGTGAGAGCGATGACACCAAATTTAACACACCTGATTCCCATTCATACCTGAGACCTTGTAAGACTAATGAGTCACATGACACCGGGGAGGGAAAATGGCTAATTGGGCCCAATTTGGACATTTTCACTTAGGGGTGTACTCACTTTTGTTGCCAGCGGTTTAGACATTAATGGCTGTGTGTTGATTTATTTTGAGGGGATAGCAAATTTACACTGTTATACAAGCTGTACACTCACTATTTTACATTTTAGCAAAGTGTCATTTCTTCAGTGTTGTCACATGAAAAGATATAATCAAATATTTACAAAAATGTGAGCGGTGTACTCACTTTTGTGAGATACTTTAGATAAAAATAAGAAAAATCTGAAAACATACTATATAAGTGCATAATAAAAGAGCATGTAAAGAAAAAAATACTCTACAAGTCAAGATGTATATCTAAAATAGATTCAAATCAATTGAAAATAAATGACTTTTTTTCTTTTTTTTTTTACTTTGATTTAAAATAATGTACAGTAGGGGCAGTTTGAATGATGTAGACAAGCAGTTCCACATCTTAGGAGCCACTACTGCAAAGGCACAATAACCTCTCAGTTTCAGGACCTGGGGACACTCAAGAGCCTCAGTAGCTAAGTCTAGAAAAAAGGCATGAATCAAACTTTCAAAATCTTTGAAGGAAAGGAAAGACTTGACTTTAGCTAGGACAAATAAGTGGAAGAAACTAGATTTGACTACAGAATTTATTTGTTTATCGAACTTTAATTCACAATCAACCAATACTCCCAGGTTTTTCACCAATGGTTTGATATAAGGAGCTAGTTCACGAAGATTAAGGTTAGGCATACCTGAGGCCTCAGATGGGCAAAACACAATGATTTCAGTCTTATCCTCATTAAGATGTAAGAAATTTGACAACCAAGATTTTAAATCTGATAAACAGGCCAGCAAGGGTTCCAAGACACATTTATAATTTTTTTTAAAGGCAAATAGATTTGGGTGTCGTCCGCATAGCAATGAAAAGATAAACTGTTTCTTAAAAATAGAGCTTACCGGAAGCAAGTACAGGGTAAATAAAATGGGAGCTAGAATGGAACCTTTGGGGACCCCCTCAGGTAAGATAGGCTTTGGAAGATGTAAATTCACCAATCTTAACTGAAAAACTTTTTCACAAAAGATTTGAACCAATTTCTTTGGATGCCCATGCATTGCTCAAGATGGGAAATGAGAACATCATGATCTACAGTGTCAAATGCAGCTCACAAATCTAAAAACACAAGGATTGTATGATCCCCTGATTCAACAGTTAATAGAATATCATTCAAAACTTTTAAAAGCACAGACTCAGTACTATGATGTACTCTAAAGCCCAACTGGAAGACCTCAGGTATCTTATTTATATTCAAAAAATTCTGTACTTGACAAAATACTACCTTCTCTAAAATCTTTGAAATAAAAGGAAGATTAGAAATAGGTCTAAAATTAGACATAACTGCAGGATCTAGATTTGCCTTTTGAGAAGAGGTTGTATATTTGCCTGTTTAAGGTAATCTGGTTCCTGTAACTTATTGATAAGTGATAGTATTCTAGGACCAACAGTATTGAAACAGATGAGCGGGAATGACATCCATTGACAAAAATGTAGGTTTTATTTGGCCAACAATTTCTTGTAAATAAGAAAGAGAAATCAGGTCAAACTGGTTGAACACGCTTGTTTAGTAGTAGAGACAGACTGAACTTGTCCATAAATTGTCTATGACATCTATCACAAAGAGATGTAGACACAGCTGGAAAGACTCTAACAGGGGGAATTATAGCAGAATTTAAAGTCTTGAAAATAATATTAGGTTTATGGCAATATTTTCAATCATGTCAGAAAAGTACTTAGACTTGGATGCTCTTACAGCTCTCTGAAATCGAGACAAGTCTACCCTTAATATTTCATAAGACACTTGAAGCTTATCTTTATTCCATTTTCTTTCAGCTGTTCTGCAGGCCTACCTGAGAGCAATTGTGGTGTCATTTAGCCAGAGCTCAGATTTAGGTATACGATGTTTAGCCTTCAGAGGTGCAACAGAAACTAGAATGTCAGTGAAACAAGAATTTAGCCTGTTTAGATGCTCCTCTGCACTCAGAGAGTGAAAAGAGTTCCCAGAGATTGAGAAACCTCCTGCTGCTGAAAAGTCATCACTAGTAGTAGATCTTATCATGCGAAACCAATGAACAGGTGTATGAGTGTTGACAGTCTGATGTGAATATAAAACTGTAAATATTATTGGCATATGATCAGAAAACGCATTGTCACAGATTTCAACATCACAGACAGTCAAACCATGTGCCAAAACAAGATCAAGTGTGTGTCCTTGTACCTGTATATGCATGGGGCCTTTCAACAGTTAAACAAGGTTAAAAAAGTCAACAAGGCTAATAAATTCTTTAGCCAGTGTATTTTATGGACAGCAAACATGTATGTTAAAGTCCACAAGAATTAAGGATCTATCACACTTAGGTATGATATCCCGAAAAAGTTCAAACTCATAAATAAAGTCTCAGTTTTATTACACCACTGAGATCATCAGTGGGTTTCTCAATTCCAGTTGAAACAGCTGTAGTTCAAAACTACAATATGTATCAGTCATTAAAATTTGGCAAAAGAAACTATTTTTAAAGATGGACCAGTCCTCCCCCTCGACCAGAAGTTCTGCAGCCAGAGGGTACAAGATCAGAAAAAAGGGTTAAATCCACAGAGGTTAACTTAAGTTTCTGTTACAAACATAAAATTCAAACCACGAGAGTTGAGGAAGTCATTTAGAAAATATATTTTATTTACCACTGATGAAGCGTTTATCAGACTCATTCTGGTCTGTAGTGAGTCGTTAGTCTGCGGTGATGCACAGTGCAGTGGTTGTAGGATTAGTAGATTTACTCCACTTTGGCAGAAATGAGGCGACTGACATGGAAATCCATTGATATGATACTTCAAAAGAACACCATGAGGCGAAATGGACGCAGTTTATTCCATTTAGAGTGAAACCCAGGTATGGGTGAAACACAGGTTGAGACATCAAGTGGAACTTAATTGCGACAGCTATGCCAGTCCACTTCTCTTGCCTTTTGCGACGCTTTCTCCCAGGTAGGGAACACAGCAGCCGGCGCAAACAAGCAGGTATAGACACCAGAAAAGATGAAAACTGTGAAGAGTTTGACACTCGTACACCCATAGCATTGACATATTCTGAATTAAAAGAAATATGAAGTGCATCAAAACAAACAAATAGGGTAGTGGTCCTGAACCCAGACGGCAAGCCACATACACCGTTATCTTTTCCGCAATAAATCACTGAAAAGCTGAATTACACCTCCGGTTCGCATCAGAGATGTGTTGTTTATTTTTAATTAGCCTAATGACCATCTGACTGCTTAGTATGCATCTTATTACAACACTACTTGGAAAATAAATAAATAAATGCACATGATACATTGACTTCAATTACAATTATTTTATTTGCTTACTTTTAAAGATTGCAGAGTGCTACATGAAGCAGGAGAGACACTTGCAGACTCCGGGTGAGCGGTCTGATATTTGGAGCTGCAGTTGTTACAGAGCAGTAACAAACCACTAGATGGCACCATTGACCAATCAGAATTGAGTTGTGGCACGGTGGAGGGCGGGAACGGCGCGTGATTACGCACGCCCGGTCCCGTATTAGGCTAATTACGCCGTCAAGAGGGATAAAGGCCACTCGCGGACGGTGATCGGAAGAGAGAGCTCAATTACGGACGTCCGTCTTATTATGTGTTTGTCTTTTGAGTTCTTCATTAAACCTTTAAGTTTATATGTCAAGCCGGTTTCTCGCCTCTTCCTTGCCCATGAATTTGATCTGTTTTACATGAGTATTCCAGGCCGCTGTGTAATAACATTAGTTAATACATCAGGTCTCATGAATTAGCAATGAACAATATATTTTTTATAACATTTATTTTTATTTGTTAATGTTAGATAATAAAAATACAATTGTTCATTGTAAGTTTGTTACTTCATAGTGCATTAACTAATGTTACCATATACAACTTATACAAAAGTTTGTAAAAGTATTGTTCATTGTTATTTCATATTAACTAATGGTTTTAACTACACAAATGTAACCTTATTAACATTGCTCTTTAGATAGAGAGCAGAAATGATCAGTGCCTCAAGTCAATACAGCACTATAATTCAATTTCAGATCAATCTGCATAAAAAATATGGTCACGCTTATATGTAATGATTGTTGCCAAAATGTTTTGAGAATTGCATTTAAAGAAATGTTGGTGCCCTTAAATGGAAGATTATCATTAATTTTACTAGAAGCATGTCATTAAAAGTCTTTACCCTCAGTTTGCTGACCCCAGCACTGGGAGAGGACCCTGTTGCCATGGTGCTGTGACCTTTGAAGCTCCTTTAGTGAGCTCAGTGAATAATAATGACCCAAAATGAAGGAGAGTGTGTCATAAACACATTTTTTCGCTATATACAGACATAATGTGATGGTTTCAGAATAACAGCATAATAGACTTACCCAGAGAGAACACCAAGAATGGAGACACACAGACATACTTTATACACAGACAAGTGCTCGCACACACATTTCGTGATGCCTTCATCATTAAGACAATGCCTATTGACTATAGATGATAGATTCACTAAAGACTAAAATCACAATCTTAACCCATACCAAACATTGGAGCAAATGGAGAATGTAACATCCCCACAAATACTTCTTAAAGGTGGTGTTCGTAGGTTGATTTTCCTAAACATTCCAACATACCAGCATTGGCTCAACTAATGGCCTGAATTTGGGATGGGACTATCTATTTGGCCAACCGATTTTCTCAGGCCCATGTCACATTTCAGGTTAACATTTACTGTATATGGAATATCTGATTACATTTTCTGGTTTGGTTTTATGTTGTACTCTATAATGTTCTTTGTTTTTATCATTATGTAAAAATACATTCACTATCTATGTTATCTAACACGACTCAGCAGTTAAATGTGGAAAACAATCTGTTTCCTCTGGACATGTGAAAGCATTGCTCTATGTTTTCAGAAGTCATAAAGAACAGGCCTAAGCCATTAATAAAGCCTGCTGCAATTAGCCACTGACTTTTTTAAATCTCTGAGTGAATGCAAGTAGAGCTTGCTAAAATACTTTGAATTAATCCAATAATATTAAGCCCATCAAGTCTGTACCTTTCATAAAATAGTGACCGCTAAAAGTAGTTGGACACTAATTAAATGCACATTTATTGTATTAGATAGTAAGATAGCACAACCACACTGGTTGTCAAACATTAGTGGAACTTGTCCATTCAGAATTTTATGTAATGAGCTATACCTGGTGATACTCTGCTTGGACAAGTGAGGAGAACTAGAGGAAAAATATGAACTTGACTCGATACTTGGTTAAAAATCATTACAAAAATTATCCAAATTGAAGTTAGTTCAGAGAAAATGTCTAGCATCAGGTGCTTGCCTATGCCATGTGGCTTGATATCTAATGCAATTACATTCAAACATTTTAAGTGTGGTGTAAATGTTCAAATACTGTACTTTTGGGGGTCACTGTGTGAGCAATATGGAATAGTTATGGCAAGTGAAAGCATATAGTCTGCTGGAGTGAAACCCACCTGCAAAAGATTAGAAACACACAGACATTCAAACAATGCAAGATGCTCATTACTCTCAATTGGAAGACAAATAAATCCATCCAGACCTCAACATATTAATTTTCAATTGTGTCACATATGGTAATTTGACATTTTCAAGTGTCACACTGACAGGAGAAAATAAGGCAGTGATTGTGGTACTTGTTAAAAGGATAATCAAGTCGACATATTTCTGCCCTATTTACGTGATTGACATCCACTATTGTATTGTGCTCCTTTACACTAGAGAAAAACAGAGAGCCGTGGGAAGTACAGAGCGTGTGTGCGCACATGGTAGATGCTATTATTTTTATGCTTTTATAAAAATGTATTATTACCAACAGAAAGAGATACATATCAAATGTGTGGGTGAGTTTTCGTTCATCCTGACAAGAAAGAACTAGGTGATACCTGATTATGGCTCTGATGGCTGACACTCTGTGCACTCTGCCCTCTTTGTGTCAGTGAATAAACGAACAAAATGTCTGGATTGATGAAGGAGTATGGAAACTTCGGTGCAATTTTCTCTGCCTTGATCATCTCTGTGTATGTGCTTTCCTATATGGAGCAGAGTTTATGCATTTGTATCCCATGTTAGAAGGATATTGAATATGAGCATCACCCTCATCACCCTGAATAAGGCAGACAAGTGTTGGACTGCCTTTGCTATTTTGTGTTCTCCCCTTTCTGAACTCTCACCATCTGGATCTAGGCAAAACTAAAATTTCAGAGTTTTGGAACTCAGAACGTCTCAGTTACGTATGTAACCTCTGTTCCCTGATGGAGGGAACGAGAGGTCGTGTCGAAGAAGCAGGTTCCCGACCCTTTTGATGGAAGGATTGAAGGATTTTTCTGAGGAGCCGGGAGTGTCTGGCCACCTCAGCGGCTCGGCTCAGCGACGTGGCCGGGAGGACACGACGTCTCGTTTCCTCCATCAGGGAACGGAGGTTACATACGTAACCGAGATGTTCCCCGTCTGTCGCTCACTTCGATGTCGTGTCGAAGAAGCAGGTTCCCGACCCTTTTGATGGAAGCGAGTGCGATCAGCAGGGCCGTGTTTTTAGAGAGAGGACCCTGAGCCAACTGATTCTAGCGGCTCGAAGGGGGATCTCTGAAGACCAGCAAGGACCACCGAGAGATCCCAGGAGGGGGAACAGGTCTGGCCGGGAGGGATTTAACCTCCGGGCGCCTCTTAGGAACCTGATAACTTGCCGTCTACTGGGTCGTGGTGAGCTGCGATAGCGGCAACATACACCTTCAGGGTGGAAGAGGACAGCCTCCCCTCCAACCTTTCCTGTAGGAACAGGAGCACTGACCTAACTGAGCACCTCTGTGGGTCTTCAGCCCAGGAAGAACACCAATTCATGAACATGCCATTTCAGGGCATAAAGTTGCCTGGTAGATCGTGGCTACGACTGTGGGTGGTAGACCAGCTAGATCTTCCACGTCCCATCCAGGGGCCAGACGTGGAGGTTCCAAAGGTCTGGGTGCGGATGCCAGAGCGTGCCCCGTCCCTGAGAAAGAAGGTCCTTCCTTAGGGGAATTCGCCAGGGAGGGGCTGTCGCGAGGAGTACGAGGTCCGAGGACCAGGCCCAGGTGGGCCAATAAGGAGCCACAAGGGTGACTTGTTCCTCATCCTCCCTGACCTTACACAGCACCTGTAAGGCAGCTTTTATGACCATGAGAGGTGGGGAGAAATCACCGCATCCAGAAACTACACAGGGGCGGAAATTAAATCTTTATAAAGACGCGTACTGAAAAGGATGTTCAACGCTGCTGTGTAATGCTCTTTTAGAGAAATAAACTCTTTTACAGAGAAAATCACTCTTTCAATATAACTCTTTCAATTCTCTGCGCTGTTGAAGCGCCCAGGGGCAAACTGCACTGCCGTGCAGAGAAGGAGAAAGCTGCTGAATTGCACCGTAGATCCAACAGCAAACAGAGCGTCAGAGGAACAGAAGCAGGAATCTGGTGTGTGTTACTCGCAGCTGGCTGCATACACGACCATCAACTCAGAAGAAAATTTCTGAATGAACGTGCGTATTTCCCTCGCTTTTATAACCGTATGTCCGGGGGTGGGGTATGCAAATACTGTTCGCCAACTCTCATTGGCCTTTTATCAGATCAGAGGCATATTCGGCGCTCAAGAGAGACCCCTAGTGTCGCTTCTTCGACACAACGTCGAAGTGAGCGACAGACGGGGAACTTCAATACATATTGTGGTCAATGAGCCAAAGGACCTGTTCTCTTTTTATGCAGTAAAGTGCATCTGCTAGATGAATGTTGTCTTTATTCTAAACTGGTGGGTCGGGATCCAAACGATGGATCGCAGGCAGCAAGGGGACAAAAAAATAAACAATAAAATGCAACTAACCATGTAATCGTGCATTGTTAGGACAGCAGAATAAACAGGGTTATCAACTTTTGATAGGAAGGAGAAAACACTTCCTATATTTTGTTGTTGATATCAATGGATGTGTGATGAGGAGGAGGACGTGGTTGTCCATGATGACGCACACCTGGTGCTGAGTTGTCTAATCAGCAGGAGAGAGATAAGGAGGGGCCGGTATGCAAGTTCTAGAAAGGGAGAGAGAGAGAGACGCATATTTTGTGCGTGTGTGTCCTTGTTTTGTTTGCTGCAAAGCACTTTTGGGTAAAACATTATAATAATGGTCCTTCATTAATAGGTAACTATGCAGGAATTAATGCAGGATTAATAAGTAGTACTACATTAACTAATATGGAAACATGATTAACCAATCAGTAGGTAACAGCGAACTGATGACTGGTAGTTCACTGTCAGGTAATCAATAATTACTGAATTTAATTTTAAACATTAGCAGGGTATTTGATTCCTGGAGGGACCTTCATTCAGTTTTGGGTATCAAAACCGACCCTGAATTGGCATTATTCATATTGGACAGGTAAGCTTACATAAAGCATGTGAAACATAGTGCCATAAGGATTGATCTGTGTAATTTTAGCTAAACTACAATAACATATGAAATGAATCCTAGACAATTTTAGAGATAATGCAAAAAGACCCATTCAGTTCAATTGGATAAGAAGAGATTTTCTGATTGTTATTTAAAGCGAGCAACCATAGTTTGTTTAACTTTACAAGACGTAAAGGGGCAGGTAAATCTGAAAATTATAAAAGAACACCATTTTATTATATGAAACAACTTAATAGATCACACAGCAACATATTTACCTTTACTATTTTAAATAAAATAATTCAAAATTTATTATTGCATTTTGAGGGATTCTTTTCTAAATATGTTTATTTCACTTCGCATCATCTGTGCATTATTGGGAGCAGCGAGTGAATTATTATTATTATTATAATATTTATAAATATACAGTATATATTATTATAATAATTACTATCATGCAGAACTGTTTGATTTCTTAGCATTAAATTAACTATTATTTTCATGTAAAATAAAAAAAATGATTGGTAAAAGAAATAATTTATGTTATGTATTATTATGCAACAATTTTTAAACTTTTTTTCACTAAGGAGACCATTTAAAATATTTTGGTTCATGCATTTTTTTGAAAGAGAAATACCACAAACTAATCATTTACTATTTAAAAAAATAATAATAATTTCAATCAAATAAAATGTTTATATTGCCCATAGACTACTCAGAAAATAAATAAATGTATAGGTAACATTTTGCAATATGGAATTGAGTACACGCATTTGTGCTTGTTTCCATAAAATTCATTTTACAATTGTTCATGAAAATTTTTACTTCCCTTTTTGGCTGAGTGATACAGTATGTTAAAAATATTTGAATAATAATCGCATTTAAAATATCATGATATCCGATAATATGGTCAACCCCCAAGGTCAGTGAATATTTTTGCTTTAAAAATTACATAAATGTATTGAAACACAAAAAACTTCAAATTGCACTATAAACGAAACAAAAAAGCAATTAAAATAATGAAGTGATTAAAAAAAGTATATATATATATATATATATATATATATATATATATATATATATATATATCCACCTTCCTATATCCAAACATTTACCGTTGTCTCCAACAGCACATTTGCCATCACGCAATTAAGAACTAAAGACAATTATAAATGTAAAGATAATTATAATAATGATCATAATAAATAAGCCTAATAAATTCTCTTGTGTTCCCAAAAATTTTTGCCAAATGTTCTTTTATCAAATGTGCTTGTATTTCATTTTGGTAATACAGTTAATACTGCCTAAAGAAAAGAAAATAGAACAACATTTTAGCTTCAAGGGGAACGTGTCTTGTATTACTTTATGATTTAATAATGTTCGGCTTTGTTTGTGCAATACAAAGATACCTGTATATATTAACCAACCTGCAGAGTTGCGTTCACAATGTGTAAGAGCGAAATGACTGTTCTTAAAAATTTACAAGATATACAAGATCACTTGTATAACTGACAAATTAATGATTATAGCCTGATGTACCTTTTTAAAATATGTGTAGTGATTTGTAATCACTTCTAACTAACAAATCAATGATTATAATCTTTAATCTTATATGGTAACTTCAAGGTTCATCTGGATATTATACCCCGACAATCAGGTTGCTCATAACGTATAATGTAAAATCAAGGAATTAACCAGTATGATTTGTAACCAAGGATTTTCATGTTTTGTTCCTTACACATATAATATTCATGAAAGAATGACATATTTAGTATGTAAATGCTTGCTTGTGTATGTAGAGAATTTTGATGACAACAGATGTCATGTCTCTTGCACCGTGTTCAAGGTATAAATGTTAATGATTAAACAAACTATTTTTGAGCTGGAGTTTGTAATAATCCTCCACAAAGGATCATAAATCAACTTTTGATATGGACAGCCCAGTCGACCATTTAACTCTGGAAAGTCACTTCTGATAGTCTCAGGCCACCATTGGAGTGTGGCCAATTTCAGTTCAAAACTTTCCTACCCAAGGAAGAACTCTTCTCTGCTGAACTTCTCTCTTGCAACGTTCTCTTGGAACCGTTGCTTGATCTTGCTGCTTCTAGATCCTCCGTGCCATGTAGTCCAAGGAAAACTCCGGACACACAAAGTCCCGAGAAAGACTCTCACTCTCTGCTCTACGGTTCACACACCCAATGGGAGTCGTGAGTCCTCCTTGCAGGAGGCTTTGCTTCATCCAGACAATAATTATCTGCGATCATAATAGAGTCCAAATTGATGTACATTGACGGAAACAAACTTTTGCCAAAGAGCCAAAGTACCAAGCAACACGAACACAATGCAAGGAAACACAACGACATGCAAGTACATCTCCAGACTTTTGTTCAAAGTGCTGGTGTATTAGTTAAATGCTTTGGGTAATCCAATTGCAAATCAAATTAGACTCAAAGAAGGATAAATGGTTCTTAAGATATTGTCTACAGACTACATAAAGTTCATTTTCTCTGTATTGATCATTTACTTCACATTCTGTCACTACTCACCAACCTGTTTCATGTTGTATGTGTTAGATTAGCTTTATGTTTAGAATAGAAATAAAGTTTGCCTGTATTCAAAGATAAATTATGGTATATTTTTATAAATAATCTCATCCCTGTTTTTAAAAGATTTTGCTCAAAAGTTTCAGTACTGAAACGCATTCTCCAAAAAAATGGTATCGGGACTATATATATATCATACTAAACAAAAACAATCATAATAAATAAAAAAATAATATATTTTTTAAAGAAACAGTTCCGGTAATTGTGCAGATAGTCAGATTATTTTCACAATCACAGGGTGTGTTCTATTGGAGTGTTTCCCAGAGTGAATGTCATAATGGGAAAAAAAAAAGTCAAATCGATTGCCAGGGTCCAGTTCCGACAGTAGTTATCCAGCAGGCCTAGGTGCAGCTGTAGCAGGGACGTCACTAGGATTGGAAGACAGGGGGGGGGGCTTAGCCCCCAGGGTATTTGTAACTTGCGTTTGCAAAATCTTTGCACTCACATCTAGAGCTACACTTATGTCAACTACCAGTCAAGAAACCAAGATGTTAACAAGTAAAACGTGACAGACATATCCTCTTCTTCCATTTCTACTCTGTTAAAGAAAAGTTACTGTAATGTTATCTTTTAGACACATCAAAGCTGCATAGGGGAATTTACTTAGGCCAGACTTTGCTCCTGATGAGTTATTCTATAAGCAATGACTTAAAGGGTTACTTCAGGATTTAGCATTAAGCTTTGTATCAGTAGAAAACCTTTACCGGAAAAAATCCTCCAATGACGCAAAAATCGTCATTTTGCGTCATCGGAGGATTTTTGGGCCAGAGGCTTAAAACTACAGCCAGTATTAGTAGCTAGTTCCACATGTTTTCACCACGCCCATATGGGGCGGGATCTCACTCACAGAATGTGAAGATAGTGTCAGCCATCTTTCTGTAGAAGCTAAGCTAACAGGCTCTTGCTTTGTGTAGAAAGTTTGTATACAAGTAGGCTAATCACGATAGCGGAAGGTAGTTTTGAAGTTGAAACGGCAGAAGGGGATTTCGAAGATCTGTTGCGAGAATCTGATGCTCGCGGCTACCTGTACGAGCCGCAATACAGCGATGAACAGTTGCGGGAGATGGAGGAACAAGAGGCAGCCGGAGCAGCTGCTGTAGCAGGGGAGCAAGACCTGCTTGGCGGTCAGGAGGAAGAGCCCGGCCAGACTCGAGTTGGGGCAGACTGGTGGTGTCAGTGCTCTCGCTGTGCGCCTATGGAAACAGATAGAGTGTCCTATTGCTGTCGCGAATTTCAGCGATGTCATTTTCTTCTGGACGAGATCGCTGAATCCGCTGATTAAACAGCACCGCTAACTTTAGCATGTATAACTGAGCACCCAAGTTTTGTACCACACATGGACAGGAGAGTCCTGGAAACTTATTTTAGAATCCCGAAGATAAATTGGAAACGCCAGCCAAAGCCCGCAGGGACAAACGGACGGCTTAGTGTAAAGTGAGTATTTTGTTTGTTTTCTTTTTGCTACTAAGACGTCATGTACAGAGTTTGGACACCCGGAATTATCATAATGTTCTTCCCGCGTAGTCAGTCAATTTATCAACTAACTCACGATTTATAGAGTCACGATGTATCAAAGCAAGCCTAGTTGTATCAAATTTTCAGATACTGCCGCCTGTAACCGGTAGGTGTGGTTTGGGAGTGGCCTCATAAGGGCAGCAAAGCAAGTGCATTCTGGGAGTTGTCTTTCAGCCACATGAGTAAAAAATACATTTTCTGCCTTTTCGCAGTCTAGAATGCTTCAAATTAAAAAATAATTTCACATTTATACTATACAAATGACCAATTTTAAATACACATTCATCTTCCCAGAGGTGAAGTATCCCTTTAAATGCTATCTGTCTGCTCATGTAAATGTATGATAAAGTAATAGCATACTATATCTAATTCCTCTCTATATAAGATAAGTTGTCCACAGAATGCTATTTAATTACTCTAATTACTGTAACTGCGCTGTGGATTGGTTCAATCAGAGTGTAATTTTGCTGTGTAGTTTGGCTTGCATACAGTTTAACCCAAGAACCAGAATTTTAAGGTCATAGTGAAATTTGTCAACAAGTTTGAGCGTTTCTCAATTAAAGATGATTTATTCTGCCAAATGATGTATACAAGAAGGATACAACAGTAATAGCATTGACAGGGACCCTATGACATTTAGTTTTCAGTGACAACAACATTCTATGGGGATTGATATTGTTTTATATGCCTATTATAGAGACAGGTTATATTATTGGCAAAGAATAAAGAGTTGTGATTAGCTTGCTAAGTTCACCATTTCTTGTATTTTGCTTGTTCACTCTAGCTAGACTACAGTTTTCCATAGCAAACCAAAATATCCCCTTTACCTCCAGAAAACGTAGCTAAAGGTAAGCAGGTAAATAAAAACAACTTACAATTTCACTCTGTATCACGACACTTACCAATCTTCCTTTCACCATTAGCGTGTGTATCGGTGTGTGTGGGCGGGAGGGTGCATAGCGAGTTCAACTTCAGGCCAAACTAGAGTAACGACGAGACGAGATGAATCCTCCAGTTACTTGCAGCGCTCCGGTCTGCAACGCTCTGAAAGCTGCCACAGTTCACACCAATGCAACGAGACGGTGCGGTGCATCATCTTGATAGCACAACGACTCTTTTTACTTCTGTCGAACTTCCGACTTTTCGGCTATTTTTTGTTGCTGGATATATATAATTTGTTGCGTCTAATTCTAAATATGAATGAGGATAGGTTATTGATAAATCGAATTGTTATTGTTGTTCTTATTATCATTTAGGGGGGCTTAGGAACATTTTGGGGTAGCTTCAGCCCCCCTAAAATAGGCCTAACGACATCCCTGAGCTGTAGACCTTGTGAGGTGTCTGATAGCAGCACCAGATCATCTGCATAGAGAATAAATGTAATTTTGAAATTATTTAGAGTAAGATCGGGCTGATTGTACCAGTAGCACTGATAACTCATTAATGAAAAAGTTGAACAGAGTTGGAATCAAATTGCAGCCCTGTCTCATTCCATGCCCTTGAGTGATTAATTCTGTTCTTATATTGCCAATTTTAACTTCCCACTTGTTGTCTTAATACATAATTTTGATAGTGTTGTACATTTTACCCCCAATGCTGAACTGTAGAATTTTATAATATAGACCATCATGCCAAATGGAATCAAATGCTTTTATAAAAATCAACAATACATGCTTATATTTTGCCTTTCTTTTTTGATGAATGTGCTGGTTGACTATTGTGTGTAGCTGTGAATGTGGTCGGTGGTGTGGTGGTTTGGTAGGAATCCAGTCTGACTCTTACTCAAGACATTATGCTTGGTAAGGAAGGCCTGTATCCAGGCATTCAGGATATAACAGAAAGTCTTCCCCAAATTACTGTTCACACAAATGTCTCTGTAGTTATTGGGGTCGAATTTGTCTAAAATCGTATATAATGAGTGTATTAATCTATAAGGAGTCTATAATACTCCTATGTGATGTGTTTGAAAATGTTATTTCTTTCTCAAAATTAACTCCACATTCCAATTTAAAGCTAAAAACTGATGCTAAATGACAGTGTTTGGCCTATAGGGGGCAATGTTGTCATTCAAGTGATTCTGAAGTGCAGGAGAGCGAACTAGGTGAATGGGGGAGCAAGAGGGAGAGGAAAAGAAAAAGGAAGACATTATATTGACTGTCTATTACAAATGACTGCAGAGGAAATTATATGCATTCAGACCTCCCTGCAGTCTTCACACAATACACACACACACACACACACACACACACCTACATATACATGGAGCTTTTCTAATACACCAACTCACACATGCAAGCGTTCATACAGCCCACGGAATGAGAGGGAAACAGAGAGAGATGGAATGTAAGGGAGGATACAAAAAGTGTCATAGCAACAGACTTGTTAATTTTTTTCATGCTAAATGGTGGTGCTCATATAACAGATGAGTTAAAACAAAAACAACCAGGAATAATGGGATTTAGGTAGCGAGTTGTATTGATAGAAATGACCTATTGCTTGATAAAGGACTAAAAAGAGTGGGAGAGAGAGGGTGACAGACATGCAAAGACCTAAAAATTTGAGTAGATCGTGTGGTAATAAAACTGTCAGTGCTTGTCACACCTGTGCCCTATAAGGTAGCTGTAGCATGCTAGTGTTACACAGAGAAGAGAGAAAGATAGAAAGAAAGAAAGAGGGTGAGATGGTGAAAGTAATTCTCCTGTCATTCTTTTCTGCCCTATCTTTGTCTGCTACCTCTTTTTGTGTCAGCACTAATGTGCTGCTTTTACAAGAGCACAGAGCAGAGAGCCCTGCTGTCTCATGGAGAACATGTTCACACATTGCACACATTAACCACTGGTCCTCACCTTGACAGAGCGAGTGTGTTAATATGCTATGTCTTTACATTTATGGTGAATATGCTTAGTTTTATGCCCTTTTATCTCTTTTTACTTTTAACTACAGTACACTATTTGTGTATTTTTTCTATGTCAACCTTCTCCTTGCCTTATATGCAGAAGCAATTGCAGCCATTCTGACAGTCATTCAAAATGGTTTCATAGAATAACATTACTTGAATTTTTTGGGGGCAAAAAATATTTTTACTTAACTCATTGTACGTATTGTGGTTGTTTCCTGGAGAAATAAACACTAGAGTTGCTACAATGACATGTATCCACTTTCATATCACAAGTAAAACTGCAGATCATCAGTCGATAAACACATCGTTTTCACTTAATTCCTCACACAATGCAATCTTATGACATCAAACCACTTTATTATCATGCATGACTTGTAAGGAGATACATTTTAATGTTTGTATTACATAAACTACATTTTTAAGCTTTTTTGAGTGTGATCATATTGCGCAGTAGACACATAAGCCGGAAATGTTATAAAAGCACCATGAAATTACGTGGTTCCTTCAGCAATTCCATTTTGCATCTCACATTTGCTTTTCTGACAGTTGGTTAGGATGTTCATCATCTTAAGCTACTTTTTCTGGTACTTTTTATGTCCTAAAGCAACTTCCATGCAAATTACTCTGGCAAGAAAGGATTTGGAAAGAACATAAAATTTAAAACAAAGTGGGAAACACTTTACAATAAGGTTCGATACATTAACATTAGTTAATGCATTAGGTATCATTAACTAACAATGAGCAATATTTTTTTTTTACAGCAATTATTAATTTTTGTTCATTGTTCATTGGTAGTTCATGTTAGTTCATTGTGTATTAACTGTGCCAATGTTAACATATCCAACTTTTGATTTTGATTTATTACTATATTTTGAAGTTAACTTTAAGATTAATACATGCTGTAAAAGTATTGCTCATTGTTATTTCATGTTAACCAATGATGTTAACTAATGTTGACAAATTTAATCTTTATTGTAAAGTGTTACCACAAAGTGTCTATTATAATCTCTTTCACATGTTTCAAAGGAATAATGCATCCAAAAATGGCAATTAATATTCTACTTTTTTTTTTTTTTGTTCTGTAGAAGTCAAAAGATGATGTTTAGCAGAATGTTGAAACTACTCTTTTAATTTGTGTGAGGAACAGGCCAAAATTTAAACAGCTATTTGCTTAAAATCATCACTAAATCTGCCATAGCTCTCAAATCTAATTCACCTTTTAGCATACATTCACTGACATGAGGGTGAGAAAATAATGACAGAACTTTAACTTTTGGGTGAACTAACGCTTTAAGTGTCCAACTCATCTAGGATTGTTGACTGTTGAATGGAAATGACAACTTTCAATGACAAATTAATAGGTGTAAGAGATACAACTCAAGATCAATGATCGCCCTTTGAGGAGATCCAGGGAGTTAAACCCTATTCAGAAGCACCACTAATAATCATGAAATGCAACAAACACAAATATATGAGTGTAAATAACTGTGCTTACATCAACCCATGAATACAAAGAGGCATAAATGGGATGAGTGTTATATCTGATCGGCCAGGCAACACAATTACTGATGATATAACTGCTGAGATGAAGGCATGCTCCCAAGTGCTTCTGGGTAATGACTTTCACTGTGACTGACATTAGCGACGACTTGAGATGACACAGGCTTCATGTGCCGTCGCTGGGGTAACCTTCATGCAGGTTCACAAGTTGCCGTGATGATGACAGTTCATTAACCTGTAAAACCTGAGGACATAACAAAGCAAACAATGATCTGATAGATTCTCCTGGACAGGAAGGAACAGAGTAAAGAAAATGTGGATGGGGTGAATGTATCTGCCACACACGCTCCTATTAAATATCTATTGGCTTACGGTAATTATTTTCTCAATTTTTGTCTTGATTTTCACATTCTACAGGCTTGCAAATGGTAGTTGGTTTAATATGGTTTTCGTCAGTCTTGTTTGAGGAGATCAGAGTGGCTAAAGGAAGCAATTCTGAAAAGCTGCAAAAACTGTTTTCAGCTAATGACCCTGCATAATTGAGAGGCCTGAAAGACTTTACCAACTACAAGATACCATCCCTCAACACTGTAAGGAATCAACAATTGGCTGACGACCTAAATGTGTTTTTACTGTAGATTTAAAAAGCACATTCTCAGACCCCAAACCCGTTCTGACCTTCACAGCACACAAACATTTACACCTCCTGAAACCTCCCTCCTCACCTCTCCTGCTACTCTAACTGTACTTAAGATCTGTGAAGAGGATGTGTGCCAGATATTCCAGAAACAGAAGACAAGAAAAGCACAGGGCCCAGAATGTGTTTCAACCTCTTGTCTAAAAACCTGTGCTGACCAGTTGGCCCTATCTTCACACAGATCTTCAACAGATCACTGGAGCAGTGTGAAGTTCCCTGCTGCTTCAAATGCTCCACAATCTTCCCCATCCCAAAGAAACCCAAGATTAAGGACTTAATGACTACAGACCCATCACTTTGATGTCTGTGGTCATTAAGTAATTTGAGAGACTGGTGTTGGCCCACCTGAAGGACTTCACTGAACCCTTTCTGGATCCCCTGCAGATTGCCTACTGAGAAAACAGGTCTGTGGATGATGCAGTCAATATAGGACTGCATTATATACTTTAACATCTATACAGAACAGGGACTTATGTAAGGATACTATTTGTTGATTTCAGTTTGGCTTATAACACCATCAACCGCACTCTCTTAACTGCACTCTCTTATGGACTTAATCAACCCAGCTCTTTGTTCCTGTCTCTTTCTGTCAGTGGATCACCAGCTTTCTGACAGACAGGCAGCAGCTACAGGGAATGGGGAAATTCACCTCTAGAACATGTACAATCAGCACTGGTGCCCCCCAGGGATGTGTACTCTTCACACTGCTCTTCTCCCTGTACACAAATGACTGCACCACCAAGGACCCCTCTGTTAAGCTGAATTTTGCAGAAGACACTACTGTCATTGGCCGCATCCATTATGATAATGAGTCTGCATACAAAAGGGAAGTTGAATAGCTGGCTGTCTGGTGCAGTCAAAACAACCTAGAGCTTAACATGCTTAAAACAGTAGAGATGTCAGTGGACTTTCCAAAATTACACACACTCACCATTCTGAACAACGCTGTGGCAGCAGTGGAGTCATTCAGGTTCCTGGGCACTACCATCTCACAGGACCTGAAGTGGGAGACCCGCATAGACTCAGTTTTGAAAAACGCTCAGCAGAGGTTGTACTTCCTTCAAAGCTAAGGAACTTCAACCTACAACTGGCGCTGCTGATTCAGTTCTACTCAACAGTCATTGAGTCTGTCCTTTGCACTTCTATAAATGTCTGGTTTGGTTTTGCTACCAAGCCAGACATCAGAAGAATTTAAATGACAGTTTGGACTGCTGAGAGTATTATTGGCACTCCCCTACCCACCCTGCTAGAACTGTACACATCCAGTGTGACGAAAAGGGCTGGTAAAATCACTCTTGACCCCCATTCACCCAGCACACTTCTTTTTTAAACAGTTGCTCTCTGGCTGGCGCTACAAAGCACTGAGCCCAGAACAGCCAGGCGCAGGAAAAAAAAATGTTTTTTTGTTTTTTCCTTATGAACAGTTAAAATTGCCCACAAATATTTTCCTTTTGTCAATACAACCATGTGCAATATTCAATTCGTCCATTCCTACTTATATCCTTATTTCATTTCTATTCTTTAACATATCCACCTCTTTTTCAATACATTATATCACCTGTAAATTATATATATATCTGTATATAAAATATTTGAACAATATTATTGCTCTATTGAATATTTCCCTTTTTTTAATCTGTTTTAATCTTTTTTTTATGTCACTATATGTATTTATGTTTAAATGTATATGTTTGTATGTATGCATATATGGTTGCATTTGCACAGGAAGCTTCTGTCACCATAACAAATTCCTCGTGTTTGTTAGCATACTTGGCAATAAAGCTCATTCACACTCTGCTGTGTTATGATATCGAAATACTTTTACTCTAATGCATCATTTGAAACACACTTATTCCTACATGATTAGCTTCCACACTAGCTCATCTAATAGAGTCTTGGACTCAACCAAGGATGCTCGGAGTGAAAGCGTAGCGATAGTACCATAGAAATGGTACACAAAATGACGTGGTTACTTCAGTAAATGTGCTAATGTCAAATTTGCTTTTAAAACACTATCAGTTAGGTTCAGGCATTGGTTAAAGGTAAGGGGTTATGTTTTTTCACCTCTCATTTATATTTTTGAACACTTTTGGTTAGGTTTAGGTATTGGTTTAAGGTAAGGATGTCTCTTTTGTTTGCCTATCATATATCTTTTAGAACGCTTTTAGTTTAGTTTAGGCTAAAGTTTTAGGTTAGGGTGGTACATTTTACTTATTAAAAACATCCATCTAATATTCACCTGATTCTGATTACAACATTATTTCACTCACTTTTGGCACCCCCCCACTGGATATTTCACTAGGAATCTACAGCCAAACGTGTAATGAAGCATGTAATTTTGTTACGCAAAAATTGCAACATTGTCACTTAAATTTCATTAGATCAAGTTCATTTTAGTATTGCCATTGTGTGAAGAGGATACTCTTGTTAATATTTGACAGGATATGCTACATTAATATATTCACCATGTAGCAAAGCCTTAATTGCCTTGTTACTTTTGAAAAATGGTTTCTTTAAAATAATAGCACCCTCAGAGCCACAGGTTCACTTCCAATGGAAACCAGGAAGTAAAAGCCTTAACGTAATAAATTATGAGCATGATTCAGAGGTAGTATTTTCCCTGTAAGATAATTTTTTTCAGACAGTTTGGGGTTTGGGTTTGAACATATGATTAATAAAATATGCATTCCTGTTGACTCTTTAACATCATTTACAACTAAAAACAACTCTCTGTAAAACTCCCTTTTGGTGTCACTCTGTGGACATATCAACTGGAAACTGGCGCTCAGACGTGCCCATATGTTCAACAACATTTCCAGCTTGGCCAATGGTCACAATTGAACAATCAGCATCCAGGACATTAAATATCTGTTTTTTTTTTAATTGAATTTAAGTTGTAGGAAAAGGATAATTTAAAGCCATTTGCTCATTCTAAGTAGACATTAGAATTATGCTTTTTATTTTGGAACTTCATTCAGCTCAACATGCTGAATTGCTGTGATGCAAATCAAATTTCTAAAGTAAAATTGTGTGTGGCACAGTATGTTGGCTTAGAAATGGAAATATCATATTTTTCAAATCACACTCCAATTAGACTGAAATAACACACACACACACACACGCATGCACGCAGCACGCACGCACGCACGCACGCACGCACACACACACACACACACAGCAGCATATTCAACTGAGACTTTTCTTAGCTTCCTCTTTCATAAAATGCCTGTCTTTTTCTTTCTTTCTCTCTGTCTATTTGTCTTTTTGAATCCCCTCCCTTCCCCCCATACTCTTGACTAAAACAGTAGTGTGTGCATAACCTCTCCTGTAGGGTTTGACAGTGTAGATGACACTGCGCCTGTAGCTGTGCTTATGTGTTGTTTTTTTTCTCCGAAAGGGCGCATTAAAACGTGACACTCTCAGATACCTCTGTGTTTGAAGTCTAAATGTGCGCCAAATGCTGTCGCACGTTAACCCTGTGCACATGTCATACTGTCTCAAATAAAGTTCATTCTTATTTTCTAGGAGACACCCAGAAAAAATAACACACCATGAATTATGGATCTCAAATAAAATCCTTCCTGTGTCTATGTGAGAAGCGCGATGTTTATTGAAAGTGAATGGTTTTCCCTCCATAGCTCTAAACCCTCAAGTCCCATCCTCTTTCTCTTTCTTTCTCTCTCTCTCTTTCTTTCTCTCTCTCTCTCTCATATACATCAACACAGTCTCAGATCAGAGTTAGCCAGGAGAGTTGTCCCTCGGCCCCTACCCATCCCAAAGCAAACAATCAAAAGTGACTCTCTCCTACACACAAAAACATGCTTCAAGAGGCTTGAGTGAAGGGCTGCGGTGAAATTCTTTTTAGTATAATTAAATGGAATGAAGATTTATTCAGCATTAGCTTGTCGTACATTCATACATACTGCTTGTGCAAAGGATAAACAGTCCTGCTCTTTCTGGCTAACTAATGCACAGTTTCAGCGCTTTGATGTCCCTCCCTACAAATGAGAACTGTCTTTCCACAGGAGCCTCTTACTTGACATGGAGGACATTTTATATAAACATGTTTTGAACTAAGAAAAAAAAAAATATGATTGTTGTTAATGTGGTTTTGACCTGGATGATCTCATTCGTATTCATAGGTATTTATATATAAAGTGTACACATCTTTGTATGTTTGGATAGACACTGAAATGAGTTTTGACTGCATTGGCAGCACCTTAAATGAAAACCCTTTCACGTATGTACATAGTTAGAGAAGTATAAATCTATTTGAATCCTCTGAAACTTTGTCAGAAACAGAACTTTTTTTAATGGCAAATGTATTTATAAGTGAAATCCAGATGGTGGTAATAGAACAGAATGAACCCGTTACTATGTATAATTAGAACAATGCAGTAATCAGAGTGCTTTACTGAGTAGTTCATTAACCCTTCAAGCTTGCTACAAGAAAAAAAAATATTATCAAAATTAACATCTACAGTCTTGACCAACACAAAATAGGTATCGTTTGAAAGCTTATAAGTTCTTATTTCCAATGCATGTAGGCATTTTAAGCAAAACTGAACAAGTGCTTTGAAATTTGCATACAAATCAGAATTTATTAAAATATTGCACTGTACATATTATTGTAATAAGTAAAAACATCAAACTTCAAAGCCATGTGTCATATGATATTGAATAGCTCTCAAAGAGTAGAATACAACCAGCCTATTTGTTTTACTCACAGACAACAATATTGTAACAAAGCAAGAACAAGACAAAGAGACCCAAGAGCAGAGGAACAGTTCAAAGGATTTATTAACAAAAAATATTCACTTCAACTGAGGTTCCCAGCACTGCTGTAGTAGTGGGAAAATGTAAAGTACGTGGATGTGTGCACGCTATGGCCAGGCAAAGGGCAAATCCATAAATAGTGTGTTCGTAGGTGAGCAGATTTGAAATCTGGAGCAGATTCGTAGGGATCCTCAGTTGAAGCGTAGTGAGATGCTGAGAACAGCGCACAGAAGACTGGAAGGCATTCATTCTCCCAACACGTGGGCAAAGATGAGGAATCCTCCGTTGAAGAATTTGTGAGTGCAGAGAACAAGTGTACAGCAAACTGGAAGGCAACCACACTCCTGACACATGGGCCGAGACAGGCAACCAAACAGATATACTAGACAGGACCAACTAGGCAGAGAGAGTGAGGTAAGTTACTTCACACCAAACAGCTTTCTATAACGATAACACACAACAAACTACACCAAACTACATTCAACAATCTAGCCACGAACATGACGAAGGGATTAAAATAAGCAGCAACAAACAAGGGACAGGTGTCGCTCGCCAGCTGAAAGTTGGCATGATCAGCGTTCCCATGGAAACAATCAGAGTTCCCATGGAAACGCTGATTTCGCGTGTCAGCAGCACCTGAAATACATGAGGAAGAAAACGTCAACAAATTTTTATCAAAACAAACAGAAGATGAGCATAAGTGTCCGGATCCCAACTGAAACCGAACCAGACAGGAAGTCAGGATTCAGACACCATGCTCCAGACACAAAAAGGAGCACACAACGATAACTCACACACCCAAACATGAGATGATGATGTCATGGTCCCATCAGATATAAACCCAACCTGACAAAGTGACAGGAACATGACAAATATAGCGAGTAATATCAAAGTATATTTCTATGACAATTGTGTTGGTGTTGCTTATTTGGTGCAATCTCACTTATAACTTCACGATAAATAAACAGAACATAAAATATAACATAACATTATTTAGAGTAGGTGATTATCTTTCAAACGAGTCCACACACAAGGTAATCTATGGAAGCAAATCTGTCTCACCAAATTTTGAAATTAAAAGCCATTGAATTTCTAGCACTGAATTTTTCAGCATTGAAACTCTGTATGTGAATTTTTTGCCTTTGTATTGAACTCTTAAAAATTTCAATAACTAATTTTCACTTTAATTTTTCAATGTTCACAAATTCAGAATCAAACATTCAAGTTTAAAAATTCAAATCATTTATATTCGAGTTGCTCAAATTCGATAGGCCAAATTCAGATGCCAAAATTCGGTGTTAAAATTTTCAGATTAAACATCCGGGACACTGAGGATAAGCAATCGATTCTGTATTAAATCGAACCATGTGACAGGAGGACGGCGGTGCTTGAAATTACAGGAATGCCGTCAGCAATGACAACAAACCCAAATGATGGTGTTTCGGTGCGTATATTAACTGTTTAGTTTTTGTTTTGTTTGCACTTTTTTTTTCTTCTTTTATATATATATATATATATGTCTTTGATTTGGGGTATGCCACTGAAACAGGAAATCTTTAAAAACACATTCAAAGCTTAAAGGGTTAAAAAAGAAATCGTATTACCATTTACTAAAATTTGAAGATACTTTCTAAAACACTTTTTCACAGAAACGTTTAAAAATGTTTGTACTACAATTTCAAAATCTCTTTATTTCCTACATCATTGTTCATTGTTGCAAACCCTTCAGCTGTCAAAGAATCAAACAGATGTACATGTGAACATAAGAATTCATATTTTATATGTATGCAACATAAATAATAACATTTTAGAAATATGTGTATCCTAATTAATGTATTAAAAACAATTACCTTAGTTGAAATTCAGTAACTTCAGTAATTAGATTACAGCAACTATTTACTTTGTAATGAGATTATACCAAACACTGATTATAATGCAGTACAACAAAATCAACCAATACATTCTTACAAGTCTTTAAAGTTGTACATTTTTTCAGATACTGTCAAGTATCTAATTTAAATATTGTTTCGGGTATAATACAACTGTATTATACCTGAAATGTCCCCTGTACACACTGTTTTAATATTTGCGGACATTACATGTTTTAAAGACATCAAAAGATTCACCAAATTTGAGTAAAAAATAAATAAATAAATAAAATATATAAACAAACAAGCTCATAACAATGTTTCAATTAGTCAATACACTAACATTCTGGTTTTACCCACAAACTTTAAGCCATGTTACCATCCTGTTCTTTAGAATGACTAATGCATGCTAAAGTCTTTGGTAAAATGAATGATAGGCTACATCAAGATGTTAGGTTAGAATTTAATCAGTGTGTCACCATTTCCTTTAAGATTCTTTTAAATTCACCAATTTTAAAAGGTCCAGTGAATACGAATGAAATCATCCTGGTCAAAACCACATTAACAACAAATTTTTTTTTGTTTATATAAGATGTCTTCCGTGTCAGGTAAGAGGCTCCTGTGGGAAGACAAATCTCATTTGTAGGGAGGGACATCAAAGTACTGAAGCTGTGCATATGTCTATCTCAATTACTATGAGTTAACATAAAAATGTTGCATGCATCGTAATTATAAGTGACCAATAAGATGGCTTTAATGTGTCTCTGCAGTGTTGTTCTCTCTCCTGGTTAGTTGCTCATTTGATTTTTATTCTTGCCTCTGTTCCCAACAGTACTAATTAATTCTGTATATATTATTAGGTTGAAGTGGTGAGCTTAGTAGTGTATGGTAAGAGCCTTTCTCACTGAACTGAAGGTAATGCATTTATTTGGGCTTTAGTGGGGTGGTTTATAATGTGTTCCAATTTTATGTTTTAAGTGTATTCATAATAAATTTGCCATTGTATTTGCGGTGTGGCTCCCTTTAATGCTAGCTGCTTTTTCTTCATACCTGTTTCTTTACATCTGTTCCTTTGTGCTGTTTCATCAGAGTAGCTTCACTGTTTGTTTCGGCAAACTTGTTACACAACATTTGTCTTGTTTCTTCATTGAAAAGAGCAACACATTAAATTAAAGACAGTGGAATAAAATACCTCATTATAAATAAATGTGTACTGTGTGTTGTTCCACAAATGAAAACCCAACAGATACACATACAAAAATATTTTATAATGAATACTTGTCAGATAAGAGCGATCTGTAAAGAGTTGGGCTCAGGTGCATTCAATAAGGCAGAAAATCAGATCCTGATAATAATGTGGGAAATTGCGCTATATAGTAACTTAAACTTACATTTACACCAGCATGTTTAATCCACATTAAGTAGAACTGAAACAGGAGCTGGCAGGTCCAAAGGTGGAAAATTAACACTGAACTTCTACATTATCTCCAGAAGTTGTTGTCTTGTCATTCGTTTATCATTTGGTTTCTGCTACCCACGTTCTCTGGAGTCAACAATTTTACAATTATATCATTAGCACAATTAGGTTAAAGAATATATGACTATATCATACAGGCATAAAACATTTATCTCAAACAGTCAATGCCTTTTGTAGTTGGAGAATTATGCCTAAAATGCTCCAATGGGCTTTCATTAACTAGCACTTGTAATGGACCGTCTGAGAATTCCACCCACAACACTAGAACTTTGGAGATGTAGAAGTATTCATTAATTAATTAATTTAATTAAAGTGTAAGTTCCCCGTCTGTCGCTCACTTCGACGTCGTGTCGAAGAAGCGACACTAGGGGTCTCTCTTGAGCGCCGAAAGATACCTCTGATCTATGAAAAAAGGCCAATGAGAGTTGGCGAAGAGTATTTGCATACTCCGCCTCCGGATACGAATATAAAGGCGAGAGAAATACGCTTGTTCATTCAGTAATTTTCTTCGGAGCCGATGGTCATGTGTATGCAGTCAGCTGCGAGTAACACAACAGAGTTAAAAGAGTTGAAAGAGTGATTCTCTCCGTAAAAGAGTTTATTTCTCTGAAAGAGCATTACACAGCGGCGTTGAACGTCCTTTTCAGGACGCGTCTTTATAAAGATGTAATTTCCGCCCCTGTGTAGTTTCTGGATGCGGTGATTTCTCCCCACCTCTCTCGGTCATAAAACACTGTCTTGCATGCCTGGGGAGAACATAGCCATGGCAACATTGCGGTCGTGTGGCTTTCTTTTGTAATTTTGTAATAATGCACGCTTGTTTGCTTCCGTCTGAGCCCGGGATGAGCATTCTCTCCAATGGTTCATCTTCTCAGTGTGAGAACATGGCCGTTATAGCATTGCAGTCGCACGGCTTTCTTTTGTAATGAGAGAAAGCCACTTCAGCCGCCCCCCGCGCTCCGCCTTCTTCCTACGGGATCGGCACAGGCGCCGCGGGCGATGAAGGCGATTCGGGGAATATGACGGGCTCTGTTCGCCGGGTAAACCCCCTCGAACCGCCCGCCTCCCCGGCACGCTTGCTTGCTTCAGAATTGGATGACATCACCGCTGCATCGGAGAGCGTTACAGCGGCATCGGATGCTGATCGCTCGCCTGGGCCGCCACCTTCAGGTCTGCCGCCCAGCCTGAGCCTGACGCACGGAGATCCACTATGCTTTCCCGGGCTACTTGATCGGTCCCGCAGGCAGGTGCGCCGCTCACAGCCACGCCCCCCCCTCCCCGTTCCTTTCTTCCCGGACGTGCACGACGAGTTGAGCAAAGCCAAGGCTTCTTCGCTCCTCCGCTCTCACTACCCTCGCGGTGGAACGGTCCCAGACCGCTTCCACTCTGCACGCCACGGCCCTTCCTGCAACCAACGCCAGACCAAGGCACTTCAAAACTTGCACCTTGGGTAGTCCTGTTCTTGATGTGCTGCAGGAACTGCGCTGGATGACCAACCGCGCCCCCGGGCCACGGAGGACAGAAGCGCCGGCACTCGAACAGGCGATGGCCACGGTGGAGGGCCGGGAGGAGAATTTTTTGTCGAATTAGTTTTCACATTCTCATATTCTCTGTAACGAGCTATTTCCTTTTGTCTCTGGGTCACCTGGCCCGCAAATGCCATTCCCACGGCACTTTGCCACCAGATCTCAGCAGTCCCGGCTTCCTGGACACGGACAACCCGTCTCCAGTCCCACGACTGCCCCCCCCAGCCGACCGGTTCCGACCAGTCTAGAGGACGCCTACCCGAGACCTCCTCCTCAGTCGCTAACCCGCCCCCTGGCGGGTGTGCGGAGCAAGGTAAGTGCTTTGAGTCTTTCTCAGCATCCCAGCTGCGGGTCGCCCTGTCGCGGCCCAACGCTGCCCTGCCTGCTCCGCCCCGCTGCGAAGCCCTGCCGGGTACGTCAAAATTAATCGTCCCCTTGGTGCCCCTAGTGCAGAGGTTGGACGCGTGGCTTTCACTTCCCAACCCGTCTCGCTGGCTGGCCCAGACCATCCGACTCGGTTACGCAATTCAGTTTGCCAGGCCCCCGCCCCCCCTTCATGGGCGTCCGCTTTTCCGCAGTATACGGCGAACATGCCCAGTCCCTGCGCGTGGAAATCGCGACTCTTCTGGCCAAAGATGCAATAGGGCCTGTCCCTCCAACTGAGATGAAGGAGGGTTTCTACAGCCCTTACCTCATCATATCCAAGAAAGGCGACGGCTTACAACCAATCTTGGACTTGCGAGTTTTCAACCAAGCGTTGCACAAACTCCCGTTCAAAATGCTCACGCTTAACCTGCGTCCGGCATCTAGATTGGTTCGCAGCGGTAGACCTGAAGGACGCGTACTTCCACGTCTCCATCCTGCCCCGACACCGCCCCTACCTGCGGTTTGCATTCGGGGGCCAGGCGTATCAGTACAAAGTCCTCCCCTTCGGCCTGTCTCTGTCCCCTCGCGTCTTCACGAAAGTCGTAGAGGCAGCTCTTGCCCCGCTCCGAGAATCCGGCATCCGCATACTCAACTACATCGATGACCGGCTCATTCTGGCCCACTCGCGAGAGTTACTATGCGCCCACAGAGACCAGGTGCTCAGGCACCTCAGCCGTCTGGGGCTTCAGGTCAACTGGGAAAAGAGCAAGCTCACTCCAGTTCAGAGCATCTCTTTTCTCGGGATGGAGTTAGACTTGGTCTCAATGTCGGCACGTCTCACCAACGAGCGTGCCCAGTCAGTGTTGAACTGCCTCGCCGCCTTCAGGCCAGGCACAGCGGTCCCCTTAAAACTTTTCCAGAGGCTCCTGGGGCATATGGCGTCCTCCGCGGCGGTCGCGCCGCTGGGGTTGATGCATATGAGACCACTCCAACACTGGCTCCAGACCCGAGTCCCGAGACGAGCATGGCGCCACGGCACGCACCGGGTAACAATCACCCCCACCTGCCGTCAGACATTCAACCCCTGGACAGACCTCTGTTTCTTACGGGCTAGAGTGCCCCTACAGCAGGTGTCCAGACGCGTCCTGGTCATGACCGACGCCTCCAGATTGGGTTGGAGCGCCGTTTGCAACGGGCACGCAGCCTCAGGCCATTGGAAAGGGACCCAGCTGCGTTGGCACATCAACTGCCTCGAGTTGTTGACTGTCCTTTTGGCCCTGCGGAAGTTTCTCCCGTTCATTCGGGACAAACATATCCTAGTCAGGTCGGACAGCACCACTGCGGTCGTGTACATAAATCGCCAAGGCAGCATACGCTCCCGTCACATATCACAACTCGCCCGTCGTCTCCTCCTTTGGAGCTAGCGCCGACTCAAGTCGCTGCGTGCCACTCACATCCCCGGCAACCTCAATGTGATAGCGGACACGCTGTCATGACAACGCTTGCCTGGCGGAGAGTGGAGGCTTCACCCTCACTCGGTTCAGCTGATTTGGGAACGGTTCGGCAAGGCCCAGGTAGACCCCTCTGCCTCCCGAGATACCTCCCACTGCCCGCTCTGGTTCGCCCGTTCAGAGGCTCCCCACGGGGCAGATGCACTGGCACACAGCTGGCCGGTGGGGCTGCGCAAGTACGCATTCCCCCAGTGAGCCTTCTTGCACAGGTGCTGTGCAAGGTCAGGGAGGACGAGGAGCAAGTCACTCTCGTGGCTCCTTACTGGCCCACCCGGGCCTGGTTCTTGGACCTTGTACTCCTCGCGACAGCCCCTCCCTGGCGAATTCCCCTGAGGAAGGATCTTCTTTCTCAGGGATGGGGCACGCTCTGGCATCCGCACCCAGACCTTTGGAACCTCCACGTCTGGCCCCCGAATGGGATGCGGAAGATCTAGCTGGTCTACCACCCATGGTCGTAGCCACGTTCAACCAAGCCAGAGCCCCTTCTACCAGGCAACTCTACGCCCTGAAATGGCATCTGTTCGTGAATTGGTGTTCTTCCTGGGCAGAAGACCCACAGAGGTGTGCAGTTAGGTCTGTGCTCCTGTTCCTACAGGAGAGGTTGGAGGGGAGGCTGTCCCCATCCACCTTGAAGGTGTATGTTGCCACTATCGCAGCTCACCACGACCCTGTAGACAGCAAGTCTCTGGGTAAGCACGACTTAATCATCAGGTTCCCAAGAGGTGCCCGGAGGTTAAACCCCTCCCGGCCAAACCTGTTCCCCTGCTGGGATCTCTCGGTGGTCCTCGCTGGTCTTCAGAGATCCCCCCCGAGTCGCTAGAATCAGTTGGCTCAGGGCCCTCTCCAGCAGGGCTCTCCAGACGGCCCTGCTGATCGCGCTCACTTCCATCAAGAGGGTCGGGGACCTGCAAGCATTGCAGGTTCCTACCACGCCCTCTGGAGATCAGGTAGTGAACCTACAAGCGCTGCCCCGGGAGGAGGCAGACCCAGCCCTCTCACTGTCGTGTCCGGTACGTGCCTTGCGTGCCTACCTGGAACGCACCCAGAGCTTCAGGCGCCCTGAGCAGCTCTTTGTCTGCTTTGGAGGACAGCAGAAAGGGAACGCTGTCTCCAAACAGAGGTGTCTCACTGGGTGGTGGATGCCATTCAGTTGGCCTATCACACCCAGGCCGTGCCCCCCCCCCTTTTTTTGCGGGTTCGAGCCCACTCTACTAGGAGCGTGGCATCCTCATGGGCACTGGCTAGGGGCACCTCCCTAGCAGACATTTGCAGAGCTGCGGGCTGGGCAGCACCTAACACCCTTACGATCTCAGGGTTGAGTCAGTCTCGTCCCGTGTTCTCTCAGGTCCGAGCCCGTAGAACTCGGTACACGTCGACGATCTGACCGGGTGAATCGCTTGTTCCAGCGCTGTTTCCCTCGATCGAGGTAAAACAGTGCGCCTTCTTTCCCAGAGAACCTAGGTCCCTGGTTGATTCCTCCCTAGCCCTTCAGGCCCGCAGCAGTTCAGCGGAGGGACTTGCTGGTCCAGTCCACTACGGGTACCCCAGGCTACCCCTACTGGAATAGGTGCTCCACAGATAAGGCCTCCTACGGGACTCCTCCTGTGTGTACTTCCACGGTACGGTCACCTTACGAGCTGACCCGCGTCTCCCTTAGGCAGTCTTTGGCTGCCCTCCGGTCGCCGTGTTGTAGCAACTCCCCCCTCCTCGAGGCGGGATCTACCACCGTGCCATTCTTCCCACATGTGACCCAAGAGGCCATGTGATGTATTTCGCCACCTTTACCTCCCCTTTTGGGTGGGTGTGGCCTCTGCAGGGTCTTTTCTCCCTAAAAGAATAGGGATTCGGGAATAAGACCCCCTTCCCTCGATGCGGTAAGGGCCCCGGCTGCTCTTGCTCTATGCCGAGAAAACATAGAGAGAAAAGAGGCCCAACCAGGCTTGGCCCGTTCCCTAGTTGGGAGTGTCACCTTGTTCGCCCCTAGGGTAACCAAAAGGATTCTGACGCTTTTTCGGGGCATTGGGGAAGAGTATGTGCAGCCTGAGCACAGTTGGTCGCTTGTGCACGTAGAAATACCTGGCCGCTTCTGTGTCAGCAGTACACATACACGGCTCAGCGCATGGCGAGTTTTGAAGTGGACCCCTAGCGTCACTTCTTCGACACGACGTCGAAGTGAGCGACAGATGGGGAACGTCTCGGTTACGTATGTAACCTCCGTTCCCTGATGGAGGGAACGAGACGCGTGTCTTCCCAGCCACGTCGCTGAGCCGAGCCGCTGAGGTGCCCGGAACACTCCCGGCTCCTCAGAAAAATCCTGAATGAACGAGCGTATTTCTCTCGCCTTTATATCCGTATTCGGAGGCGGAGTATGCAAATACTGTTCGCCAACTCTCATTGGCCTTTTTTCATAGATCAGAGGTATCTTTCGGCGCTCAAGAGAGACCCCTAGTGTCGCTTCTTCGACACGACGTCTCGTTCCCTCCATCAGGGACCGAAGGTTACATACGTAACCGAGACGTTATGCATGCAATTTGTAATCTTTAGAATGTGTAATTTTTAAAAAAAAATGCGGGAGAAAAATCTGTTAAGACAGAGCATGCAAGGCAGTTGCATTGAACACTTGGACACCAGTGACATTTTAGCAGAGTGTGTGGACTTTTCAGATGGTCTGTTATGAACCATAAGCAAATAATTAATAAATAGTTAAAACTTAAATTAAAATTCCTCCAACTAAATATTATTATGTAGTCATAATGCATTGATGTTTCATTTTAATATTGTTTGACGTGTCTATTTATTATTGTGTGGGTTCTACGAACCCTCAGTGTGATGGAAAATGAGAGTACCCCCACCAACCAACCCCCCAATGAACCACACATGGCGCATACCTTTTTATGTTTATTTTTTAAATTTTTTATAAGCTAATTTCAGATAGTAATTAGTAGTATTGCTGTGGCTGTAAATGCACTAAATTTGCACTTTCTGTGTAACCACAATGGAGAGTGTTTGCAAAGGTTTGGCAAAACTTTAGTATTTTAAAACACATTGTTGATTTAACTGCCAGTAACAATAAAACAGACTGGCAAAATGCCTTTTTGCCACTGGCATACAAGAGCAGAGTGTCACTCAATAGTTTACAGTGATGTTTGTTTGATCACTTTGTGCCAAGCAGACTTTTTTTTCTTTTCTGTTTTTCTAACTACCACTTCGCTCACCCAGCCCTCAATGTATCAGGGGTGTGTTTGTGACAGTGTACTCCTATGTGTGTGTGTGTGT
The DNA here is from genome assembly GCA_032164185.1 of Moxostoma hubbsi. Lineage (NCBI taxonomy): Eukaryota > Metazoa > Chordata > Actinopteri > Cypriniformes > Catostomidae > Moxostoma > Moxostoma hubbsi. Next base: position 23,002,651 of record JAVLUX010000025.1, read on the forward strand.
GTGTCGAGGGGTTTCCAAGGTGTGCCGATATCTTTGTGGCTCTAGTGACTCCTCTAAGCTGTAGCTTTATGATGCGTCTGCTAGCGAGCAAAGCCATTACCCCCCCCCCCCCCTAATCCCACTGAAAAATTGGGGGAAAAAATGGAAAACAGCCCTGCTGTTGGAGAACAACAACAGCAAAAAAAGAAAGAAAAAAACAAACAAATCTCTTCTCATGCATGCTGCATTATTTGATCCCTCTAAGACTCTGTCAAATATAAAAACATGAACACACACAAAAGAGGCGGAAAGTGTTTGTGTGAGGCCGCTGATTGAAAAGCAAAGACAGATGTCTTCATCCTCCTGCAGCTGGGCTTACAGTGCCGTCAGTTCTAAGACAGGGCAAAGATTACAGTCTCATGGACAAAACACTGAAGGAAGCAATGGGAGCTGTTTATTCGTATTCTAGAGATGCATATGTGCATCCCTCCTGTAACTAAAACTCAATTTATTTATTTTGAGAGGTTCAGGTATAGAGAGCATATGCTCACCTGAGAATCATTGAGGAATAGAGGTGTGTGGTCAAAATGGTAAACAGTTTAATGTAGTGTAAACATTAGGAAGACACACACACACACACACACACACACACACACACACACACACACACGTTCTGTTCCAAAAATCTATTGAGCTGCCTTATTGCCTACATAGGCTGCATCCCAACCGTCATGCCACCTCATACGTGACTGATTTGGAACGCTCTACACAGGCAATTTATTTAGAGACACAACACAATAAAGACTCTTAATATTGTAATAAGCATGAAACGCACAGACAATTGAAAAGGTAATCTATTAAAAGAATAGCTCACCAAAATATTTTAATTATGTCATAATTATTTCAAAAATTATTTCAAAACCTGACTTTCTTGTGCAGAACACAAAGGAGAACTCATTCCTCATTTATTAAAAAGAAGCAAAAATTTCTGTTACAATAAAGCAAAAGTGCATAAATCCAGAAATGTCCATAAATGTCAATTTAATGTCACAAGTTTCAAAAATAGACAAACATTTAAACATTATGCATGTGAACATGATTCTAGTGTGATAAAATCACTGTTCTACATGACTTAATTGTGATAAAATTGCTTACAGTGTTTACTAGCATTAAGTCGTCATGGCAACAAAGTAATATTCGTTATAACTTTACTGTTAAAAGTGTATGATTTGATCACTCTAAAGTAATTTTAACACATATAGTGTTAATGACTTGCTATAGTTTTAAAACAATGTGCATTTTAACATTATGGACTGGTCACGTTCACTTTCACTGTAAGCACCTTACTGCAATCAGAATATTCCTTTAAAGGGTGTGAAACCAACATGAAGGTAAGAAAATGATATCAGAATAAAAATTTTTGTGTAAACCTTTATTTTCAACTATTGTCATCTGTTTATAAACAAAAAGATTATTTACAATAATTATTTCTCAGCGCTCATTGCAATCCATTCTTACTCAGGGCTCTTTTCCCTTGGTCCTATTTTTGCTTGCTGGCCTACAGGTCTGGGAATGATAAACAGTTGCACACCTGCCTCCAATCCAAACACTACTCTCCCTAGCAAAGAGCAAATCTAATCTTAGTGGTCAATACAACTCTAGCGATTGCACAGCAGATGGGCTTACACTAAATGCTTTGCTTTTAGCCTTACTTAACTGCAGACATTGACCGAAAGCATTCCCACTGAGCAGTGCAACTATAAAAAGAATTTACTTTGAGCTAACAGTGGCATCTCTACATTAGAGGCAGATGTTGTGCTGTTGTGCAAACTTCATGGCATGATCATAAATGTATTTTAAGAAATAATATATTTTCATCATTTTAAACTTTTTCGATGTCCATTGTACAAGACAAGATTCCAGCCAATCAGAAGTGTATTTTGCTGGGTTACTTTTATCCTCACCTCAAGATAATTAATTTATGGCCCATTGTGTGTGAAGATTTCTGTTTCTCGCACAAAACATGACAATGTTTAATCATGAACTTTTATATAACTAAATCGCTAAGGAATATTAGCAAATAATCTTCATTAGCATTTGACACATGCAAAATGGAACTCAACAATAGCAAATGTGACATACTTTCATACTATTTCACATGAATATTCAACGTGCTAGCTACACAATATGAAAATACCTGATTAAAAATCATAATGGTTAGTTTATCACAGTTTCCAGGGTTATTATCAGGCTAAACCTTGAATGAGAGTTCTAGGCACTTTGGCGGATTATTTGCAGAATAAAATGACAGTAAAATAAATTTTGCGATTGTATCAAAGTTTCTGGATTAAGATGAGATGTCCTGATATGTGTATACACTTGAAAAGTTAATTTGTACATTTGAAGTTATGAGCAGAGCATTTGTTTTGTGTCCTTCTAAAAAGAGTTCAGCGGTTCAGATCTAGTATGAGTCTGTTCAATCTCTCTGTCTTGAACAATGAGTTTTAATTTTAAGTAGCAAAAAGAAGAAAAAAGCATTAGTCTAAGAATCTATGCTTTACACTGCAATCCTGAGGGTTTCTTGGGAGAGTTTCTAGCAGATGGTCGAGATGACCATGTCATGACCATTAAGTGTGGGGGTATTTCCTGATTTATAACATGAGTGAGGAGGGGTCTGAAGGAAGGCTATATGCTATCCTGAAAGTTTCCTTTGTTCAGATGATGGTTGACACCCAACAGAGCAGCTTTTATGGACTCTTTTTAGGCCTCTGGCTCATGTACGCCCGATTTTGGTAGAATGCTGGGCGTCAGCAGGGCAGAGATTTTAATTTATGATGTTGAGGAATTTGGGTGCTTCTCTGGGTCTTGGTTTGAAATATCAGCAAAACTCCTGGATTCAAGTCATTTTGCATAGAAATAGTTAATTCTACTGCCCATAATATACTACAATGTTCAGAGGTTGCACAAGAAAAAATAGTTATCCGTCACTCTGATGGACTGAACTGTAAAATTTCCATCATGACTTTTTTTATTCATTATAATTGTTTTCATTTTGCTAGTATGAGTGCTACATTCAGAGGCATCCATTATTAGGCCATATTCATGACAGTGGACAGGCCTATATGATACTCCTCATACTTGAGCCTTGTAAAACCAATGAGTTCTAGGGTAAGAGTTCTACCTGTCAATCAACCGCTCCGCTAAAACAGTTTTAACTATGCAGACTAAGCGCATACATATATTCACAAGTTCACAGTACTTTCTTTAGTGTCCCTGACATCAACAAAACATGTCACAGATAAGAAGCAGACACATCTCTGAGGCTTAGTTACAGGTACTCCACTAAACTAACAGACAATTTTGCCCAAAACATAATGTTTGCAGCAATTTGTCACCTTTTCACCTTATCTTTTTGATATTGTACGTTTTATTATGCTTTATTATTATGCAATAATATTGATGTAATGATTGATGAATGTAGTCATAATGTCAGAGACCCTCTCATTGGAATCTGAACACAACTGGTCAAAAGAGATGCATATCACCATCTGTAAATGTTATGACACCTGTCAATATGCATCTTAATGCGTCTTTATACCTGGGAATAAACAGGGCACACACACACACACACACACACACACACACACACACACACACACACACACACACACACACACACACACACCTGCTGTCAAAACTGATGTACTACGTTAAACTGATTTTCTTGTTTGTTTTTTTTCTGTCAAAATGACGGACAGAATTTGGAATTATCCATAAAAATGTAAAAAATATGTAAATGACGGATCATATTCATTTAACGCAATCCCTGACATGCTGTGTTAAATGATTGCTTGTGCCTTACCTGAAACAATGAACCTGAAATGCCACTGAGAGCTAAGTAGATGATATGCATGCATCATCAAAATATTGACCTCTCATTATCTATCATTATTTAAGAAACTGCATCATAACCATTCAATTCAATTAATTCTTATTTGTATAGCACCTTTCACAACACACATCGTTTCAAAGCAGCTTTACAGAAGATCAGGTATAAACAGAAGATAAAACTGTAATGTCTATAATGTCGATGAGTCATCATTGTGTAATTAGATAAAATACGATTGTTAATCATGTAAAAAAATAAGTAATTAAATAATAATTGTATTAATAACCCCAGAGAGCAAGCTGAAGGCGACTGTGGCAAGGAACACAAAACTCATAAAATGTTGGTTAATGGGAGAAAAATAACCTTGGGGAAACCGTTCTCTCTGTGGAGGACAGTTCCCCTCTGACTATCATCATGAATTTAATGACTTATTATATAAATTACTTATGTATAGTGCAAGTCATGGTTTAAAATTATTAAACTAAGTAAGTGTTAAGGGTCAGTGTTTAAACAAAGATTTTGTATGAACTGTGAGTTTAATGACTAATGTCTTTGAAGTTCATCCTGGATTAACTGCAGAGGTTCACATAGATGCATTTGTCCTTGTTAATTGGCTGATGAAGGCTTTTGTTGGCAATTGATAGTCTATGTATTCCATTTCATGAGTGTAGTCCATCAATAGGCCGAGGTGATGCAGGCAGAGATCAGTGAGGTGCATCGCAGCACACCCATGAATGGCTATGCATAACAGCAATTTTAATTTTAGGTGTTGTTAGGCATGATGTGAAGCTGAATAAATAATTATTGCTTTTATAAAATACATTTTGTAATGGAAAAATAAGCTTCTTCAAAGAGTGACTGATCATAAGCCATTTTATAGTGAGCTTGTTACAGTGTAATAGCAGTGTAACTACTGAGTAATGTGATAACATGCTTAATATGCAATTATTTTGCTCTGATGATTGTAATTACACCTTGTGTAACATTAATTATTATTTTTTTTTTTTAGTTCAAATGGGATTTAGCCAGCACACATTAGTCACTGCATCTCTAGAAGTGCTGCCATTTAATGCAAATAATCCTGGCTTAAGTTGGAACAATAAGGTACTGTAGCTTCATTTTATCTCTTAGTGACCTAGACTGTTTTACTCTGGGCTGAAAATGCTTCTGACTTCAAGCAAAAAGCTTCCCAGGGAAAACTTTTGGCCTCCCATAGGAAATGCTGCTGATTGAGCCATCCGCCTTCAAAAGACTCTTAGCAGGAAACCCAATCGAAAGAGGCTCTCCGTTTTCCATCTGTCTACCGATCTCTCTCTCTCTTCACTCTCTCTCCCACACGAGGCAGCCAAAAGCCCAGGGGTGCGATTTCTGCTGTTCGACTCTATTCAAACGCTAAGACCTAGTCAGTAACTCTAGGGAAAGAAAAAGAGAGGGTAAGTGAGGCTGATTTGAGCTGGATGAGATGAAGGATTTGAAGATGACCTGTCTACTGCCGATAGCGTGTGGAGAGATGTGGGTGGCTTGGCGCCTCTGCTGTGCCTTTTAAGGCTTCTGACCAGGAGATTTGACATTTGTCCATCATATCATGTTGTAAACATGTCAACCAAAATAATATTAATACATTTGACTGTAATAAAAAAAAATCTAAATAGTCTTCTGAGAATGAAGAGAAACTGAGATATACAGAGATACAAGTGAAGGATATGTTTGCTCTATTCAGTCTCCCTTGTATCTTTAATAATGGAATGGATTTCAAATGTTAACAGCTGCTGTGCAGGGGCAGTCGATACAAACCGGATCAGCGCCTGGCAACTGCTGTTGTCATGACATGGGTGAAAAGAGAGCAGGGGCATCTTTCTGCAGAATGATATGTCACAGATCAGTTTAGCAATTACTAGCCTAGTGAGGTCATTCTATTTTAAGCTAGAAAAGAAGAGAGGAACAAATGGAAGGTGAGAAAGAGAGACACTGGAAGCTGCAATCTAATAAGAAAAGATAATCAAAGGGAAAGAAAGGCAATGATCATATTTGTGTGAGTGTTTGCATTGTCTCTTTTTATATTCTGCATTGATTAAGTTTTAGTATGAAGAGGTAGAAGTGTTCTTCTTTTTACTCATCGCATTCCAAAGCATATAAGTCTTAAAGCAGCTCTCTGATTTAATGAATAGCAAGCCCTACATTTAATTGCAATATTTAATTCTGCAATATTATTATTTCAAGGAACTGAGACTCAAAGTTATATAGATATTTAAAGGTGACTTGTTTTGTTGGTAACACTTTACAATAACGTTACATGAATAATCATTAATTCATAGCTGAATGAATATGTATTTAAGCATGAATTACTGATGAGTTAAGGCATGGACTAATCAAGAACAAATGAAGAGCTAACCTTAACTATGACTGGAGTAATGTGGATACATGCATGTCTAACGGCCACCTTAATTATGTGTGTGAAAATAAGCAATGGGGACCCGCACCAGCCGACTACATGACAGCTTCTTCCTCCAAGCAATAAGACTTTTGAACACGTGATCTCTCACTATCAATATACATCAGCACAGCACTTTATTTACCTTAATATTTCACACTGGACTGTCAAAAATTATATTCTCTTTACAATACAACCTACTGTATATATTTTTCTTTTCTATACACTTTATATACTTTTTTATTATTGTATGTGTATTCTACATTATGTGTATGTGTATTCTACATTGTGTGTATTGTTTACTGTACATTGTATATTTTATTGTGTTGTGTAATTATATGTACATTAGATATGTAAATTGTGTTGTGTAAATCTGTTGTTTATTGTAAATTGGTATATGTCTCGTCGCTGTCATGACTGCAATGTTGCTCGGAACTACACAAGACTTTCACCCACTGTTGCACTTGTGCATATGGTCGTGTGACAAAGTGATTTGATTTGAATTACATGTTAGATAGTTAATTCATTTATTAACAATTGATAATACACTCCTAAAATGTTACATCAAATGTTTGTTACATGCTAAATCAAACAGGTTTTAGGAGAAAGAATATGCAGTACTTGAATTAAACATGCATTATTTAATATTTCATAATTGTACTAACTTTTGCTGTCTGCGGTTTCGCCACAAACATCATAAGATGACACAGGATTATTATTTTATTGATAAATTATTTACATAGAACATCCTTATCAAACATAAAAAAAACATTCTTTATTGCCAGAAATTTGAACTCAACCTGTTTTGTGTGATTTTCCCTTTTCTTTTTTACCACTTCTTTTCATCGCATATACAAATATTTGCTGAGAAAGCCCCTCATATGACAGTAACTCAATATATAATGACTATACATATTTATATCAATATATCATTATACATAGTTATCTTTAAATATGTAAAAATTATGTATATCAAAAATATTCAGATAATTAAAATGCATTACATTCTTGCAGAAGAGTTAATCATTGATAAGACAATACAACAAGCGGCTTTAGAATACAATATATTGTTTACCACCATATTATTGAACATAAGTCAATCATTGGCATACAGTTCACAGCAATCCATTTCAAAAGAGAATTTGTCAATCAGATGGAGATTTATTATGAGGGCTTGTTTAAGGACCCGTCAATGTACACATGCGTCAGACATTTTTTTTAATTAATGCTTACAAAACTTTTACATCTAAATTGACAGCCCTAATATATATATATATATACTGTATATATATATATATATATATATATATATATATATATTAATCATAGAAAAGCATGGCTGATGCACATAGGGTCGAAATTCATTGAAAATGTCTTAAAATGTCTTCAGATTTTTTTCCAGGGAATTATAAAAGAACAGAATCTTAATTCTTGGTGTCTGTCATTCATTCATCATTAAAGTACCATCAAAAAAACATCTAGGTTACGTATGTAACCTCCGTTCCCTGATGGAGGGAACGAGACGTCGTGTCGAAGAAGCGACACTAGGGGTCTCTCTTGAGCGCCGAAAGATGCCTCTGATCTGAATGCTTGGCGGCAGGCGGGGGTGATTGATACCCGGTGCGTGCCGTGGCGCCATGCTCGTCTCGGGACTTGGGTCTGACGCCAGTGTTGGAGCGGTGTCATATGTGTCAACCCCAGCGGCGCGACCGCCGCGGAGGACGCCATATGCCCCAGGAGCCTCTGGAAAAGTTTTAAAGGGACCGCTCTGCCTGGCCTGAAGGCGGCGAGGCAGTTCAACACTGACTGGGCATGCTCGTTGGTGAGACGTGCCGACATTGAGACCGAGTCTAACTCCATCCCGGAAAAAGAGATGCTCTGAACTGGAGTAAGCTTGCTCTTTTCCCGGTTGACCTGAAGCCCCAAGCGGCTGAGGTGCCTGAGCACCTGGTCTCTGTGGGCGTATAGTCACTCTCGCGAGCGGGACAGAGACATGCCGAAGGGGAGGACTTGTACTGATACGGCTGGCCATCGAACGTAAACCGCACTTTTAAGGGGCGGTGTCGAGGCAGGATGGAGACATGGAAGTACGCGTCCTTCAGGTCTACCGCTGCGAACCAATCTAGATGCCGGACGCAGGCTAAGCGTGAGCATTTTGAATGGGAGTTTGTGCAACGCTTGGTTGAGAACTCGCAAGTCCAAGATTGGTCATAAGCCGCCGCCTTTCCTGGGTACGATGAGGTAAGGGCTGTAGAAACCCTCCTTCATCTCGGTTGGAGGGACCGGCTCTATCGCGTCTTTGGCCAGAAGAGTCGCGATTTCCGCGCGCAGGGACTGCGGACGGATGCCCATGAAGGGGGCGGGGGCCTGGCAAACTGAATTGCATAACCGAGTCGGATGGTCCGGGCCAGCCAGCTAGACGGGTTGGGAAGTGAAAGCCACGCGTCCAACCTCTGCGCTAGGGGCACCAAAGGGACGATTAATTTTGACGTACCCGGCGGGGCTTCGTAGCGGGGCGGAGCAGGTAGGGCAGCGTTGGGCGGCGACGGTGCGACCCACGGCTGAGGTGCTGAGAAGAGACTCAAGCACTTACCTTGCTCCGCACACCCGGCAGGGGGCAGGTTAGCGACTGAGGAGGAGGTCCTGGGTAGGCGTCCTCTGGACTCGTCGGAACCGGCCTGCCGGGGAACAGTCGTGGGGCTGAAGACGGGTGGTCCGTGTCCAGGGGGCAAGGACTGTTGATATCTGGGGGCAAAGTGCCGTGAGAACGGCATTTGCGGGCCAGGTGACCCAGAGACAAAAGGAAATAGCTCATTACAGAGAATATGAGAATGTGAAAATTAATTCGACAAGAAAAAATTCTCCTCCTGGCCCTCCACCGGGGACGGAGTGGTCTTACCACCTCCGGAGCTAACATCTTGGTCCCTGGGTCGAACATCTACGGACAGCCTGGAAGCCTTCCGGGTCCTCGAGGGGGTCCGTGAGACGGGGGCGTCTGCTTCCTGCGGAGTGCTCGATGCTGGGGCTGAGAGCTGGGCCCGGGTTGAGGCGGAGCAGGGTGTTTCATAGCCGCAGGAGGACATCCTCGGTGAGCAGACGGGGCATGGCCCATGGTGGCAGGCTTGCGGCGGGGCAGGGTGGTGGCCTCCGTCTGCCTCACCGCTGAGGATTGCTGGGCAGAGTCGTCAACGGTGGCGCCGGACGGACGGAGCTGGGAGACGGGGGTGTGGGAGAAGGCGTGCCTTGTCTACCTCCCGCATTTCGACCAGGTCCAGTCCACAGGTGCGTTTTTGGACCACAAGGGGTGGCCATCACCTGTTCGAGTGCCGGCGCTTCTGACCACCGTGGCCCGGGGGCGCGGTTGGTTATCCAGCGCAGTTCCTGCAGCACATCAAGAACAGGACTACCCAAGGTGCAAGTTTTGTGCCTTGGCCTGGCGTTGGTTGCAGGAAGGGCCGTGGCGTGCAGAGTGGAAGCGGTCTGGGACTGTTCCACCGCGAGGGTAGTGAGAGCGGAGGAGCGAAGAAGCCTTGGCTTTGCTCAACTCGTAATGCACGTCCGAGAAGAAAGGAACCTGGGGGGGGGGGCGTGGCTGTGAGCGGCGCACCTGCCCACGGAACTGATCAAGTAGCCCGGGAAAGCATAGCGGATCTCCGTGCGTCAGACTCGGGCTGGGCGGCAGACCCGAAGGTGGCGGGCCAGGCGAGTGATCAGCATCCGATGCCACTGTAACGCTCTCCGATGCAGCGGTTATTTCATCCAATTCTGAAGCAAGCGTGCCAGGGAGGCGGGTGGTCCGAGGGGGTTTACCCGGCGAACAGAGCCCGTCATTGTCCCCAAATCGCCTTCATTGCTCGCGGCGCCTGCGTCAATCCCGTAGGAAGGAGGTGAAGCGCGGGGGGCGGCTGAAAGTAGCTTTCTCTCATTACAAAAGAAGCCGTGCGACCGCAATGCTATAACGGCCATGTTCTCATACTGAGAAGATGAACCATTGGAGAGCATGCTCATCCCGAGCTCAGACGGAAGCAAAACAAGCGTGCCGGGGAGGAGGGTGATTCGAGTGGGTTTAGCCGGCGAACAGAGCCCGTCATTGTCCCCAAATCATGTTCATTGCCCGCGGCGCCTGCGTCAATCCCGTAGGAAGGAGGCGAGGCGCGGGGGGCGGCTGAAGTGGCTTTCTCTCATTACAAAAGAAAGCCGCACGACCGCAATGTTGCCATGGCTATGTTCTCGCACTGAGAACATGAACCATTCATAAAATGCTGCCTGCGTGTGATCGCAGCCCAGGCAAGCCAGACAGCTTTTTATGACCGAGAGAGGTGGGGAGAAACACCGCATCCAGAAACTACACAGGGGCGGATATCACATCTTTATAAAGACGCGTCCTGAAAAGGATGTTCAACGCCGCTGTGTAATGCTCTTTCAGAGAAATAAACTCCTTTACAGAGAAAATCACTCTTTTAACTCTTTTAACTCTGCGCTGTCGAAGCGCTCAGGGGCAGACTGCGCGCCGGCAGTGAAGAGAAAAGCCGCTGAAGTGCGCCGTAAATCCAACAGCAAAGCAGAGCGTCAGAGAATCAGAAGCAGGATCAGTTGTGTTACTCGCAGCTGACAGCATACACACGACCATCGGCTCCGAAGAAAATTACTGAATGAACGAGCGTATTTCCCTTGCCTTTATATCCGTATCCGGAGGCGGGGTATGCAAATACTGTTCGCCAACTCTCATTGGCCTTTTTTCATAGATCAGAGGCATCTTTCGGCGCTCAAGAGAGACCCCTAGTGTCGCTTCTTCGACACGACGTCGAAGTGAGCGACAGACGGGGAACTGGAGTTTAACTGCAACACTTCCTGACCCCATTTTTGCATGGAAACAATGGCAAGTACATTCTTCAGTAATTTGTTTTCAACAGAAGCAAGAAAGTATGAATATGTTTGGAATGATATCGCAAAAAAATGTGAAGCATTTCAAATACATCTTGATAAAGGTGAACTCTTGTCTTTCAGTGTTGTTTTGTAGTTTTAAAAGTGTTTTCGTAATGCATGTGTATTAAATGATTTGTTAATGTAGCATAATGTCATGATTTTACTTAGAAGGGAAAATCATTATTTACTAATTATTAACTACTCATATACTTATAATGAACACATGACAGTTTAATGCAGCATCATATCTTGAAGGGGCATATCGTTACTCATTAACTACATGCACTACAGTTAAATCACATATATTTTATCATCTTTTGGTGGCTTGTAATGAAGTGAAAGCGTGAGATGTGGTCATGTATTGTGTGTGTATGATGAGTAACTAAGTTGTAGGATCAACAGTGGTAGGGTGAGTATGAAGGGAAAGGGATGGAGAATCATACAAAATGAATACAATTATCTGTGGAAATTATTAATATATGTATTTTATTAATAAGTTTGATAAGGACGATCCATGAAAATAATGACAGAATAATCCTGTGTCATCTAATTATGTTTGTAGTGCAACTACAGACAGCAAAATTTTGTATAAACTTATGAAATATTAAATAATGCATGTTTGATTTAACATGTCATACATGTGCTAACATGTAATTAAGGTAGTCATTATTCATGCATGAATCCATATGACTCCAGACATAGTTAAGGTTAGCTCTTTGTTAGTTCTTGATTAGTCCATGCTCATCATTAATTCATACTTAAATAAGTATTCATTCAGCTATTAATTCAAGATTTATTCATGTACCATTATAGTGTTAACCTTTGGGGTAAGTCTTTACCAGCCTCACAAACTATTCAGGTGTAATTTTGTCCCATTTGTACTGCCAGATTTGCTCCAGGTTGTTGAATTCAGTTGGGTGATGCTTGTGCTCTGCAATTTATTATCACAGACTTTGTAATGGATTGAGATTAAGGCCATTGCTGGACATTCACCTTGTTTTTGAGCCACTCAAATGTTTTTATCTTGTGTTTGGGATCACAATTTGGGATTGTCTTCCTATAAGGTGAACTTACTTCTGAGAAGAAATCTCTTTTACAGTAGTACAGTATTTCCCTTTATTTTGTACCATTGTGCAAATACTTTCTTTTGTTTTAACAAGATGCTCAGTACTTGCTGGTTAAAAAAAAACTACACCACATGATGCTGCAGCATACTTCAATGTTCAAGTATGCAACACGTTACTCAAATTACATATAGCCTCTAGACCCTACAAAATTATTAAATGTCCTAACTTCTTTATAAATAGCTTTGTGTAGTCAGCACAGAGCAACATGCAGGAGTTGAGCTCAACCAGACTGATCTCATAGGAAAATCAACATGAGGAAATCTCTGCTAAAAACGGTCAAAACATTCAAAATTTCCGAACTGTCTCCAGTAGCCGAAGCTGTAACTACAGACATGTGCAAGCACACATTTGCAACTGCGTTCTTTCACATCTTCTTTTAATTAGCGTGGTGAGAATTGCACAGTATGTCTGATTTTTTGAAACTTTTCAGAAGTAATTAAATTATATTATTAAATGAATTATATTGAGTATATTATATTAAATAATTATATTATATTGACCACTTTATTGGGTACACCTGTACACCTACTTATTCATGCAATTATCTAATCAGCCAATCATGTAGCAGCAGTGTAGTTCATAAAATCACGCAGATATGGGTCAGGAGTTTCAATTAATGTTCACATCAACCATCAGAATGGGGAAAAATTTGATCACAGTGATTACTTCAGTGACATGATTGTTGGTGCCAGACAGGCTGGTTTGAATATTTCTGTAACTGCTGATCTCCAGGGATTTTGACCATGTTAGTAGCGGACTATGGAGCATGGGGCACACCGACTGAAACTTTAGTGCTCCGACTAACAGATTTACATTAGTTCATGTATACTTAGAGTGTACAGGCTTGATATGGAATTTCGTTTTAGGAAAACGTCTCAGGTTACTTAACTGTAACCCCTGTTCCCTGATAAAAGTGGAATGAGATGCTGCACTGACTTAGCGCTTTGGGAACAACTTTAGGTGTGATCAGCTGTGAATATGTGTGCAACACGTCAATGAAACTGACCAGAATTTATAGCCTCTGCTGGTGACATCATTGGATGCACCTGTAGCAGGGCTATAAATAGATGCGTCACAGGTGCATCGTCAGGTATTTTGTCTGAAGAACAGTCCTGGGGCATCCCAGTGTGGCAATGAAGCGCAGCATCTCGTTCAGCTTTTATCAGGGAACAGTGGTTACAGTTAAGTAACCCGAGATGTTCCCTGTCAAAAAGCTACACTTTGATGCTGCGCTGACTTAGCGCTTTGGGATCGAGAATACCCATGCTGCCGCACTGTGGATGTCCAGACCCCTTATGGTTGTGTAGTGTGCTCACAAGAGCGTGAGAGATCTCAGACATGAGCTTGTGATGTTGACTCAAGGACATAAGAGCCCGGAGTGGCATGAACATCCAATATATAAAATCTTAGGAATGTGTGTGGAGAGGAACAGCCTGCAGCATCTCAAACATGCTGCAGAGGGACACCTCTAGCCACGGCTTTAGAGGAGGCGACCCCTCTGGTAGAGTGAGCCCTGATACCTTCTGGTGAAGCTTGACCGCACACCTCGAAGGCCACGGCAATAGCGTCCCTTACCCAATGCAATATAGTCTGCTTGGTGGTGGCCGCCCCCCTGTTTCGGCCCCAAAGGCAAACAAATAGTTGCCCTGACTTACGCCACTGGCTAGTGCAGTGGACATAAGTCTGAAGGGCACGGACTGGACAAAGTCTGTGAAGTCTTTCCTGCTCCGGCGTTGTAAACGGCGGGGAGCAGAAGGCTTCGAGAGTGACCGGATGTACAGTCGAGAAAGGAACCTTGGGCAGGTAGTCAGGATGTGGGTGCAAAATTGCTTTAGCCATTCCTGGGGCAAAATCTAAGCAGGCTGGCAAGACAGACAGAGCCTGTAGATCCTCAATTATTTTTAAAGAAGTAATTGCCATAAGAAAAACCATCTTGAGAGTCAGAAGTTTATCAGACGCTGACTCTAGAGGTTAAATGGGGGTCTCAACCAGACTGTAATGCGGGGTTAGGATGGGCAAGGAGGAGGCGAGAACCGGCTTGTCAATATAAATAATATTTTAATGAAGAACTTAAAACAAAAGCATAAACAAACACACAACGGACATGTCCGTGATTGAGCTCTCTCTCTCGAACCGTCGTCACCGGCCGCCTTTATCCCTCGCGCGCCCCATCAGGCCGATTGGGGACCGGGCATGCAACATTCCATCCCGGCCCCGCCCCCCTCCACTCCACACTGATCCTCAAGGACTATTGCTAAGTCCCATGAAGGGATCCTAGTCCTAGCAGGAGGTCTCAGTCACATGGCTCCACGAACGAAGCGAGCGAGCAGAGGATGTCTTCCCAACGGCACCCCGTCAATCAAGGTGTGGCAAGCTGATAGAATGGCCACGTAAACCCTGAGAGTGGCGGGGCATGTGCCTGCTGACAATTTTTCCTGCAGAAAGTCCAGAACTGAAGCAATCTGGCAGTTAACTGGATCTGCATTATGTGCACTGCACCATCTTTCAAATACGCCCCATTTATTGGCGTAACTTCTTCTAGTAGAGGGAGCCCTAGCACTTAGAATGGTCTCGATAACTTCATGCGAAAGCACAGTGTCTCTCAGTTGGTACCCTTCAGGGGCCAAACATGAAGGTTCCACAGCTCAGGCCGGGGATGAAATATTGTTCCCTGTGCCTGAGATAGAAGGTCCCTCCTGCCTGAAATCGCCAAAGGCGAGCCGTCGAGGAGAGACATTATCTCAGAGAACCATGCCCTGTTTGGCCAGCACGCCGCTATCAGTAAGAGGCAGGACCCTTGTTGGCGAACTCTGGCCAAGACTCTCGGTAGCAGAGAAACTGGGGGAAACGCATACATGCTCATTCTGAGAGAAGTAGAGGGGACATTGCGCTGTCTGTTGAGAGGCAAAGAGGTCCACTTCTGTCCTGTAAAATCTCCCCCAGATTTGTTCCACTACCTCGGGGTGGGGTTTTCACTCCCCCATTGGCATTTTCTGTCTGGACATTAAATCTGCTCCCACATTTAAACATCCACGGATATAAACTGCCCTGAGTGACAGGAGCTTGCCCTGGGCCCAAAGGAGAATCCGACATGTCAGAGTATTCAGCTGACGTGAACATAGTCCTCCTTGATGATTTATGTAGGAGACTGCTGCTGTGTTGTCCACCCGCACCTGGACATGGCAGCCTCTCAAATGCTGGAGGAAGTATTTCAGGGCCAGAAATACAGCCATCAACTCGAGGCAGTTGATGTGCCAATCGAGCTGATGACCCTCCAATTCACCTTGAGCTGGACGACCACTTAAGACCGCTCCCCAGCCAGCCTGGGAGACATCTGTCCTTAGCAACCTGTGACGGCAAGACGCACCTAGAGTGGGACCCAAAGTAAGGAACCGGGGTCTGAACCACATAGAAAGGGAACGAAGCACATGACGTGTAACCCTTATTAGCCTTAGGGGACTGACCCTTGGTTGAAATCCCCTGGCTTTTAGCCACAACTGAAATGGTCTCATGTGCAGAAGGCCCAAAGGGATCTCCGAGGACACAGATGCCATGATACCTAGTATTCGTTGACACTGACGAACAGTGCAATGTTGGCCTACCCTGACTTTGCTCAGGGTGTTCTGAATGGACACGATTCATGCGGGAGACAATTGTGCCCACATCGTGATCGAATTCCATACAACGCCCAGATAGGTCAAGTCAAGTCAAGTCAATTTTATTTGTATAGCGCCTTTCACAACACACATCGTTTCAAAGCAGCTTTACAGAAGTTCAGCATTAACAGACGATAAAAATGTAATGTCTATAAAGTCGATAAATCATCATCCTTGTGCAGGGCTCCAAACTGCGACTAAAAATGGTCGCATTTGTGACCAAATAAATTTATTTGTGAGTGTAATTTCTGTCAAGGTCGCCATTGGCGACAGTAAAAGTTTACTCCCTTTTGATTTTAAAATTTGCATTACATTTCCCGAGATACATAACAAAAGTTTATATCAAAGAAATAGCGGGGAAAACGGAGTTCATTGCAGGAACTAACAATTTCAAAAAAGAGACTGTTAGAAAACACGGTGACAGTAACAAGCATAAAAATGCACGTGATCACATAATTGCGAAGAATGCTCCACAGACTACACTGTTAGCGAGCTGCGGGACGAAAAGGAATGGATGGAGTTAAAAAAATTTAAAATATTTGGCGCCTGTTTTTCCCCCTGTAGGAGCCATTGGCTCCTTAATTGATTTTTTTTTTTGTTTGGAGCCCTGTTGTGGAATTAGATAAGATATGATTCTTTATCGTGTTTAAAAATAATTAAATAATAATTGTATTAATAACACCAGTGAGCAAGCCGAAGGCGACTGTGGCAAGGAACACAAAACTCCAAAAGATGATGGTTAATGGAGAAAAATAACCTTGGGAGAAACCAGACTCACTGTGGGGGCCAGTTCCCCTCTGGCTAACATCATGAATAATGTAAATAAGAATTATTTATAGTCAAAAAACATGATTTAAAAAATTATTAAACTTATTAAGTGCTAAGGGTCAGTATTTAGACAGTGAATGTGTTTGAACTGCAAGATTAGTGACCAGTGTCTTTGAAGTCCATCCTTGATTAAATTCCAGAAGTTCACTTAGATGCAATTGTCCTTGTTTGGCTGATGAAGGCTTTTGTTGGCAATAATTAGTCTATGTATCCCATTTTAAGATCCTTGTCCATGGTGATGGGGCATCTGAAGTCTCCGTGAGAGGCTGGATACAAACTGGAGCTGACGAACGCTATTTACCTCGGGACTGGCGTCCCGAGATAACAGCAGAAAAGCAGATGGGAAATAATTAGCATAGCTGATGTTCATAATATTAATGCATTATAACTGATTCAGCAGTAGTATAAAAAGTTAGCATTATGTGAATGCTTGGTTAAAGAGATGTGTCTTTAATCTAGTTTTAAACTGGGACAGCGAGTCTGAGCCTCGAACAATATCGGGAAGGCTATTCCAGAGTTTAGGAGCTAAATGTGAGAACGCCCTCCCTCCATTAGTGGACTTAGATATCCTAGGTATGACCAGAAGCCTCGAATTTAGTGATCTTAAAGAGCGCGATGGATTGTATGGCGATAGAAGATCCGTTAAATACACAGGAGATAAACCATTTAGGGCTTTATAGGTCAGTAGTAATACTTTGTAATTGATACGGAACTTAATTGGTAGCCAGTGTAGAGATGATAAAATCGGTGTTATGTGATCATATTTTCTTGACCTAGTAAGAACTCTAGCGGCTGCATTTTGGACTAACTGTTGCTTGTTTGTTGAGGATGCAGGGCAACCAGCTAATAAAGCATTACAGTAATCTAGTCTCGAGGTCATGAATGCATGAACTAACTTTTCTGCATCAGAAACAGATAGCATGTTACGTAGCTTAGCAATGTTTCTAAGGTGGAAAAAGGCTGTTCTCGTAACAGATGAAATATGATTTTCGAAAGTCAAGTTGCGGTCTAGTATAACACCCAGGTCTTTTACTGTAGTGGATAATGTAACAGGACATCCTTCTAAATTAAAGTTGTATTGTAAGGGATTTTGTGGGTAGTTTTTTGGACCAATAAGTAATACCTCCGTTTTATCGGAATTTAATAACAGGAAATTACGCGTCATCCAACATTTTATATCTTTAAGACACTCTGTCAAGTTAGATAAGTTAATGTTTTCATCTGGTCGTGATGAGATATATAATTGAGTGTCATCAGCATAACAGTGGAAATTAATTCCATGTTTTCTTATAATTTTACCAAGTGGTAGCATATATATTGAGAATAATAGAGGGCCTAACACAGATCCTTGTGGCACTCCATAGTCTACTGACGTTATTTTTGATTTTTCCCCATTTAAACAGACAAAATGGTAACGGTCTGATAAGTACGATCTAAACCAGCTTAATGCCTGTCCCTGAACACCAGTGTAGTTTTGTAGTCGATCCAAGAGTATTTTATGATCTATAGTGTCGAACGCAGCGCTAAGATCGAGTAGAACTAATATTGAGATGCAGCCTTGGTCAGAAGCTAAAAGTAAATCATTTGTAATTTTAACTAGCGCAGTTTCTGTGCTATGATGCGGTCTGAATCCTGACTGAAATTTTTCATAGATATCATTTTCTTGCAAGAAAGAGCACAATTGAGCGGACACAACTTTTTCTAATATTTTAGACATAAATGGAAGATTTGAGATGGGTCTGTAATTTGCTAGGTTATTTGGATCTAATTGTGGTTTCTTAATGAGAGGTTTTATAACTGCCAGCTTAAATATTCTTGGAACATGACCTAAAAATAAAGACGAGTTAATAATATTGAGAAGAGGCTCTTCCACTACAGGTAACACTTCTTTCAGTAGTTTAGTGGGTATTGGATCTAGTAAACATGTTGTTGGTTTAGATGCAATGATAAGTTTATTTAGCTCTTCCTGTCCTATAGTTGTAAAGCGGTGTAGTTGTTCTTGAGGGGCGATAATTGAGGCTGAATCATAAGACACCATTAAAGATTGTACATTAACAATTGTGTTTACAATTGTGTTTCTGATGTTTTCTATTTTCTCAGTGAAGAAATTCATAAAATCATTACTACTAAACTGTAAAGGAATATTTTGCTCAGGTGATCTCTGTTTATTTGTTAGTCTAGCCACGGTGTTAAATAAGAACCTTGGATTATTTTGGTTATTTTCTATTAGTTTGCGGAGGTGCTCAGCCCTGGCTGTTTTTAGAGCCTTTTTGTAACGTGACATACTGTCTTTCCATGCGATTCTAAAGACCTCTAAATTAGTTTGTTTCCATTTACGCTCCAAGTTACGAGTTTCTCTCTTGATAGCATGCGTAGCACTGTTGTACCATGGTGCTCTAGTTTTTTCTCTAAACTTTTTTAATCTAATTGGTGCAACAATATCTAATGTACCAGAGAAAATGGTGCTCAAACTGCTAGTCATTTCCTCTAGTTCATCTGTTTGTTTGGGTTCACTGAGCAGCTGAGATAGATCAGGTAAGCTATTTGTGAATCTATCTATTGTGGTTGGAAGGATTGTTCTGCTTGGTCGATAACGTGGCGCAATATGACAGATTTCAGTGGTACGTAGTATGCAAGTTACCATGTAATGATCAGTGACATCATCATTTTGCGGTATAATATCTATATCGGTTGGATTGGTTCCATAAGATATACAGTAATTAAATCTAGCGTATGATTTAGGCGATGAGTGGGACCACTGACGTTTTGCGTGACCCCGAAGGAGTTTAACAAATCTGTAAACGCAGCCCCTAACGCATCATTTGTGTTATCTAAATGTATGTTAAAGTCTCCAACAATTATTGCTTTATCAACATTGACCAATAGATCTGATAGAAAGTCTGCAAACTCTTTTAGGAAAACAGTGTAAGGCCCTGGAGGTCTATATACGGTAGCCAAGGCTAGAGATAATAGGGATTTTTTTCTTACATCTGAGAGTGTAACATTTAGCACAAGTACTTCAAACGAATTAAACCTGTGACCTATTTTCTGAGTAACATTAAGAATATCTCTATAGATTGTTGCAACACCGCCGCCACGACCAATCAGACGGGGCTCATGTTTATAACAGTATCCTGGCGGAGTAGACTCATTTAGGCCGAAATAATCATTTGGTTTAAGCCAGGTTTCAGTAAGGCAAAATACATCAAAACTATTATCTGAGACCATTTCATTTACAATAACCGCCTTAGGTGTGAGCGATCTAATGTTTAGAAGACCTAGCTTTAGAAATTGTTTTTGTTCACTGATATTTAGATTTTCTGGTTTAATTACAATTAGATTTTTCCTAGATCCTACAGTAGATGTATTGTTTGGCTTTACTAAACGAGGAATAGACACAGTTTCTATATAATGTTCTACATTGGTACTTATATCAATTAAGTTGGGACAGCAAATACAGTGATTTGGACTTTGACTTACTAGTCATATGGTGTTTAGCGTCTTGGAGATGTTGTCCGACAGAACAGCCGCTCCGACTCTGCTGGGGTGAAGGCCATCAGCACGGAAGAGCCTAGGTCGCTCCCAAAACAGATTCCAATTATTAACAAAGAGCAGTCTCTGTTCATTACACCATGACATTAACCATTCATTTAGAGCAAATAATCTACTGAACCTTTCTTGTCCTAGTCGGTACGTGGGAAGCGGTCCAGACACGACGATCGTTGTTTCTGGCGAAGTGCTGCGTACCGTCTCGATCAGGCTCCTGTAGTCCTCCTTCAGTACCTCCGTCTTCCGCAGCCTGGTGTCGTTCGTTCCCACGTGCAGCACGACAGCTCCGACGCGCTCGTCACCATTCAGGATCTCGGGAACCTGCATAGAGACATCAAGAACACGAGCACCAGGAAAGCAGTGAGTGCGCACCTTACCTTTGCCAGAGATAGCGCGGACATGACGGACGGTCGAATCGCCGATGATCACGGCGTCGTCGCGCTCCGACTCGCGAAGAGGTGAGAAGCGGTTCCGGGTGGAGATCTCGAAAGCCGGGAGGGGCGGGGAGGTCCTTGGTCTGGTCCTGGCTCGCGTCTTCCACCGTGGAATCACCCAGGGTCCATGGTGATGTGTCGGTGCCGGAGTGAATGAAGCCAGGGAGGATCGCATCCTGTGCAGAGAAACACACGGAGTAGACGAGGACGGAGTCAAAAAATGATGAACCACTGACCTGTGAGCATCGGCGCGTGATGCTTCAAGCGCGGACCGCCGATCTCGCAGCTCGGCCTGTCTCTCTAGCAGGTCCTGGATCTGCCTCTCGACGGATTCCAGCTCCAACTGCACCGAATGCAGTTCAAAGGTGTCTTCACCTGCACACAGAGGTAGAGTTAGACACACATCCGCTATATTCGCCATTATATTATATAATTATAGCTTTCAGTTATACAGGTGTAGAGGTGTAAGTAAGACGATCGATTGGCGAGAGACCACGCGTGCAGTGCTAGTGGGCTAAGAATAGTAGCGAGGTAATTAAATAGTAGATAGGTAATTCCCTGAATGGGAGAGAGAACACTATTTTTGACTTTGAGTCTCAGACCCAGAGAAACAAGATACGCTATGCCGATATCCCTGTGCTGAACTGCCAGTTCTTGAGACTGTGCTAGTATCAGCCAGTCGTCTATGTAATTCAGAATGCGGATGCCCCAGAGTCGCAGAGGAGCCAGTGCTGCATCCATGCATTTCATGAATGTGCGGGGTGATAGGGCTAGGCCGGATGAACACGATATTGGAAGGTTTCACCCCCGAAAGCGAACCTCAGAAACTTCCTGTGCTGTGGCAGAATTTCTATATGAAAGTATGTGTCAATGATATCGATCGTGACCAACCAATTGTGATGTTGGATTTGGGACACGACCTTCTTGATAGTTAGCATCTTGAACTTGAACGCCCTGATTCAAGCCTCGAAGATCTAAGATCGGACGCAACCCCCCACCCTTCTTGGGAACCAGGACGTATCTGCTGTAATAAACTGACTCTTTCTCTGGAAGGGGAACATGTTCTATGGCCCCTTTGACCAAAAGAGATTTTGCAGTTCTTTCCACAGTAGACATGCTTGCTCCGGTTTCACAGTAGTGGAACCATGGAGGGCGGTGAACAAATTGAATTCTGTAGCCATTTTCTGTCCACTGTTCTTAGGACCCACTTAGAAATACCTGGAAGAAGTTTCCACGCTGCCATTTTCTCTGAGATGGGTATTAATTTTGACACATCCTGTTGAGAGGATGTAGAATGTTCCGTGTCCTGGATTAAGGTGGGAAGCAACACTACAGCCAACATTTCGCTGGAAGCCTATAACTCCCAAAACACCAGAGGCAGCGGGAATGGAGAGGTTTCATGACGGTATGTCGAGGGTCGAAGTGGATGATACACGCACCCCGTCCCGAGGGGGGCTACCCCCACAAGGCTGGGTGCAAGACCGTCAGGGTTTTTTTCATCTTAGAAATGACTGCCCTGAGGTCTTGCTTTGGGGGCTGCTGATGGCGACGAGCCGGTCCCCAGTCTCTACGAGGGGGAGCACGACTCGACTTTTGTTCACGTGGCCAGTCTAATTGAAGCCTGGCAACCTCACGAGTAATCACCTCAAGTAATTTCTCAGATGATTTATTATCATGCCCGGAATGCTCGAAGGTGGGTAACTCGAAGTCCGCAAACTCAAGAGATTCATGGTCCCCCTCATGAACCAAAGCACCGCCGGAGCACGCTTCAGGATCACGGGAAGGACCAGCTGGATCTGGGGAGAGAGTGAGCGATAGGGATGGACCCGTTTCTCGCTCCTCAGCCAGATCCATACGAGAGCCCCACGATGGAAGTGTGGGCGCTGACTCTCGGAAGCAAGATGAGTGCGAAGCATTTTGATCTCGCACCCGCCCCGCCCCAACGCAAGAGCAGCATGCTCTTCCCCCAAACATACAAAACAAAACTGATGTGTGTACCTCTCAGCCATAGATCGTAAACAAGGGAACACACAGCTTAGACAAAAGAGAAAGGTTTCTGCTCACAACAAAATCTAACTCCTAACAGAGTTTCTGACAAGCTCATGAAGCACACACACACAGAGTGATCTAAAGACAAAAGATCTGATGATGCACCTGTGACACATCTATTTATAGCCCTGCTACAGGTGCATCCAATGATGTCACCAGCAGAGGCTATAAATTCTGGTCAATTAATTCCATCAATTACTGCTTTAATGACCAATACAGGTGTATTTGTGACCGTTAGATCCGTGTACACGGCCGGCACGATACTCTCTAAGCGACAGGAATCTGAATCAATGAGTACAATATAAAACAAAATAATACCATGATCAAATTTTAAACCAAATGTAATAATAATAATTATGATTTAAACATTAATATATCCTTGGAAAATGTTATAATTGGTCTCAGATAAAATAAACGGGGATCATAAAAGGAATAGTATAGTTATTTAATTGGAACTAAATAACTTAAACTTAATGCGCACAATAAGACAGAACGCGCAGGAGACCTTCAGCCATGCCATTGGATACCGTCATTGGGCCATTGGTCTCCCCCTTACAGTGCCAAAAAAAACAAAAAAAACAGTGAGCGGCAGTTGTGGAAATGCCTTATTGATGATAGAGGTCAACAGAGAATGGCCAGACTGATTTGCGCTGACAGAAAGGCTACAGTAACTAAGATTTAAACTCTGTACAATTGTAGTGAGCAGAATAGCATCTCAGAATGCACAACATGTCGAACCTTGAGGTGAATGGGTGAATACAACAGCTGAAGAGCACGTCAGGCACTTTGTTAGGACCATGATGTTCTTTATAAAGTGCTCAGTAAGTGTATACAATTAACCCAAACCCTAAACCTAACCATAGCACTACTGAGAACAAAACATAATTCTTTCACTTTCTCTTTCACTTAGTACCTTGCAACAGTAGCTGGAGAGCTAAAGGGATGCAATGTCAAATTTTCAGGGTATTAACATTTGTCAAATTGTTCAATTTAGCACATCAGGTCCAAATTTGGTTGGAATATATTTGTAACTAACATAGAGATTTCCTGAGTGTTCAGGAGACTCAAATGTTTTGTTCATATTCAGGAAATATCTCCTCATTGGCTATTAAAAGTTTAGAAACTATATTGATTTGGCTTTAAGAAAAACTCCTCCATAGCTGAGGCATTCGTAAGTTTTTCTTGGTTTATTCTTGGTTTAGGTGAATAAGAAGCTCTTTCAGAAGCAGTGGAAAAATCCCACAGGGAAAAGATGAAGCAGTGTTTTGTGTGCTCAGATATTTGAACACTTATGTTAGACCCTGGTTTTCATTAGAATGCATTAAGGTCTCTAACATACAAAAGCAACCTATTTCAGGATATAAAATTATACCCTACGGAGCTCAGGTAATAATGCATTGCTCAGATTCTTCATTAGCAACAAGGCAGCAACCAGCCATAATTTATTGCATTTTAAAAGCATAAGCGGTTTGCTTGAAAGTATTTCACAATGTCGTTTATCAAAGACTAAATGGTTGCATTCAGGTTTCAACGTCTAGATGCTAGAACCCCATTTCCATTTCTATGACTGGAGGGCAAAGACATAGAGAGGCAGACAGACATTGGTCTGTTTCAGTGTAACTTTTTAATTATCTTTTATGCTGATTTCCTTCATCAGGCCTTTAGGACAAGAAAAAGCATCATAAAAACAATTACAGAAGTGTTTGTGTTTTTCTTATCATCACCACCGTAGGGCCTGATCCCCCTCACTTTCATTTATACACCTCATCCATGCTCCACAATTCAAGGATGTTTTGCTGGGGTCAAGAGACTGTGTTTGAGTGTCCTTAGGAAAAATCTCTAATGTGCAAGCCCTTTTCAAAGGACGCTTATGAAGCCATACCCAAGTTATCGTATATTATACCTATAAGTCAACTGAGCACACATTCATAAGTTTTTTACAGTATGTTAAAACCAGAAAAGGTTACATAAATTTTTTATTATTTATTTATATATATATATATATATATTTTTTTTTTTTTTTTTTTTTTTTTTGTAGCTAATATTAACCGAGCTCCTAAGGACAAGGAACAATGCACATTTTTCAGCTTTAAATTTTGCCAAAAGGGAATAAAACGTTTTAATTCATTTTAGTTTTCTTTTCTTATTCTCTTATTCCAGATACCTTTCTCCACCTCTCACTCTCCCTTTGTTTCTGGTGAGGTAGTCATGCTCTGTGTGATATGTCTATAGCCTGCAGTGGAGCCGAGTGCCTGAGGTAAATTATAAAGTTAGGGGTATGGTTTTGGGGATTTGTGCTCGAAGGGCAGCAAAACTTCTGAAACAAATTCTGATGAGTTAAAGTACATTTCTTCAGCTTTATACTTTTGCCCAAGGCCTATTCTATCAACACACATAGTCACCAAGACACATTCACTGATAAACATGAACACAACCAAAAAGCTCTAGACTTAGAGAATCAGTTGGAGAAGTAGGTTATGCTTCCAACATTTGACCTTTCTTACTTCAGTTTGGAAGCGTAACAATGATCTTTCAACGTGCAAAAGACAGCGTTAACATGAAATAATTCAGTGTACTTTTCAGTGTATAGCACCACTAACAACGATAACACATTTATCAAGAAAGGATACTTTTGAGACACATTCCTGCTTTCACAAATTACTGGAATTAATCTTTACACAATATGTCAATTATTCACACTGAGATAGCATCATATTAAATAGCAGCAGTGGGTTGAGAAAGTCAAACAGTGGGCAGCACTGGAAGTCATCTTACCCAACAAAAGCTCTTGATTAAAGAAAATAAATAAGAAAATAAAACATACAAAATATTCTGATTTTGCTTGTTGGTGTGCAATGCATTTTCTTTTTCTATTACAGTGTTTTTAATGTGATTTCTTTTTGATTTCTTATAATGGTGCTACACTGCAATTCAATGCATTGGAATTGGCAGGGCAACATTTCCCAAATCAAATTAGCATACATGCTGGTTAGCTTTCTGTGACTAGACGAAAATATGAATAATGAACTTAGGGAAACGTTCCTTGAGCATCTGACCTTTTAAGTACTTAACACCTCTGTTGTTCAGTTGTAAACTTTACTCCCATACTTGGAAGATAATGGAAGTGTAAAACAAATGATAAACACACAAGTGTTCAGCACTCCTCAACAGGGTCTCACAGTGGGATGCAATAAATAAAAATAAACAAAAGAACTTCCAAAAACAAGTTACTAGTGCCTTGCATTACTTGCCTTGGCACTTGCTAACACTGGACACATACACAAGCCATACACAAACACACACAGAGACATTGCTTTTTTAAAACTGGATAATAGAACTGAAGTTAATTATATGCCGAAAAAAATGACAAAAATGACAGAAATTAAATGTATCACTATTCAGAGTATGTGCGAACTCGTAGAACCACATGGAGACTAAACAGAACAGGTTGAATATTGTAATGTATCATTGCACTTTATCTCTTTTAGACTTTCTTGCTCTCTCACCAAGCACACACACACACACACACACACACACACACACACACACACACACAGGGACACAATGAAAAATGCATTTCATTCAGTCTTAGCGACATCTCTACAGCAGACTTTATCTTCCCCTCCATATGTCTGACTGAGGCAAAACATATTACTGCTGACACTCGCACAGAGTATCATAGACCAGTGCAATACAAAAGAAATCACTTGGGAACTGTGGTGATGGTTTTCGAGGGCTGTATTGCAATATAGCAATGATTAGAAAGAGATGAGAAAAGTTTTTTTGAAAGGCTATAAGTATTTTAATAACATAACCCCCATAATTCCTGTTCATATCAAATGCAAACCAGGAAGTATGTTGTATTTCAGAATTGCTCTTGTAGATCTGTCACCCATTGTCTTGTCATATTTCCTGATGTACAATTTATGTCTGCTAAAATTGGTCTTTTCTTTCTTTCTTTCTTTCTTGTAATCACATTACTTTACAAATTACTTCATTGAAAAATTATTCACATAAATACTTACTTTACTTTTAAGTTATTTTCTAAAACATCTCTGCTCTATAAATTCAAAATAATGTCTATATTTCTTTCTTGTTTATTGTCACACACAAGTCATACACATACACATACACATTTCTCCTTCACAATGACTCATTACGGGGGCCATAATTGATGTATTAATAAGAATAACCCTATAATGTACTTAATGTATAATGTACTTAAAAGTAATTAAATTAATGGAAATTCAGTAATTGTAATATGATTACAAGAATTTAAAATATAATGCATTACACAATTTTTTGACTACAAAGTAATTAGATTACAGTTAATAATTACATTTTAATTGGATTACACACAACACTGATTATGACACAGGCTGGGTTTCCCGATAACGTTGCAACATAAGCTTCAACGATCATCTTAACTAACGTCACTCGTTATTTTATGATGGAGTAACGCCTGTTTCCCAATCCAGCATGTAGATCGCTCATTATAAAGTAGAACTTAATTGCTTCATTTCAGGTTAATTGCTACAATTCATTTGTCGAGTCCAAAGGTCTTTGGCCAGTATGTCCAGGTGTTTGTATTCTCAAAAAGAAAATGAGGTGGAAATACTGACAAACATGGAAGTTGTTTGTAAATTTGTCGAGGTACCGACATTCATTTCCAAACTATTACAGAATTCAATTAAATAAATAATGATGGCTTTAGCAGGGGTGTAAAGTAACAAATTACAAATACTCATGTTACTGTAATTAACTACTTTTTACCATGAATTGTACCTTAACTGTAACTGTACTTTTACTGCACTATTTTCCCACAGTCTGTGTATGCTGCTTCCCTGTCCTGATTTTATTTGTATATATTAACATGATTGACTAGGGAGAGTCTAGTGAGTCCCATAAAATCAAACCACATGTAAAACAATTTGAACGGCAGCTGCAGATCTGGTGCCAACTGTGGAGAATGCCTCAAACACAGTTTACAGCTGAACATAACCTGCCACACCTGCCAATTGCTTGATCATGTCATGTAAGTTTAACTTGCTCAAGCCAGATATCAGTATTAATTCTGCCTCTAATTTGAAGAAACATATCAAGGTAAATTTCATATTTCTGCTTACTAGATTCTGTGTGTTTATAACGTAGCTTGTAATTTAACTATCTATGACTGAGATTATTGGGCTGCTGTGAGAGAATAATGCTGTCAATAGGGCTGGGCAATAAAATGATCTAGATGTTTATCAGAAAAAAGAGAGATGTCCTCAATCAAATTTTTAAGTAGTTTTCTATATTTAGCCTATGTTCTACATCTAGAACAGGGGTGTTTATTACATCAATCACAATGGCAAGAGCACCACTGGTTGGTTGATCTAGATGAAATATAAAATATTTACTTTTTATTTCCTGATGTCAGTAGCTGCGCAATGTAGGTGGCTAATGTTTCAGCACTAATGCGGGTTCGTGTCTAAATGATCAAATACACTTTATAATTCCTTGTCTTGGTGAGGATTTTATGTAAGCACAGTTGTTTATGTCTAAGGTGAATTTAAACAGTGGAACAAAAAGAGTATTTGCATCAAAATATTGGACTTGAAGTGTATATGTAACCGAATCGAGCACTGTCTAGTAGGCTATGTCATATAAAGGATTTTAATCAAACAACAATAAAGAGGAAATGAGAAAACCACTCACTACTTTTGGTCGAATAACTTGAGTAGCTTTAAAACTTTTAATGTAATAGAATAAAACAGTGACATTTTTAATAATAATATTTTAAGATTAATATATATAATAATATTGACCCCTGATGTAGAGAGTGTGTTAATCGGTATAATAAATTACCAGGAAAAGAGAGATGATAAAATAATTTATAATTATGCTTAGCCTTTATAAAATAGAAAAGTATCAACATTTGTAGAGCAGTACTTCAGCAGAACATCCCACCAGTCACAAACTTCAGAATATTGTGCATTATGCATTAGAATGAGAACGCAACTATTTCTGGGCTTAAAAGATACAAGAACCAAATCAGTGTTGAACATTGTATCTCAAAAGGAAGACAATGTGGCCCCCCATGTGCTACTTAAAGAAATAATTCACACAAAAATGAAAATGTTCTTATCATTTACTCACCCTCATGCGACCTGTATATGACTTTCTTTCTTCAGAACACAAATTAAGATTTAGAAGAATACTTCAGATCTGTAGGTCCATTCAATGTAAGTGAAGGGGTGCCAAATTTTTCATGTTCCAAAAAGCACATAAAAGTAGCATTATAGTAATACATACAACTCCAGTAGTTTAATCCATAACTTCAGAATTGATGTGATAGGTGGGTGAGAAACAGATCAATATTTATGTACATTTTTGCTAGAAATACTTCTCTCTGCCCAGAAGGTGGCGATATGCATGATGAATGTGAATCACCAAAAACCCAAGAAGAAAGTGAAAGTTAAAGAGGAGATTGACTGAGCAGGGAGGAGAATAAATAGTAAAAAAGGAATTAAATATTGATCTGTTTCTCACCACATATATCAAATTGCTTCTGAGAACATGCATTAAACCACTGGAGGCACATGGATTAGACTACTTTTATGCTGATTTATGTGATTTGTGGAGCTTCAATATTTTAGCACTGATTCACTTTCATTGTATGGACCAAGGAGATATTCTTCTAAAAATCTTAATTTGTGTTCTGCAGAAGAAAGTCATACACATCCAGGATGGCATGAGGATGAGTAAATGATGAGAGAAATTTCATTTTTGGGTGAATTATTCCTTTTTAAGGGTGATGTAGCTCCTGTACCAAACAACATTTTCCATGCCTGCTCTACCTCCTCTATTATGCAGGACATGATGTGTCAAGTGATCCTGCTTATTTAAAAAAATGTTGCATTCTGTGCATTGTTTGAACATGTTTTATGCACACCAATAACGCTTTGATGGCATTAAGGGAAATTTAGACCCTACACATAAACTGATTTTAATGTAATTGTTTCACACATTACGGTTTAAAATAGTGATCAATGTATTGAAAATAACTTTTTAAACTGTTAATTTCTGTTATCATGTCTCCCTTTTATTTTTTGGAATCAGATTCATGTAGTGTTTATCATAGTTAAATGATGTATTTTAAAAATGGGCATTCAGTGTTCATTATAATGTGGCATAGGTTTTGCAACTCGGTACTTAATACTCACTACTCATGAGTACTTTTAAATGAGCTACGCTTTTACTCTTACTTGTAGTACTTTTTTGTACAGCTACTTTTACTATACTCACACTAAATTTTTTGGGAAGTAACAGTACTTCTACTTGAGTATGACTTTTCAGGACTCTTTCCTGGGCTTTAGTAATACAGAGTTTCAGATGTATTGATGCTCAATCGTAGAGATTATTAAAAGTGACACAATAAATACATGTAACATGAATTTACGCTATGTGAATCATAAGGGGCTTTCACATTGCCTAAAGTTTTTTGGCTGGAAACTTAACAAATGCACACAGAACAGGATTCAAATGGCGGGCATCAGTACTGTACTACTCATAGACCTGCCTAAATATTAATAGATCATCTTGTTAGAGTTCAAGGTACTGTGTATTGTAGCCTTACTGCCATTATGCTTCATGCAATTTGTTACTGCCTTGTAAAAATACTATAGGCAACCTGATTTGAACCAGCCATTGGAAGAAGAAAGGAGAGGAGGAGGATGAAGAGAGAGAGAGAGAGCGAGAGAGAGAGAGAAGGAGAGAGAGAGAGAGAGAGAGAGAGAGAGAGAGAGAGAGAGAGG
The DNA here is from genome assembly GCA_032164185.1 of Moxostoma hubbsi. Lineage (NCBI taxonomy): Eukaryota > Metazoa > Chordata > Actinopteri > Cypriniformes > Catostomidae > Moxostoma > Moxostoma hubbsi. The sequence continues at coordinate 23,033,315 of JAVLUX010000025.1, forward strand.
GGGGGGGGGATCTCCTCAGTTAACCATATTTTAATTATTTACTAAGGCATATTTAATTAAGTTTTAAACTGCATGGTCATATTACTCACATATGTCTTCTTAAATAATCTGTTTAATAAGAACATGTTGTCTTTCTATTGCCATTACAATTATGCTTATCAATGAAGGCTAATATAATGTTATACTGTATTACCATCTAGTAAATTTAGACCTATGTCCCCTCATCGCATGTGAAGAGTGCGGAGACTGCCTATTGATTTCATAGCAACTTTTTTCAAAATTTGTTTTCCTCTGAAATAGTATACAATGGCCTACAATGATCAAAATATATTAATACAATTTATTAAATGTTCCATGGTCTTTGATAAACTGAAAGATGCCAGAAAAATATGTTCAAGTTGCACTTTTTCGACTTAAAAGCGGCTCAAAGCTCTTGTTAATTTACGAACATTTTTACGAACTACTTAGATAACGATGCTTTTGGGAAACACGCCTTAGAGATTAAGTGGACTACAACTTAAATGCTGCTAACGTTCTGCATAGTTCTTAGGAAAACCCAGCCACAATATCAATCACAACATTACAACAAAATGTTCAATGAAACAATTGTGTTGTTATGTGTGTGACATAGAGACTACAAATTCCCAGTAATATAAGAGTACCATTTCCATTTCCATTTCCAAATGCTTCCGATTTATAATGTGATAAGACATGTAAAGAATACTTATCTCAGATGCTAATGTCTCCATTTTTCTAGGACATCATTTGAAGTCTTATTCTCATCTCACACATGGGCAAATTAAAGACATGGCAATAGACATCCAGTTACATCTTTAATATATACACAAGCCTACTATCTAGATTAGTGGTTTCAGGATTGTAATCTGAATTTCAAAATGTGTCTGGGATTTATTAAGCTGGATCTTTTCTGACCACTTCCAATGTTCAGACCCTGATGTCCTTTCATGGTTTTTATAGAGTTATTTTATTACCACCATAGACTTCCTCCAGATAGCAGTGATGAATGCAGAGTTTGGTTAACATGGGTGGGGATTAGATGCAGATTTAGCAGTTGTCAGTCTATGCCTTAGATCTTTACCCCTCTCTTTCATGTTGCTCATTCTCAATATGTTTACTTTTCACTTGAATGATGGTGCAATGAGGATGACTAAGTCTGAACGTGAATCTCTGTGCTCCTTCCTCTCTCCTTTTATCCGTTTACGCTCTAACCATCCGGGAGCTGGGCTCTCATGGGTGAGGGGGCTTTGAAAAAGTCTGACAGTGTCGTCCATCACACAAGCATTATTTACGTTTAACTATGAAAGATATACAGATCAGTATATTATAGGAGAAGGAAGAGAGGGAGGTAAAAAGACAGGTAGAGTTCCAGACATTTTGAGATGTCTATGAATTAGCTCCAGACTGAAATGTTTATATGCATCTTAAACATATCAATTATGCCTTTTTTGGTTACTTACAGCTGATGAGGATTGTTGTATTAATACAAAACAACTTTATATTTGCCCCGCCTTCCTATTCACTTCTGATTAAATATTTATCTTTTCTAATTCCCTATTTCCCTGTTTTGTCTTGCTTTCTCACTCGTTTCATGTAGAGGAAGCCTCTATTTTTCACCAATAGATGGCACTGTGGTATCAGAGTGACAGCAACATCTCCAACTATTCTGTTTAAAGACAACAGCAAAAGGTGGAGGAGTGTAGTGATGGATATGAGGAAGAGGGGTTGGATAGATTTGGAGAATTTTAGTAAGGGGTGTAGGCTTAACAAAAGGCATATGATATTACATAAGACAAATAATCCAAGCCTGCAAGGCATAGAAGCACACTACTGAGAAGAGATGGGTAGAGTACCCAAAATCTTTATTCAAGTAAAAGTACAATTACTTTAAAAACAAAATATTACTCAGGTAGAAGTACATGTAGTAATGTAAAAAACATATACACATAAAACATAATGGATGATTACACCCCAATATTCCATTACATAATACATATTTAACATGTTTTATAGAATAATAATTATTTTAATAATAATAATAATTATTATTATTATTATTTTTATTATTAATAGACATTTTCATCATACACCCTCATGTTGATTCAAATAACATTACTTTCTTCAATGAAACACAATTAAAGAGATGTCAGACAGAATGTTAGTCATATAGTCACCATTTACTGTCACTGCATGTTTTATTTGGTGTGCTTGCTGCTGCTGCAGTGGTGGACTCGACTCCAGTGACACAGTGCAGCTAAAAGTCGTAAAAGTCCCTTTCAAAAATCTCTCAATAAATTACACATTTATTTACACTTATAAAATTAAAACCAGTAGTGTAATGGCAGGAACGTCGCCCATTGTAACAAAGTAATAGTACATGTTTTCATTAGAAATGTACATAACAGTGAACAGTACTCACCTTTAAATATACTCAAAAGTATTTTTTTTTCTTCCCCCAAAATTACTCAAGTAAATGTAAAGGAGTATATGTAGTGCATTACTACCCACCTCTGCTACTGAGTACTATGAAACAGTTTCTGACTATGGAGACCCTCTGTCTTGATGGAGATCAGAAACAGTCTGGACACTTAGGGTGTGTTCGTACTTGGCAGGTTTGGTTAGATTAAAACGAACTGTGGTGCGATTGCTCTGTTAGTGCGGTTCATTTGAACAAGTGTTAATGCTGCCATCCGAACCTTGGTGCACACCAAACAAGCGGAACGAGACCACCTGAATTGTGGGTCTCAGTCCACTTCCAAAGAACTCTTTCAACTCTTTCAAGAACGTCTCATTCCCTGGGTCGTCCGTCTCAGGAAAGCTGAGACTTTCTGGTCCTTGAGGACATTTGGTAGACGGGGGGCGTGCACTTCCTGCGGGGCACTCGACGATGGGGCTGAGTGTGAGGACTGGAACATCCAAGTGCAGACCTTTGAGTGCCTTGGCCTGGTGAACTTGCAGGAGGGATAAGGCACGAAGGGCAGAGGCGGCCTGTCCAGTGGCGCTGTAAGCTTTGGCGTTCAGTGACGACATCATCCTACAGGCCAAGCATGGGCAAGCATGTCGGCCATCTGGGCATCAGCCTCAGACTGGGCGTGCTGACCCGAAGGCGGCAGTTCAGTGAAGTCTTCCACGTCAGATGCCGGAACGCTCTCTGATGCAGCGGCAAACTCATCATCCAGCTCGGGGGGCTTGAGGGAGTAAACAGGCTGGCCGCTCTCACCTCGAGCTCGGACAGAAGTCAACGAGCGTGCCGGGGGCGGGTGGTTTGTGGGGATCTGCTGCCATCCCCAAATCGCCTCCATCGCCAGCCGGGTCATCCTCAATCCTGTGGGAAGAAGGAGCGACACAGGGGACTGGAGTGGCATTCCTCTTTAAGAATTACAGCCACGACCGCAACGTTGCCATGGTAAGGTTCTCGCACTGTGAACACGAACCATCCACAAATGCAGCCTCAGTGTGGTCGCTGCTCAGACACACAAGGCAGTACCTGTGACCATCAGGAGCAGAGAGAAATCGACCATATCCAGGAATTACACAGGGGCGGAAGAACGTCTTTATAACGCGTCCTGAAAAGAACGTTCAACGCCAGCTGTGTATTGCTATTTTAGAGAAAATAAACTCTTTTAGAAGAAAGTACTCTCTTTTAGCAGCACTGTCGAAGCGCCCAGGGGCAAAGCTGCACTACCGTGCAGAGAAGGAGAAAGCCGGTGATATGCACCATAGATCCAACAGCATAAGCTCTGCAGAGGTGAGTGGAACAGTTATTGACTCAGTTCATAGACTCATAGACATTATAGCTATTACAGTTTTATCTTCTGTTAATGCCTGATCTTCTGTAAAGCTGCTTTTAAACGATGTGTGTTGTGAAATGCGCTATACAAATAAAAATGACTTGAAAATGACTTGACATTTTGCTGCACAAGATGTGGCTCATATAACTAAAACTATGAGGCCGCTAAAATTGCTTTTTTCAACTGTTGTTTTATTTGTTATCTTTGAGCTTTCAAATTTCTATATTCTGACATATGTGGCTTGAACAACGAGATGCATCTACACCTGTTTGTGACTATTATGTGTCTCAAACCACCTCAAGATTGTATAGTTATCCGGATCAAATGCATCTTGCATTAGATTTACGCTTGGTCTGTTCATTGTCAGACTCTAGCAATTCGATCAGTAAAGAGCATGAAGTGACCAAGTGAAAATAACCTCTGAATGTCTGCAAATACTCAGTTGAAGGATATTGGAGTGTCTAAAATCAGTTTGCTGGTCTTATCAGGGCCTTGTGCCCTCAGTTTGGAAGTTTGACATGTGTGTGTGAGTGAAAATGTGTGTGAGGTGAAGGACAATGTTGAGTTTTAACCTCTGTTAAAGTTTTAGTCTCTCTTGTTCTCTTTCTGGAGAAAACTTTGGGACTCTGGGTTGACCTGCCACCCCCCTGAACTCCTCTACCAAAATATTTAAAAATATATATATACAAAACAAGCAATAACCACCATAAATTAGCAAGAACATTCATCTGGTTCAAGCTGCTAATGATATTTCGTAGCACCTTACACATGTCACAACTGTTCCAAAGTGAAAGGTCCACTGCATGGGCAAGTTCAAAAAGCAAAAGCAAGTTCAATTTCAAAAAGTTCAAAAAAAGTTTGAGAAGCCAGGTTTATAAAGGCACACTGCAAAAGATTTTTCTGTCTTTTTTTTTTTTTTATAAATAAAAGTCTATTATTTTGTGAACAAAATGTGCTCAAAACCCTGTCCTTGCTTTACCCTGATTCACTATGGTAAGCCTACAACACAGATTTTTGTTTTGAGTTGCTGAGTCGGATTTGGCAGGTATGACAGGCTTACAAAATTCATCCTTTTGAGCATCAATCCAAATCCATTGCCCTTTTAAGGTCTGTTTAAACAGAGATGAGAATCTAAAACTATCTAAATGCCACTTTACTGTATGCACAAGGTAGTTGCCCATGAATGTACAGTATACTCACCCCAAGTTGTTTACTGTATAATGATTTCATAGCACATTAATGTACATAGTAATTTTTTGCATGTCACCATCTCTCTAATATAATTATAACTTTTTATTTTTGTAATATTTCTACATATATTTGTTGTTTATTAAAGTAAATTTAATCACCATCATTCTCTTTTTATGTTTTTAGTTTACTTGCATTGTCCACTGAGGCTATAGATTGTAAAAACGTCTTCCATTGAAGAATCACCCATATCACAAGATTCACCTCTTACATTGATATGTGTAGAATACAAACATTAATGTGCAGTAGATACAACACTTTAATAATCATTTTAAAATAAGTAAAAAAGAGTTTTGTTTATCTTCCTTAAAGCAAGTTTTATCTTGGTTTAAAATGTTTCAATGAATATCATAATCAATGTAAAAATAGAACATCATGACTTCGGCTCTGCAGGTCAATATCTGAATTGCAGGTAACCTCAAACCATAAGATTCATCTGTGCACGTGCATTGCAGAAACATGATGTCGCTAGAGAGCCTAAAGTAAGCTTTAAAGGAATAATTCAGCCAAAAATGAAAATTTGCTGATTATTTACTCACCCTCAGGCCATCCAAGATGTATCTATAGTTTCATAGATAGTTTATTTATATATAATTTCTTTCGTCATCAAAACATAATTTAAGATTTTTAGGATTTCATTTCAGACCTCCTCCTTAAACAATGCAAGTGAATGTACTCTTTGACAGTCCAAAATGCACATTTAGGGTGCATCAAAATAATCCACATGACTCCAGTCAACAAATAAAGTTCTTCTGAACCCAAACAATTGATTATATTTTAGAAACAAAACAATACTTATATCCTTTTTAACTACAAATGTTTGCTTCGTACATCTCTGTGACGCGCTCATGAGAGGGATGACATAAGCTTGTTGGTAAGATCACGCCTCACATGGAGGAAGAGGCAGGAAGAGCGTCATTGTTTACAAGAGAAGGAGTGCTGTATAAAGGTTTAATTGTCTATGCTATAGATTTGTATACTGTATGTATAAGTGTATTGTTCATAAATCCTTTGGTGTGTGTGTATTCTGGAAGATTCAACCTTCAAAAACCCCAAAGAAAATGCATGCCAGGAAAACTATAAACTTTTCATCGATTGCCTATACATGATCATGAGCGATTGAAGCTCTAGCTTGGATATCAGTACACTCTTACATTCTCTCAAAAATTGGTGGGTGTGCAATGAACATTTTACCCCTAAAGATTTCAGAACATCGAAAGAAACAAAGGGTCTACCCATGTTATTTTTCCAGCTAACTCAATGTCATTGTCATGCTTCCCTCGGGCTCTGCACCTCCCTCAGCACTCCAATCCTCATCAACCGATTTCTAATTCACTAAACATGCACTCTATTCACTCGCTCTTCACTGCCTACATAACTAACTCACCTTCACACCACTTCATTGTCTCATTGTGTAAACCCTGCAGATGCTGTTAATCTCAGTAAATGCTCTCGCACTTGGTTTCACTAACTACAACTTGTGTGGCTTGAATTCCTGACAGTCATATAACCTATATGTTTATTTTAAAGAACATCACAAGTAGATAATGCAACAGCATTGCTACAAAATAAAGGATGGTTATTTACTGCAGTAATGTTTTTTTGAAAATTTGGAAATAATTTTTAATTTTATTTTATATTGACATTGTTTTGGACTGTTTTGGTTTGTGAATGGCGCTTGGTCTGTGGTCTGTGCAAGTTTCTCTTGTAAACAATGACACGCTTCCTGCCTCCTCCTCCACGTGACATGTGACCTCAACGAGCTTAGGTCACCCCTCTTGTAGGGAATTGATTTGATGATGTACATGGTATTGATTAAAGTGCCCATGTACCTCCACCAGGAAGGAAACAGTATGTGTGAGCTAGGAATTAAATTAAACTGTCTTTATTGTAAATTATTATGTAAGGAAATGTATAATGGAATTAGTCGCGTTCGACAACCATTATAAATTAGATAAATCAAAAACAACTAGATTATTTGAATTTACCACAGTCAAATTACCTTTGAATACAGAAAAACGTCTCGGGTTATTTGACTGTAACCCTTGTTCCCTGATAAAAGCAGTACAAGATGCTGTGCTGAGTTAGCACTTTGGGAACAACTTTATATGTGACCAGCTGTGAATATGTGTGCAACACGTCAATGAACATTGACTGGAATTTATAGCCTCTGTCGGTGACATCATTGGATGCACCTGTAGCAGGGCTATAAATTCAGATCATTCTGTGTGTGTCTGTGCTTCCAGCATACTCCCTAAATTCCATCAGTATGTGGATTTTGCAATGAGAGGGGCGAACGCGCTTGATCTTGTTTACACAAACATCCCAGGCATGTACCGGGCGGAGCCCCAGCCCCACCTCAGCTACTCAGACCACATCTCTGTTATGCTAAAGCATTCCAGCATACAGACCGCTCATCAGACACACAAAACCGCTTCAGAAGCAAGTGAAAACCTGGCCAGCAGGAGCCATCTCTGCTCTTCAGGACTGTTTTGAGTGTACTGACTGGCACATGTTCAGGGAGGTTGCAACATATGGCGACTCTACCAACTTGGAGGAATACACAGCATCAGTGACCAGCTACATCAGCAAGTGCATTGATGATGTCACTTTCTCCAAGACCATCACCACACCCAAGCGGTCCTGAGACAGTCGACCCAGAGACCGAGATGTTCGCTCCGGAGCTGGTAAGAAGACCACTCCGTCCCCTGGTGGAGGGCCAGGAGGAGAATCTTTAGTTGAATCTTTAGTGTTTTGATAGGAAATTTAATTTGCCGCAACCCTCCGGGGCTGCATTACCCACATTCTCAATAAAAGAGCAATTTCCATTGTCACTGGGACAACTGGACTGCAAATGCCGTTCTCACGGCACTCTGCTGCCAGACCTCGACAGTCCCCTGGACGCGGACCCCCAGCCTCAAGGCAAGACACGACTGTGCCCCGGCTGGCTTGTTCTGAAGAGTCTAGAGGACGCTGACTCTGGACCTCCTCCTCAGTCACTAACCCGCCCCCTGTCGGGTGTGCGGAGCAAGGTAAATGCTTCGAGTCTTTTCTCAGCACCACAGCCTCCCGACGCACTACCTGCTCCTACCTGCTCCGCCCCGCCGGGTACGTCAAAAATAATCGTCCCTTTAGTGCCCCTAGCACAGAGCTTGGAGGGTCTCTACAGCCCTTACTTTATCATTCCCAAGAAAGGGGTTGGCTTACGACCGATCTTGGACTTGCAAGTTTTCAACCGGGCCTTACACAAACTCCCGTTCACAATGCTCATGCAGAAACATATTTTAACTTGCGTCCAGCATCTAGATTGGTTCGCAGTGGTAGACCTCCCTGGCAGACATATGCAGAGCAGCGGGTTGGGCAACACCTATTACCTTTGCGTGATTCTACAATCTAAGGGTAGAGTCAGTCTCGTCCTGTGTTTTCTCAGGTCCGATCCGGTAGAACTCGGTAAAATGCTGACGGATTGACCAGGTGAATCGCTTGCACCTAGCACCTTTTCCCTCTGCTCAGGTAATACCGTGCGCTTTTTCTCCCAGGAGAGCCCACTCACTCGGCTCCCTGGATGACTCCTCGCTAGCCCTGTGGGTCCGCAATTTGGCGGAGGAATTCGCCAACCCAATCCACTGCAGGTACTCAACTCTACCCTGTACTGGAATAGGTGACCTAAAAGCCCATGTGGTGTATTTCGCCAATTTACCTCCCCCTCTCTGGGCGGGTGTGGTCTCCGCAGGGTCTTTTCCCCCTGAAAGAATAGGAAACTGGGTAAGACCCCCTTCCCACGATGCGTGTAAGGGCCCCAGCCATTTTGCTCTATGCGAGGAAACATAGAGAGAAAAGAGGCCCAGCTAGGCTCAGCCCATTCCCAGGTTGGCAAGCGTTGCCTTGTTCCAATGTCTAAGGTAACTATAAGGATTCCGGCGACTTTGTGTGGCATTGGGGAAGGGTACCTGCAGTCTGATACAGCTGGTCGTTTTGGCACGTCAAGTACCTGCCCGCTCCTGTATCAGCAGTACACGTACACGGCTCAGTGCATGGCATGATTTAAATTGGACGTCTAGGTTACGTATGTAACCTCTGTTCCCTGATGGAGGGAACAAGACGTTGTGTCCTCCCAGCCACGTCGCTGAACCGAGCCACTGTTGTTGGCCGGACCATTATAAACCTGCCTTTAAACCCGTATGTCCGGCGGGACATGCAAATTCTGTCCGCCAACTTCTCATTGGCCTTTTCTCATAGATCAGAGGTATATTCAGCGCTCAAGAGAGACCCCTAGTGTTGCTTCTTTGACACATATGTAACCTAGACGGTTTATGACATTGCACATTGTTTAAATCCATGGTATGTTTTAAAGTACATTGGAGTACCATGAAAGTATCATGAAATATGAACATGATCAATCATTCAGTACCATGGCGCTACTCTGGTAGTGTGGGGCATGGTGCGAAGGCGTGGTGAGAAAGCGCGAGGTGATCGACTGTGTTCTGCAAATGCTTCTGGGTCCTTGAATAATGTATAATGCAAGGGTATACCTCTAGGGTATGATGGCGCCCCCCTAGGGAGTTGGTGCCCTACGCAGACTGCGTAATAGGCGTATAGAGAGCAACAGTACTGTGGTAGCCTAATGGTATTTTTATGAAAGTGATTAGTCTAATGGGTTATTATTTCAACAAAACCAAACTGGCTTTGGCTAATCCAGACACCACCATTTTTATAATCGTCAATCCCTTCAAATGATCTGAAGTCAGTTGACATTTAGTTGCTGAGTGGTTTCTCTCTCTCTCTTATTCTCTCTCTCTCTCTCGCTCCTCATGACTAAATTCTAAATCTGTCTGTTATTGACTGTGCCCTGAGGTCTCTGAGTTTCCAGACTGACCTCCAGGGCTTTAGAGGCAGTCAGGGGGGACTCAGAGAGTCCTAAACCTGAGACTGGGGTTAAAGATGGTTCAGAGCCCATCCTGGAGGCCTAGTGCTAATATTGATCCCCCCTGCAGCCATGTAGAGATCAGGTATGCATTTAACATTGGGTGAGCTGAGGAGAGACAGCTCAGCCCACAAGTCAATCAGTGTGAGAAATTCCACATCATGTCTCCTAACAGAAAAAAATCAGGCAATGTTTCCATAAAGAAAAAAGAAAAAAAATCTGTGCAACATCATTGGCTACATTTAAACAGACAGTGTTTGGGATTGACAGACGGATTTATTAATAGGTGTGTCTCTCGAATTGTCCCGTTCATATATTACTTCAGTATCTTACAAGAGTGACTCAAATATTGTCTATATGGATGAATAAACAAAGTCAAGGCCCTTTTAATTCTCATGATAGTCATAAATAATGCCTGTAACCATAGTGATAGTGTCATTACGTCGTGACGTTTGGTCATGAGACACACAAGAACCAGTGATATTAGAAGTTATTGACATATAGCCATATTAGATTTGGCAGCCTGATCTCATGAAAAATGTTTTGCTAAATAATATTACCTGGCTATTCATGTTCGGGTGCAGAGAATGACAGAGGCTCAGGACACAAGCTCAGAGTTGAAAAAAAAAACCATGGAATTTATTATTAAACAAACACAAACTCCCACAAGGGGGAAAAACAATAAACATAAACTACCCATTAGGGGAATAGTAAATCCAGGTTTCAGGGCTGAGGTAATAAGCGAATCAAGGCCGACCGGACCGAGTTGGGCAACGACAGGACCAACATGAACCGACCAACAGTCAAGACTGAGTGGAACAGACATGACCAACTGGAACATACAAGATGAACTGGCACTGGACAGCACACATAAGGAGAATAAAAAAGGGAGAGAAATCAGCAGGTTAACAAGACAGAGCAGGTGTAACTAATAAACTAATAACGGGCAAACAAGGAGGCAGGATATGTTGCAAAAGAGAGAGAGACACACAGCGATACAGAAACAAAACGAAGCCACGTGCTATCACAAGACAACAAAACACCTGAATGGCATGAGCACACATCACCAAGACAATACGGCAATATACGCTTATGCCAACCGACAGACAAGACAAGTGAATGCGTAGCAATGCCAAACAAAGTGATTCCACTCATTTCCACACTAAACAAAACCTTAGCGTACAGTACAATGCAAATGCCAAGCAATGCACACAACAGGCGATAAAACAAGACAGGACAGCTGTGCGAGAGTTCGGCCACACCTCAGACCAAAGTGACCAAACCTAAGCACAACACGAAGACAGCTCGCAACCAGGGAACGCAGCGGTCGCGAGAGACAGAACAGATTATTGACGCATGTGCATCCCGCCAAGGTGACAAGCACAATGCACTCACACCGATACGTGATAAGACATGTAACATGATTTTCCGGATCCAGATCCCGACACCAAAACCAAAACTGAACCAGACACAAGAGTTAGAATCCAGACACCATGCTCCGGACATGAGACACGAGACCGAAGAGCACATGGCTGGGAATCCAAACGGACGTTGCATGCTCACACAAAGACAAACAAAACATGGAGCATGAGTGTCCGTACCCCTACACAGACTGAAACCAAACCAGACAGAAAGTCTGGATCCAGATACCATGCTCCGGACATGAAAAAAGACAGACCGAAGAGTACACAGCAGGGAAATCAACTGAAAACATGTACTAACACAAAGACAGAAAACGAAACACAACACAGACTTGGGATGATGATGCCACAGTCCTGTCATACAAAAACCCAAACCAACAGAGTGACAGGACGATGACACTTCAGGACTCGTACTTAAAAGCTATCCCTTTACAAGTCATGCACTTTAGTAAGTGTTTTGATATCGTACATAGCAGTGTTTGGAACAGAGTGAGCTCATATGTGTTTATGAGCTCATAATCTGCCGTTTTGCTCGTGATTTGTGTGAAAGGGTATAAAAGTATTTTTTTTTGTAGTGCCTCTAGTGTTCACTTCATCAGGAAACTGTCACAAGACGCACAATGAGCCATGTAAAAATGATTAGGACTGTGGTTCAAGTCCAGCCATGAACTCAAGCTGACACGTGACATTGCATAGTCATAGAAGCAGCACAAAATGGGGTTTTGATTTTGGTATGGATATATTTTTTAAACGTCTCATTTATATTTTTAAACCATATTGGTTAGGTTCAGGCAAAAGTGTTAGGTTAGGGATATATATACATAATTCACTTTAATTAATCTGAATACGACACCATTTTAATTGCTTTTGGCGCCCCCATCAGGACATTTCACTAGAAACCTCCAGCCAAACATGGTATACAGCATGCAAAATTTGAATTGCAAAAATGTAGTCATGGTCACATAAATTTCATTAGACCAGGCTCAAATTTAGCCTTATTCTCTGAAGCATTGTACACAAGAGGACATCTCTATGGCAAACCTAAACTAGGTACACGCTTTAGGATAGCCCTATTTTATTCACTTTCAACAGTTGACATTCTACAATGGAGCTTGTAATTGTTTATGAGTTGCATTTCTCTAGCGTGACATGTGCCTTATTTTCATTCCATGGATTCTTTCACCTGCAAACGTTTTACTGGATGAAGCCCTGTGCTTTCAGAGTTGAACTATAACCTTCACACAACTAGACTGGCCTCAGATCTGTTGTTCAAGGGGTCATTTTAACCATTGACTTGGGCGACACCATGCAAAAATCTTTGGGCAGGCAAGGTTGGGTGAGCTTTACGCAGTGTGCCCCAGGGCTTCATGCAGCCGTAGGCAGAGCACAAAGTGGAAGAGCTGCATTGCACACTGTCTGAATCCTAAATTTGCATGTATGTGTGTCTCAGTGTGTTTGAGCATGTAAGATAGTGTGTGAACATGTCTACATTCCTCTTTGAATGGGTATAGAAAATGGGATAGCCTTCAGTCATACAATGTGAATCAGTTTCCTTTGAAATGTTTCTGTTGTTGTGTCTTGTTATCTTGTCTGTGTCAAATGAAAATCAGAGCTGGCATTGTGATATTGATTTCCCTACAGGTGGATAAAGGATTACTCTGATAGGTGATTGTAGCAAATTAAGATGCGGTGAAGACCACACATACACACACAGGTAATCTCACAAACACACATACACACAGAATGTAGATTACAGTTATTAGTTGCACCTGGGGCAAAATCAGTAGCCACACTCAGACAAGATAGGTGTACAGAACATATCTCTTCTTTACACTTGAGTTTTGAAGATCATTGACAAATAAGTAGGTTTCATACCTAACAAGAGGCATGTTAAGCCCATAAAGAGTATATATATATTATATTCAAGGTACCAGTATGTCTACACTATATATATATATATATATATATATATATATATATATATATATACATACAGTTGAAGGCAGAAGTTTACAAACACATTTTTTACCACTCCACAGATTTCATATAGAAAACTATATTTTACAAGTTATTTCAAAATTAAAATTGATAATTTAATCATCCTCATGTTGTGCCAAATACAAATTACTTTCTTCAGGGAGCACAAAAGGAAACTTGTGATTATCTAATCTGCCAATCGTATGGTGGCAGTGCAATGCATAAAATCAAGCAAATACGGGCAGGAGCTTCAGTTGATATTCAAAACAACCATCAGAATGGAGAAAAATGTGATCTCTTTTTTTAATATATATATGGCATGATTTGTGGTGCCAGATGGGCAGGTGTGAGTATTTCTGTAACTGCTGATCTCCTGGGATATTCACACACAACAGACTTTAGAGTTTACTCTGAATGGTGCCAATAACATAAAACATCCAGTGAGCATCAGTCCTGCAGATGGAAATGCCATGTTGATGAGAGAGGTCAGCAGAGAATGGCCAGACTGGTTTGAGCTGACAAAGATATGGTAACTCAGATCACTCTGTATAATTGTAGTGACCAGAACAGCATCTCAGAATGCATAACATGTCGAACCTTGAGGTGGATAAGCTACAACAGCAGAAGTCCATGTTGGGCACTAAAAATTATAAATTAATTAATCAACAAATTAAATAATAACCTGTTAATAATACAATTATAGGCTTCTTAATAGCTCTCTGATAATGTTGTTGAGCTGAGCACAGATAAATGCAGAGCACTAGTTTATGTGTTAATTGTAAAGCATGGTAGGACCTTGTCTACATCATCTATAAAACAAGATGACAGCCTGTACACAAGCCCCAAATTATTCACAATTTTAAATGCACAAATCGAATTGGTCTGCTTTTAAACATGTTGTCTAAAAGAAATGTATGTGTCACATCACAAATAGCAAATGAGGAAATAAATGGATGCAGATCTGAGAGACTTCTTGCAACGTGAATCTCCATTTGGCTCTATGCCCACAGTTCCCCTACCAGAGAGGAAGAATGTGGGGATATTTTATTCATGTTATCAGGAAGTTTTCTGTCTTTCTCTCTCTTTACCCCTGCATTTGGCTTCTCAAATGGATGAACAAGATGAGGCTTTGAGAAGAAACACTCCAATTTGAACATTTTCATTTGACTTTTTTTGAGGTAGTCTTATCTTTGTCTGCCGCCATCTATTCATGAGGCAGTGAGGCATCGAAATATATATATATATTAAAAAAAAGAGTCGTTGATATTACTCTCTCTCTGTCTCCCTCATCTTATATCTCTTTCTCACTTTCTGTCCTGCTGCATGTCACAGCCTGAGTTTTGAAATAGGGTTTTTCCAAATCACTTGGTCACCAAATCTTCAGACTCTTGCCTTCAGTCTGCTGGGTCTTTCACAGTAAGGCTGAATATTGCTTTAACAAGCATGCAACCGGAGTCTTACATTGTTCTTTGATGGTTCTGCTACAGCTGGAATGAGCAATAGAGAGAGAATGCTGGAAGAGAAAAGTGACGTTAGGTTTGTTTAGAATAACCCACTGCAATCATATGCATACTGTTGCTGAAGTATGTAAAATTTATACTGTGCACATTACGCACATTTTCTGTAAGCATCATAAAATGCAGCTGTGGAATGGCAGTTAGCATACAACACGAGTCTGGATGATTTTTCTGATTTGGCAGTTGTGATGATTCAGTTCTTGTGACGTCAGTGGTTGGAAAGAGCATAGTATATTATCTTGTTTTATTACAGTGCATCCAGAAAGTATTCACAGCGCTTCACTTTTTCCATATTTTGTTATGTTACAGCCTTATTCCAAAATGGATTAAATTAATTATTTTCCTCAAAATTCTACAAACAATAACCCATAATGACAACATGAAAGAATTTTGTTCAAAATCTTTGCAAATTTATTAAAAATAAAAAACGAAAAAAATAATAAAATAAATCACATGTACATAAGTATTCACAGCCTTTGCTCAATACTTTGTTGAAGCACCTTCAGCACCAATTATAGCCTCAAGTCTTTTTGTGTATGACGCTATAAGCTTGGCACATCTATATTTGGGCAGTTTCTCCCATTCTTCTTTGCATGACCACTCAAGCTCCATCAGGTTGGATGGGGAGCGTCGGTGCACAGCCATTTTCAGATCTCTTCAGAGATGTTCAAACAGGTTCAATTCTAGGCTCTGGCTGGGCCACTCAAGGACATTCACAGAGTTGTCCCATAGCCACTCCTTTGTTATCTTGGCTCTGTGCTTGGGGTCGTTGTCCTGTTGGAAGATGAACCTTCACCCCAGTCTGAGGTCCAGAGAGCTCTGGAGCAGGTTTTCATCAAGGATGTCTCTGTACATTGCTGCATTCATCTTTCCCTTGATCCTTACTAGTCTCCCAGTTCCTGCCGCTGAAAACCATCCCCACAGCATGATGCTGCCACCACCATGCTTCACTGTAGGGATGGTATTGGCCAGGTGATGAGTGGTGCCTGGTTTCCTCCAGACATGATGCTTGCCATTCAGGCCAAAGTGTTCAATCTTTGTTTCATCAGACCAGAGAATTTTGTTTCTCATGATCTGAGAGTCCTTCAGGTGCCTTTTGCAAACTCCAGGTGGGCTGTCATGTGCCTTTTACTGAGGAGTGGCTTCCGTCTGGCCACTCTACCATACAGGCCTGATTGGTGGAGTGCTGCAGAGATGACTGTTCTTCTGGAAGGTTCTCCTCTCTCCACAGAGAAACGCTGGATCTCTGTCAGAGTGACCATCAGGTTCTTGGTCACCTCCCTGACTAAGGCTCTTCTCCCCCGATCACTCAGTTTGGCCAGGCGGCCAGCTCTAGGAAGAGTTGGAATTTACCAAAGGTGGACTCCAATCAAGTTGTAGAAACATCAAGGATGATCAGTGGAAACAGGATACACTTGAACTCAATTTTGAGTGTCATGGCAAAGGCTGTAAATACTTATGTACATGTGATTCTTTTCGTTGTTTATTTTTAATAAATTTGCAAAGATTTCAAACAAACTTCTTTCACATTGTCATTATGGGGTATTGTTTGTAGAATTTTGAGGAAAATAATGAATTTAATCTATTTTGGAATAAGGCAGGCAAATGTGGAAAAAGTGAAGCTCTGTGAATACTTTCCAGATGCATGTATATTCTTTTTCTGCTATGTGTTAATGTAATGCCTATTAAACTTTCTCAGTGCAAGCCAATGTTCTGCAGACCACTGTAGAGGCGAACATGTGAGTGTGTGGTCATGTTGTATTTATTTTACTGCAGCAATGGATTGGATGGACCAGTCATAGTCATTTGTGATTAGAGGATTGGGCATTTTTTTTTTTTTTAATTTATAGAGACTGATGGGTGTCAATGTGTATCTCAGGTACCAGTTTTTGGAATTAATATATTTTAGCAGGCATATTTTTTTGTGTACAGATGTCCACAGTAAGACAAAAAATATCTCATGATTTGAATGCAGCCCAATTGACGATTCAAATTTTCAGGCCAGTTAACTTCCCATAAAGACCTAGTTGTTTCTCAAAGGCAACAGTTATTAGTCAGCATCTGGCACCCAATGGTATGCATAGTATATCTGGATGACCATTCACCAAAATGAGCAGTATACAACAGAGCTTACTGTGTGGAATATTGTATCCCAAAATGTAATGCCCTCGATTTGACCCTCCATTTATAGTGTGATGGATGAACCAGAAGTAACTCATTATTCATCAAACTGCCAAAAGTTATGACATAATTACACAAAATAAGATAAAAAATGCTAAATAACCACTGGTATTTCCAAGATGATAACTGGATGCCACTTGCCAAATTAAACTTGTAGAGAGGTTAACTTACTGTTTTTTTTATTTGTATTATTGTAGACAGTATACAGTATAGATTGCATTTGTAATTAGCAAATTCTAATTACATTCTGAACATAGCAAGGAGAGACATAGTAGAAACAGATACAGACTGATAGATACATTGATATATAGTGAGAGATAAAGTGATGAGGTGGGCTGGGAGAGAAGATGACTATCTTTCCCCTCCTACTCTTTCTGTAACCAAATGATGGTCATAGTCCTGGCAGGTGGTACTAATTATGGGCCTTTTCAA
Organism: Moxostoma hubbsi; assembly: GCA_032164185.1. NCBI lineage: Eukaryota > Metazoa > Chordata > Actinopteri > Cypriniformes > Catostomidae > Moxostoma > Moxostoma hubbsi. The sequence continues at coordinate 23,050,824 of JAVLUX010000025.1, forward strand.
CAGATCCAATCCAATCAGTCTAAATGCAATCAGAGCTCTGAGCTGAGTGTTCTTTGCTTCTCTCGTTCTCTCTCTCTTTCTATCTCTCTCTCTCCTTGTCATAATCACACATGCATTCTCTTGCATGGATACCCCAAGGTCTACAGGTAAAGTTAGGTCAGCTCTAGGGATGTGCCCGCAGCTGAATACCTTATTCGGAAAGGCACAAAAAATGAGTTTAAAACGAATAATGAATTCTACCGAGTATTAGAAACAAATATTCGTAAACTGATTATCCAACGAGCACAGGGATTAATCTATATTTTAAATAAATATATCTAAAATGACAACACAATAGTGAGTCTGTGAAGTCAGTTTGACTAAAGTATATACTTTATGAATGAAAATGTGCACAATCTGATTTGCACAGTCTCCGTTTATTGTACGTGTCTCAGATCTGAGCGTGTCAAGAGTAACACTGACTAATTTACTATATCATTTTTATATATTTTTTCCACTTTTTGAAATGTCTATGTTAATGTTTAAAATCTTCTGAGTGAGATATACAACAGAATACCTCGGTATCTCGCTTGCTCCTCAAGCAGGAAGCATGCAGTGTGTGTGATGTGAGGGAGGGGTCAGGTTTTAGACCAGAGTCAGAAATTAACTTTTCCATTAAAGGGTAATATTTAGGGACAAGCACAGAAGGTGCGCAGCCCTTATTGTATCCGTTAGTATTATTATTATTATTATAATTATTCCTCCACAATGGGAGAATATGGCAGCCCACCGTTCATAGTAAATTATATATAATTTGGCACACTGATAGGGGTGGTCATGAATAGTCCCCATAGCAAATTTGGGACCTCTAGAACAAACTCCATAGCGCCACCACCAGTTCAAATATTCACTTTTTTTTTTGCATTTATCATTTGATCCATTTGTCCTAGAAACAAATTTGTTTTTGTCTGATTACTCACCTCTTAATGTTTCAAAAGAACCCCCATACATTATAACTCTGCCCATTACAGTAGTTGCCATCTTGGATAATGATATTTACATTTTAAAAGTTACACATCCTTAATCTTTGTCCATCCATCCATCCATCGTCAACCGCTTATCCTGTGTACAGGGTCGCGGGGGGCTGGAGCCTATCCCAGCTAACATTGGGCGAAAGGCGGGGTACACCCTGGACAGGTTGCCAGTTCATCGCAGGGCCACACATAGACAGACACACACACACACTCACATCCACACCTAGGGCAATTTTTGGAGACACCAATTAACCTAGCCTGCATGTCTTTGGATGGTGGGAGGAAGCTGGAGCACCCGGAGAGAACCCACGCAGAACATGCAAACTCCACACAGAAAGGCCAGGGCAACCGGGGTTTGAACCCACGACCTTCTTGTTGTGAGGCGACAGTGCTAACCGCTGCGCCACCGTGCCGCCCAATCTTTGTCCAAATAATGGCACAAAACAATCTCCAGACCGAGCGGCAGAGAAATTATTGTAATTAATTTAGATTTTCACCTTTGTTTAAAAGTTATTGCTGTGAAAATTTAACAAGGTCAATGTAAAATTGGATGTGAGGCTGTATCTCGGCAATGGTTTATCCAATTAAAATGCAACTTTGTATGTCTCATGAGTACCTTGGTCTGAGGGCACATGCAGATTTTCGGGACAGCGCCACCTATGGGTCAAGAAAAATATTAACTTTTGAAATATATGTTCTAAAATAATGGGGTTTGGTGTCTGTAGATTCCATAGGTTATGCAGATTTCAACGATACAAATTTTTCCCATATCTGCCATACTGCCTCTTCACCATATTGACATTTATAAAAAAAATTATATATCTTTTAAATACATTGTCTGAAGAAAATTGACATTCATCATCAACATCATGTCCTGATGATACATAAGCAGTTTAGAGATAGCGCCACCTATAGTTCAAAAGATAACATTCACTTGTGTGACTCTTATGGGAAGTCTTCAGGAAGTCTCTTTGCCATTAAGTGGACATGCCAACTAAGTGGTTCAATGTGTTAAAGCGCTGGTTTATAGTTTCAAGGGTTTTCGGTTTGAATTCACACCTCTGCAAGGCATTCTGCAAAAAGTTTTGTAGTTCTGTTGAGTTTTGTATTGTGCTCACTGAATAGTTGCTGGGCTTTTCCACAATCAAATTCTAAATTTGATATCTGTTGAAGTTACATCAATACAAAGTTGATCTTGGTGAATTTTGTCCTTCACTGTAAAAAAAACTTCTTACCATAGTATGTTCCTTTTGGTGGCTGTCAACCCAGCGGCTGAGTGGACCAGTGGTAAGAGCCATGAAACGTCAATAGGAATGTTCCAGTCCGATACCCACCTCAGCAAGTCATGCATTAGAAATGAGTGTAATTCTGGAGATTTCTGTGTTGTATCCTCAATCTTGAGTTTTATTCTTCAGAGAATAAATTCTAAAAATTATGATAAAAAAATTAAAAAAAACAGTACAGATTAGAGCTTTAGTGTCCTCAGCTGAGCAACAGACTGTCTCCCTAACTCTATCTGCATCTGGTGTTTGTTTGTGTTTAATACGAATAGCTTGTGTTGTTGTCGTCCTAATTTATTAATCTCTGTACACTTACTGGATGCAAATGTAATTAAAACACTTTCCACACAATGGGACAGTGGTGCTCTGCCATTCTGCAAGCTTCATATCGAATGAATTTAAGCTTAATGGAGAACATTTCTGAGATGCTCATTAGTACTCAAACACAACATCACTGAGCATAAGGCCACATTTGTGGTCTTCAAGTAACAGTTAGGACATTTCTTACTACCTTAATATTTTAGCTAATAGGTTCATTTTAATAGCATTTTTTTTCTAAACAATTATATTGTGTTTTATGGTTATTTCTCATTCACTCTGAAACGAGAACAGTTTTAAACATGATAGAATGTAACTAATGCATTGGATTGCTTATCGAATGACTTAATGAAATTCCTGGTGAAAACGTTCCATTGCGTTTTGTGTGTTTGTGCGTGCGTTGTGATAGACACATGAGACACATGTTTCTTTGATGCCCTCGTTGTGCTTATATGATGTGCATATTGTCCGCCTAAACTTCCAAAAATTCATGCCTGCCCCAATGGTTATGAGCAAGTTGAGCTGACATTCATTAGAATCGACACTGTCAATCAGCGACACTTCTCATCAGTTTCTTTGAAGTCATCGGAAATTTTCTCTCACTCCATGATGGCTGGGATTAGTACTACACTACAGCTGGGAATTACAGTTAAACTAACAGCTTCAGCATTAAGGCTTATCACAGCTGAGACACACAACAGACTTAGTAATCACACATACGCTTACCTGATACTATTGGATAGTGTCAAAATACTATTGGAAGTGTCAAATGTAAACAAACATTTAACATGGCAGAGGGGAGTATGGTTTCTATAGTGAATGACTCTTGTGCACTGTCACTACACAGAGAAAATAGGATGTATTTGAACAAAATGACATTATCTTCAACAAGCTGACTACATTTGAAGAATAGACTTAATCAGCTATATCTTCAATGATCATCTCTGCTTGGGAGTCGCAACAGACGTAGGTAATCGCACATGCTCAAACTCTATCTCTCTCAAATACACACATGCACACACACACACACATGTTGCTATCTGTGGCACGGAGGAGGGCGGGACCGGGGCGTGATTACGCATGCCTGGTCCCGTATTAGGCTAATTAAGCCGTCAAGAGGGATAAAGGCCACTCGCATACGGCGATGCGGGAGAGAGAGAGATCATTCACGGACATGTCCGTTGTCTTATGTGTTTGTCTTTTGAGTTTTCCATTAAACCTTTAAGTTATATGTCAAGCCGGTTTCTCGCCTCTTCCTTGCCCGTGAACATGAACTTCTTTACATTGGTGCCGAAACCCGGGAAGGAAGAGGGATGCACCGTAGCGGAGTTCTCGCCACTGCCCAGCGGAGCAGCCACGGCCATCTGCCGGGGACGGAGGAGCCCAGCCATCTGGACGCGGAGGAATGGCCGCCGACCGCGAGGGGAGGAGGGGATCTTGGCTGACCGCCTGGAGCGGTTAGGGCTGCTGCCAGGGGTGGGGGAGTCCCCTACTAGCCGCTGGAATGCAGCGGGGTTGGAGACCGCCGACCGCATGCGGGGGGAGGGCTCGCCGCCGACCGCCTGGAGCGGGAGAACCGCTGCCAGGGGCGGGGGAGGCCCCTTCGACTCCCCGGGAACGCGGCGGGGCGTTCCGTCCACCAGGGGCTGAGGACTGCCTCCGATCTGCCCGGAGAGGCGCGGCTGTCGTCCTGTAGAGGGTGGAGAAGTGGCTGAGGAACGAGCTACGGCGTATCAGAGAACCGGTGAGTAAGTTTTTTTTTTTTAATCTCTCTCTCCTCTCTCTCTCTCTCTCTCGCTGCCGCTCTGCATTGGCCTTTTCCCTTTTTTTTTAAATTATGGTGTTTGTGGGAGGGGAGTGTAACACAGATCATATTTGTGGGCAAGGAAGAGGCGAGAAACCGGCGTAACATATAAACTAAAGGTTTAATGGAAAACTCAAAAGACAAACACATAAGATAACGGACATGTCTGTAATTGAGCTCTCTCTCTCGATCGCCGTCTGCGAGTGGCCTTTATCCCTCTTGACGGCTTAATTAGCTTAATACGGGACCGGGCGTGCGTAATCACGCGCCGGTCCCGCCCTCCACTGTGCCACAGGGAGGTACTGCCCAGTGCAGGAAGGACCTCCCCCCCATTTTTAATTGTTGTTGTTTCCCTCCCCTTGCCCCCTCCCTCGTCCAGGTTGATGGGGATGACCCGCCGACAGACTGCGCGGGAGGCGCCCCCCCCCGGGGATGTACGTCAGGCCGGGGGTCCCGTATTACGTATGCCCGGTCCCGTATTAGGCTAATTAAGCCGTCAAGAGGGATAAAGGCCACTCGCAGACAGCGATGTGGAAGAGAGAGATCGTTCACGGACATGTCCATTGTCTTATGTGTTTGTCTTTTGAGTTTTCCATTAAACCTTTAAGTTATTTGTCAAGCCGGTTCCTCGCCTCTTCCTTGCCCGTGAACATGAACTTCTTTACACTATCCTTATGAGAACTCTACATAGACATAATTATTTTTATACTGTATGAACTATTGTAATGAACTGGCCGTGGAGCCGGTGTTAGGATCCATGTGCTGGAAGTTTATTAGAACACAAGCAAACAATCCAAATTGGCAGGCAAATAGAGGTAGCCATTATGCAGGCGGTTTAATCCAATAAACAAAAAAGACAGTCCAACATGGCAAACACAACAAAGGGGTATCCAAAAAGAAGTAAATCCAGGAAAACAGTCAATGGTCATAGCAAGCAAACAATCAGCAATAGCAATGGAATAGCGCTTGGTAAAGCAGGGTAAACTATAGATTCTATCTTTAGTACGTTTTTTTTAAGCAATTTGAATTATGGGGACACTAGAAATGTCCTCATAAACCACATTTATAGCATAATACCCTTGTAATTACCAGTTTTTAACTAAAAAAAGTCCTCGCAAACTACCTAAACCCACCCAAACACACATACACACACTCATCTTTGTTTCTCCAATAACTTGTTAAAAAAAGCCCATGAATTCATTACTAGTTCTAAAGTGATTTTTCTGAATTAGTAACGGAGGATTGGGCACATCTTTTGAACTAGCAACGGCAGATCTTGATCAGTGGTATAAGAATGCAGTTCCATGCACAAATGTGTTTTTATTTTTCACGTCATATGTGATTATTAAACCATAAAAAGCTGCGATTAAATTATATAATGTTTATTAATAGCCAACATAGTTTGTTTGCACTTCCGAGTGAACAGGTGACATGCGAGGCTCATGGGTACACTCAGAGCAGTTTGTGTGCTACAAATTTCTTTTTCATTTTTTCAGGCAAAAACAAATCTAATCCTCAAAATAATAAAATAATCCACATGAATAATTTTGCATTATAATAATATTCTACTGTGTTCAAAAAAACGTGTTTATTAACAGAAAACACATTTTAGAAAAAATATATGTAGGGAAATAATGCATTTTATTACTGTATTTTTGTATATTATTGGAAATTATCAAATTATTTTGTGTGTTCATTCAGTAAAAAACGGAATCATTATTTTTAACTAGATTTTTACTCAAACAAACATTTTTTAATACACTTGTTTAGAATGTCTGTTTAGTTGTAATGATGAGTGCCTCTGATTTAAAATCAAATCACTTCCAAAATCCAAAATTATCGAGAAAGATATTGAATAGGTTGAAAATGTTTGTAGCCAAATGGCCAAACCCTACTCTTGTGCCTTTAAGAAGTCATGCTGTTATTTATTTCTGATTCAAAGTATTTTTATTATCTTTTTGTTTGTTTGTTTGTTTGTTTGTTATTGAATGATGAGAGAGAGCAATCCACAGTTGACAACATATAATCAGCTTTATACTGTAATATAATCATGAAGAAGAAGAAGATGATGAAGAAGATATTTTATGAATTATAAAAGGCATGTTTGTTATAGGGAAACTTTAAATGAGTCACATTTAAATTGGCTTTTCATTTAGTTTATAACAATTGCTAGTGAATGTGTTCAACTCAAACCTGCCCCTTCAGCTTTGACACACTTCTGGTTTAGGCCCTGCCCACATCCGGTTATATCCAAATACAGATACAGAACATGTTGCCATTGTAACAGATACAGACACAGATAAAGTTAATGGTTTAGCTGCACACCTCAAGTAAGCACATTCAGAGTGGATGATTTTAAATCACAGTGTAGCACTATAGAACCAAAAACATCCCAAACACTCTTAAGAGATTAAACATAATGCACACAGTGGTCATGAATACTGTATTACTAACATTATAATTCTGTCAAGGTATTGTGTGGCACATTGTGGGAAATAGTTCTTCACAACAGTGCATGATTTCAAAAGGCTCCCTTGTTAAGATTTTATGGGTTTATGAAGTGTTTGTGAGGGAAAGAAAGGGGGATTGCTAAACCATTTTGCAAATACATCATGTTCTGTTTGCTGTGTTTCAGAGATTGTTTCTGCAACACAAGGGTTTCAGTGCTTTGGTATTTAACCAGTTGAGGAAAGAAGCAGGTGCCAGAGGACGAATTGAAGAAAAAAGTTCTAAGATCTACTTAAGATCTGAGTAAAAAAACTGTCAGGTTCTATGATATTAGTATTTCAGAAGATCCCCTTTAAATGTACATTATGGATCCAAGCCAAGGTTCAGCTGGTTAGCATTAGCAGTTAGCCACTGCTGGTAGATGCCATAACTACCAAAAAGCCTTTTTCTTAATCGGCACCCATTCAAAAGTAGCCATGTATTCTGAAGAGATTATTTTTTTGCAAGCAATATCTAGCATATTTCATATACTTCATATATTTTCTAGTGAAGTGCTTGGGAATGCCCTTGTGGTGACATCAGCCAATCAAGGCAATTGGCTTAAAACAAATTAGAACTGAGCATGTTAGTCGCATATTTCTAGCGGTGCATGGCCAGCCAAGCAACTCCCATTGAGATGAATGGTAATGCTAAAGGATTGATCTCCAGGTATTTTAGACCTCCTTAATGTAATATTCATTGCTATTACATCATATAATTACTCTGGTTCATTTATTAGAGAAATGTTCAGAAGATTTCTCTCTGTTTTGTTCATGTGTGAGAGAAATCAGACCTTGCTTTTTGTAATAATGCAATGCTCCTTTCCTAATGTGGAATAATAGAATTATGCATGGTATTCGCATAACAAATCCCTACTCCACCAATTAGTTTAGCCATGCCATGTTTTTGTGGCTCCATCTTTCTTGTGCATTATTATCATTTCCATTTCCTCTCCTCAGAAATGCACTCCAGTGGCCCAGGGCTAGTATTCTCCTCAGCCTTTCTGTTGAACTAGAAGAGTCCACACAATAATACAAATCCACTCTGAATAACAATGAGGTCAGTGTGCATACATTATATCTATGATGAAAAACATTTCTTGAGAGTGTGTGTAGGTGTGTGCCTAATAAGATGTTTTTTTTGCAGAGTGTGATGACTGGAATACACAGAGGCAGCTTTGCCTAGCCCTGCTTTATCTGTTAACCTCACATAAATGTCAGAGTGTAAAAAGCAGATCCCAGCCTGTGATATATGCTAAAGCATTAATATGACAGCAGAGCAGCTTTTATTATGTCAGACGATGATAAATTAGGTTCATGGAGAAATATTTGAAACATCATAAACCAAAGCAGTTTCTAGCTGTCAGATATTTAAGCTAGTTGGACGTGTATAAAATGGTACAGAAGTAAAGGTGTGTGACCATAGTCGGGCATTCAGTTATGAGTTGCAATGAACCTGTTGTGACAACAGCAATACTGTAACCTTTTAAAGAGTCTCGAGGTCTTACTGTACTCTTTACAATGCATCATCAAAATACCTGCATACATGGTGAAAGAATTCTGTAATATACTGTATGTTCACACATACACAAAAAACTAAAGCTTTGTTCTAAAACGTATTGAGCTTTCTAGCTGCCTACAGCATACTCTTCTTCAGTAGAGAGTGATGTTACCATGTTGCTAAGCTAACTGTGCAATATTCTGAAAAACATTAAATACATACACATACTGGGTGAAATAGTAAATTTTTTTATTACAATTAAGTAATTTTCTAAGTACTTATTAAGTATTGATTGAAATATGTTAATGTATTTATAATCAACATTTCTTTCGCTTCATCTGCCACATTGAGCTTGCATTCTGGGATTACCTTCATGATAAAGGTTACCTGTGATGCTGACTTTGCATTTGGCTTAAACCAATTCACATTCATCTGCACTATTAAACTTCATTTTGTAGTGTTAGTAGTGTAAGTAATATTTTCACATCTAAAAATGCAATAAAGAGTTCTACAAGTTCCTGTCCTTGGTATGATGTACTTCTTCAACTGAAATAACAATGTGTGGATTGTTGGACACTTCATGCACTCAGCACACTTTATGTAATGGAAGGGGTGTTGTTACTGGGACATGTTGCTGGCATGACAAAATAATTGTCATTAATTGCAATTGTGGAAACTACCAATCTTTTGTGAAGACAGCACCTTGCATATGTGAGTTGAATGCTGAAAAAGTTTTTGCATGCAATGTAATTTCTTTAATTTAAATGAAGTCAGTTTCATTCAGCCAACATAATTTAGTTGAATTAGGTCAAATCAATGGACTATAGTAGTATTTACTCAACTTAACTAGGTTTGTCAAAATAAATGTACTAATGTTTAATTTAATAAATTAAGTTGGTCCAAATATCCATCCTCGACCAGCACAAGCAACATTCTTTACCACAATGGTAATCACCAAAACTTCAGACTAACAGACACTCTTTTGAGGGTGCGTTTACACTTTTGTTGTTTTGTTGGACATGCACACTCATGTCCGGATGATGTCAAAGTTTGATTTGTTTGGATCATGTCAATGCTGTTTTCCAAACTTGGGTGTCCACTTGAAAAGGTGGCCCCCAAGCCTAACCCCTCCTTTCTTTCAGATTTTTCAGATTTTCTGACCCAGTTATGTGCCATCTCACCTTCTGTTCTTCTCCTTGGTGACTATAATACTCATATTGATGACACAGACTGTAAACTTGCCATAGAATTCTTGGAACTGCTTCAATGCTTCAACTCTACACAACTTAATTTACCCCACTCATAGTCGTGTTCACTTCTTGGATTTGGTTTGCTCTACTGGTCTACAACATATACATCATACAGAATACATCAGCTCTCAACCTCAATATATCTGATCACTTGATATACACTAAGGACATCGACATCCCCATTCCAAAAAATAAATGTAAATTATACTTCAGAAATCTTAAATCTACACCGATCAGCCACAATATTAAAACCACCTGCCTAATATTGTGTAGCTCCCCATCGTGCTGCCAAAACAGTGCCAACCCACATCTCAGAATAGCATTCTGAGATGCTAGTCTTCTCACCACAATTGTACAGATCAGTTCTCTGAGTTACCACAGACTTTGTTAGTTCGAAACAGCCTGGCCATTCTCTGTTGACTTCTCTCATCAACAAGGCATTTCTGTCCACAGAACTGAATTTTCATTTTGTAAATGTGTACATAATTTGAGATATAAGTGTTGAGGTTGACTAATGTGCTAAAGCTAGCATCAACATATCACATGCGTTTCAAACATCACTTCCTTCAGCTGAAAAACAGCAAATGCTTCTGTGTGGTAAAAAAAAGAGAGAAAATAATAATGTCCTTTGAAAATTCATGCACTGTAGTATTTTTCAATTGGGTAGTGCATATAGTGTGAGTTCACAGAGCATAGTAGATCATTTGAAACACTGATAAGGTATTAAAATTAAAATGGCTACCTTTTGGAAAAGCCTTCGTGCCTCTGTATGACTCTGTGGGCAACTCACTAGGTTTTGGAACATAGCATTACACACACATAATTCAATGCAAACTCAAGCTGCTTGTGAAAATGAACAGCAAAGATGAACTGTCAGAGCAGAATGAGTAATTACAAGAGTGGGGAAAAAGTACCTGTCTGTATGCGCACCTGCTTGCCCACTGCTGAGAGACTGAGAGAGAGAAAAAAAAAAAAAAACAAGCTGGCGAGAATAAGGTTCATAGTATTGGAGTCAGCGACTGAAGCTGCTCAAATGAACATGTGACAGGACAGCTGTCGAGTCCTGATAAGCAAGGCAATACATTTTGGCAGACAAAACATGATTGTTTCTTCAGTGTCTGATACAATGTAAAAAATACAATTCTGACCCTGGCTTGCAGAGAAACACGTAAAATTTAGACATGGGCATAATAAGACGTCTGTGTTTACAATAGGTGTGTAATGAAGCTTGTGAAAGACAAAGCCCAATGGCTTTAACACAGACATGGTGTCTGAGAGTTCATTCAACCCCCCCCCCCCCCCCCTTTCTCTCTCTCACACTCTCTCTCTCTCTTTCTCTCTCTCTATCCCTCCCTTAAACACACAATAACATACTGAATGATGCAGCTTTTTGTACATGAAAGTAGACAGAATTTATTTTGCTTAAAGGGATAGTTCACCCAAGAATAAAAATTATATCATCAATTACTCACCCTCATGCCATCAACGATGTGTATGACTTTCTTCCGTTGAACACAAACTGCAGTTTTTAAAAGAATTTCTCAGCTCTGTAGGTCCATACAATGCAAGTGAATGAAGATCAGGCCTTTGAAGCTCCAAAAAGGAGAAAAGTCAGTATAAAAGTAATCCATAAGACTCCAGTTTCTTCTGAAGCCATCCAGTTGGTTTTAGGTGAGAACAGACCAAAATATTACAAATCTGTCACTGTATATCTTGCCATTGCAGTCTCTAGGTAAAATCACGATTTCAAGCTTGATTACACTTCATAGTGCTTGACTCATGTGCAGAGCAATAGATGGCACTATAGGAAGTGTAATTGAGCTAGAAATCATGATCTCCAAGCAAACTGCTGTAAGATGTATGGTGAAAAGGAGCTACGTTTTGGTCTGTTCTTAAACAAAGCCAAATGGATCGCTTTAGAAGACGTTGATTAAACCACTGGAGTCTTATGGATTATGTTTATACTAACTTTAACTCCTTTTGGTGGCATCAAAGGCCTGATCATGCAAAGGCCTGACCATGCACTTGCATTGGAAGGACATACAGAGCTGAGGTATTCTTATAAAAATCTTTGTTTGTGATTTGCAGAAGACAGTCATAAATGATAAGAGAATTTTCATTTATTTGGTGAACTAACCCTTTAACATTTGTTAATATAAGGGTTTCACATTTGGTGAACTAACCCTTTAACGTTTGTTAATATAAGGGTTTCACATTTTACAATCTTCTGTACTTTAAATAAGTATATAAATTGGGATGTAGACCATGTGCTTTCTTTTAAAGTGTCATGAAACACTAAACTACAGTTCCCCGTCTGTCGCTCACTTTGACGTCGTGTCGAAGAAGCGACACTAGGGGTCTCTCTTGAGCGCCGAAAGATACCTCTGATCTATGAAAAAAGGCCAATGAGAGTTGGCGAACAGTATTTGCATACTCCGCCTCCGGATATGGATATAAAGGCGAGAGAAATACGCTCGTTCATTCAGTAATTTTCTTCGGAGCCGAAGGTCGTGTGTATGCAGTCAGCTGCGAGTAACACAACTGATCCTGCTTCTGATCCTCTGACGCTCTGCTTTGCTGTTGGATTTACGGCGCACTACAGCGGCTTTTCTCTTCACTGCCGGCGTGCAGTTTGCCCCTGGAGTTAAAAGAGTTGAAAGAGTGATTCTCTCCGTAAAAGAGTTTATTTCTCTGAAAGAGCATTACACAGCGGCGTTGAACGTCCTTTTCAGGACGCGTCTTTATAAAGATGTAATTTCCGCCCCTGTGTAGTTTCTGGATGCGGTGATTTCTCCCCACCTCTCTCGGTCATAAAACACTGTCTTGCATGCCTGGGCTGCGATCACACGCAGGCAGCGTTTTATGAATGGTTCATGTTCTCAGTGCGGGAACATAGCCATGGCAACATTGCGGTCGTGTGGCTTTCTTTTGTAATGAGAGAAAGCCGTTTCAGCTGCCCCCCGCGCCTCGCCTCCTTCCTACGGGATTGACGCAGGCGCCGCGGGCAATGAACACGATTTGGGGACAATGACGGGCTCTGTTCGCCGGGTAAACCCCCTCGAACCTCCCGCCTCCCCGGCACGCTTGTTTGCTTCCGTCTGAGCCCGGGATGAGCATTCTCTCCAATGGTTCATCTTCTCAGTGTGAGAACATGGCCGTTATAGCATTGCGGTCGCACGGCTTTCTTTTGTAATGAGAGAAAGCCACTTCAGCCGCCCCCCGCGCCTCGCCTCCATCCTACGGGATTGACGCAGGCGCCACGGGCGATGAAGGCGATTCAGGGAATATGACGGGCTCTGTTCGCCGGGTAAACCCCCTCGAACCGCCCGCCTCCCCGGCACACTTGCTTGCTTCAGAATTGGATGACATCACCGCTGCATCGGAGAGCGTTACAGCGGCATCGGATGCTGATCGCTCGCCTGGGCCGCCACCTTCGGGTCTGCCGCCCACCCTGAGCCTGACGCACGGAGATCCGCTATGCTTTCCCTGGCTACTTGATCGGTCCCGCGGGCAGGTGTGCCGCTCACAGCCACGCCCCCCCCCGTTCCTTTCTTCCCGGACGTGCACGACGAGTTGAGCAAAGCCAAGGCTTCTTCGCTCCTCCGCTCTCACTACCCTCGCGGTGGAACGGTCCCAGACCGCTTCCACTCTGCACACCACGGCCCTTCCTGCAACCAACGCCAGGCCAAGGCGCTTCACCTTGTGTAGTCCTGTTTTTGATGTGCTGCAGGAACTGTGCTGGATGACCAACCGCGCCCCCGGGCCACGGAGGTCAGAAGTGCCGGCACTCGAACAGGCGATGGCCACCCCTTGTGGTCCAGAAACGCACCTGTGGACTGGAGCTGGTCAAAATGCGGGAGGCAGACAAGGCACACCTTCTCCCACACCCCCGTCTCCCAGCTCCGTCTATTCGGCGCCACCGTTGACGACTCTGCCCAGCAGTCCTCAGCGGTGAGGCAGACGGAGGCCACTGCACATCCTGCCCCGCCGCAAGCCTGCTGCCATGGGCCATGCCCCGTCTGCTCGCCGAGGGCGTCCTCCTGCGGCTATGAAACACCCTGCTCCGCCTCAACCCGGGCCCAGCTCTCAGCCCCAGCGTCGAGCACTCCGCAGGAAGCGGACGCCCCCGTCTCACGGACCCCCTCAAGGACCCGGAAGGCTCCCAGGCTGTCCGTAGATGCTCAACCCAGGGACCAAGATGTTAGCTCCAGAGGTGGTAAGACCGCTCCGTCCCCGGTGGAGGGCCGGGAGGAGAATTTTTTTGTCGAATTAGTTTTAACATTCTCATATTCTCTGTAACGAGCTATTTCCTTTTGTCTCTGGGTCACCTGGCCCGCAAATGCCGTTCCCACAGCACTCTGCCACCAGATCTCAGCAGTCCCGGCTTCCTGGACACGGACCACCCGTCTCCAGCCCCACGACTGCCCCCCCGGCCGGCCGGTTCCGACCAGTCTAGAGGACGCCTACCCGAGACCTCCTCCTCAGTCGCTAACCCGCCCCCTGCCGGGTGTGCGGAGCAAGGTAAGTGCTTTGAGTCTTTCTCAGCACCCCAGCTGCGGGTCGCCCTGTCGCCGCCCAACGCTGCCCTACCTGCTCCGCCCCGCCGGGTACGTCCAAATTAACCGTCCCCTTGGTGCCCCTAGCGCAGAGGTTGGACGCGTGGCTTTCACTTCCCAACCCGTCTCGCTGGCTGGCCCGGACCATCCGATTCGGTTATGCAATTCAGTTTGCCAGGCCCCCGCCCCCCTTCATGGGCGTCCGCTTTTCCGCAGTACACGTGAACACGCCCACTCTCTGCGCGCGGAAATCGCGACTCTTCTGGCCAAAGACGCGATAGAGCCTGTCCCTCCAACCGAGTTGAAGAAGGGTTTCTACAGCCCCTACTTCATCGTACCCAAGAAAAGCGGCGGCTTACGACCAATCTTGGACCTTCGAGTTCTCAACCGAGCGTTGCACAAACTCCCGTTCAAGATGCTCACGCAGAAACACATCTTAACCTGCGTCCGGCATCTAGATTGGTTCGCAGCGATAGACCTGAAGGACGCGTACTTCCACGTCTCCATCCTGCCCCAACACCGCCCCTACCTGCGGTTTGCGTTCGGGGGCCAGGCGTATCAGTACAAAGTCCTCCCCTTCGGCCTGTCTCTGTCCCCTCGCGTCTTCACGAAAGTCGCAGAGGCAGCTCTTGCCCCGCTCCGAGAAGCCGGCATCCGCATACTCATCTACCTTGACGACCGGCTCATTCTGGCCCACTCGCGAGAGTTACTATGCGCCCACAGAGTCCAGGTGCTCAGGCACCTCAGCCGTCTGGGGCTTCAGGTCAACCGGGAAAAGAGCAAGCTCACCCCAGTTCAGAGCATCTCTTTTGTCGGGATGGAGTTAGACTCGGTCTCAATGTCGGCACGTCTCACCAACGAGCGTGCCCAGTCAGTGTTGAACTGCCTCGCCGCCTTCAGGCCAGGCACAGCGGTCCCCTTAAAACTTTTCCAGAGGCTCCTGGGGCATATGGCGTCCTCCGCGGCGGTTGCGCCGCTGGGGTTGATGTATATGAGACCGCTCCAACACTGGCTCCAGACCCGAGTCCCGAGACGAGCATCACCCCCGCCTGCCGTCAGACATTCAACCCCTGGACAGACCTCTGTTTCTTACGGGCTGGAGCGCCCCTACAGCAGGTGTCCAGACGCGTCCTGGTCACGACCGACGCCTCCAGATTGGGTTGGAGTGCCGTTTGCAACGGGCACGCAGCCTCAGGCCGTTGGAAAGGGGCCCAGCTGCGTTGGAGTTGTTGACCGTCCTTTTGGCCCTGCGGAAGTTTCTCCCGTTAATTTGGGACGAACATATCCCAGTCAGGTCGGACAGCACCACTGCGGTCGCGTACATAAATCGCCAAGGCGGCATACGCTCCTGTCACATGTCACAACTTGCCCGTCGTCTTCTCCTTTGGAGCCAGCACCGACTCAAGTCGCTGCGTGCCACTCACATCCCCAGCAACCTCAATGTGATAGCGGATGCGCTGTCATGACAATGCTTGCCTGGCGGAGAGTGGAGGCTTCACCCCCACTCGGTTCAGCTGATTTGGGAACGGTTCGGCAAGGCCAAGGTAGACCCCTCTGCCTCCCGAGAGACCTCCCACTGCCCGCTCTGGTACGCCCGTTCAGAGGCTCCCCTCGGGGCAGATGCACTGGCACACAGCTGGCCGGTGGGGCTGCACAAGTACGCATTCCCCCAGTGAGCCTTCTTGCACAGGTGCTGTGCAAGGTCAGGGAGGACGAGGAACAAGTCACTCTCGTGGCTCCTTACTGGCCCACCCGGGCCTGGTTCTTGGACCTTGTACTCCTCGCGACAGCCCCTCCCTGGCGAATTCCCCTGAGGAAGGATCTTCTTTCTCAGGGATGGGGCACGCTCTGGCATCCACACCCAGACCTTTGGAACCTCCACGTCTGGCCCCCGAACGGTATGCGGAAGATCTAGCTGGTCTACCACCCACGGTCGTAGCCACATTCAACCAAGCCAGAGCCCATTCTACCAGGCAACTCTATGCCCTGAAATGGCGTCTGTTCGTGAATTGGTGTTCTTCCCGGGCAGAAAACCCACAGAGGTGCGCAGTTAGGTCTGTGCTCCTGTTCCTACAGGAGAGGTTGGAGGGGAGGCTGTCCCCATCCACCTTGAAGGTGTATGTTGCCACTATCGCAGCTCACCACGACCCAGTAGACAGCAAGTCTCTGGGTAAGCACGACTTAATCGTCAGGTTCCCAAGAGGTGCCCGGAGGTTAAACCCCTCCCGGCCAAACCTGTTCCCCTCCTGGGATCTCTCGGTGTTCCTCGCCGGTCTTCAGAGATCCCCCCCCCCCCCCCCCCGAGTCGCTAGAATCAGTTGGCTCAGGGCCCTCTCCTAAAAAGACGGCCCTGCTGATCGCGCTCACTTCCATCAAGAGGGTCGGGGACCTGCAAGCGTTCCCTACTAACGACACTTGCCTGGAGCTCGGTCCGGCAGATACTCATGTGATCCTAAGACCTCGACTGGGCTATGTGCCCATGGTTCCTACCACGCCCTCTGGAGATCAGGTAGTGAACCTACAAGCGCTTCCCCGGGAGGAGGCAGACCCAGCCCTCTCACTGTCGTGTCCGGTACGTGCCTTGCGTGCCTACCTGGAACGCACCCAGAGCTTCAGGCGCTCTGAGCAGCTCTTTGTCTGCTTTGGAGGACAGCAGAAAGGGAACGCTGTCTCCAAACAGAGGTGTCTCACTGGGTGGTGGATGCCATTCAGTTGGCCTATCACACCCAGGCCGTGCCCCCCCCTTTTTTTGCTTATTCGAGCCCACTCTACTAGGAGCGTGGCATCCTCATGGGCACTGGCTAGGGGCACCTCCCTAGCAGACATTTGCAGAGCTGCGGGCTGGGCAGCACCTAACACCCTTACGATCTCAGGGTTGAGTCAGTCTCGTCCCGTGTTCTCTCAGGTCCGAGCCCGTAGAACTCGGTACACGTCGACGATCTGACCGGGTGAATCGCTTGTTTCCAGCGCCGTTTCCCTCAATCGAGGTAAAACAGTGCGCCTTCTTTCCCAGAGAACCTAGGTCCCTGGTTGATTCCTCCCTAGCCCTTCGGGCCCGCAGCAGTTCAGTGGAGGGACTTGCTGGTCCAGTCCACTACGGGTACCCCAGACTACCCCTACTGGAATAGGTGCTCCACAGATCAGGCCTCCTACGGGACTCCTCCTGTGTGTACTCCCGCGGTACGGTCACCTTACGAGCTGACCCGCGTCTCCCTTAGGCAGTCTTTGGCTGCCCTCCGGTCGCCGTGTTGTAGAAACTCCCCCCTCCTCGAGGCGGGATCTACCACCGCGCCATTTTTCCCACATGTGACCCAAGAGGCCATGTGATGTATTTCGCCACCTGGTGTGGTGGGTGGGTGTGGCCTCCGCAGGGTCTTTTCCCCCTAAAAGAATAGGGATTCGGGAATAAGACCCCCTTCCCCCGATGCGGTAAGGGCCCCGGCTGCTCTTGCTCTATGCCGAGAAAACATAGAGAGAAAAGAGGCCCAGCCAGGCTTGGCCCGTTCCCTAGTTGGGAGCGTCACCTTGTTCCCCCCTAGGGTAACCAAAAGGATTCTGACGCTTTTTCGGGGCATTGGGGAAGAGTACGTGCAGCCTGAGCACAGTTGGTCGCTTGTGCACGTAGAAATACCTGCCCGCTTCTGTGTCAGCAGTACACGTACACGGCTCAGCGCATGGCGAGTTTTGAAGTGGACCCCTAGTGTCGCTTCTTCGACACGACGTCGAAGTGAGCGACAGATGGGGAACGTCTCGGTTACGTATGTAACCTCCGTTCCCTGATGGAGGGAACGAGACGTCGTGTCTTCCCGGCCACGTCGCTGAGCCGAGCCGCTGAGGTGCCCGGAACACTCCCGGCTCCTCAGAAAAATCCTGAATGAACGAGCGTATTTCTCTCGCCTTTATATCCGTATCCGGAGGCGGAGTATGCAAATACTGTTCGCCAACTCTCATTGGCCTTTTTTCATAGATCAGAGGTATCTTTCGGCGCTCAAGAGAGACCCCTAGTGTCGCTTCTTCGACACGACGTCTCGTTCCCTCCATCAGGGAACGGAGGTTACATACGTAACCGAGACGTTTTCTGAGATGTTAACAGATATGTGTGTGTTGCACATGATAGAAGAAAATGGGCCTCATTAATGAAAAACGAGCAGGGGCGGACTGGCCATAGGGAGAACTGGGACTATTCCAGGTTTGCCAACAAAGGAACGAGTCCGAACTGTTGGCGATAAGCTGAACCGGGCCGCCGCGTTGTGCCAAACGGGCCACAAATATGTGCCGCGATATGCAGAAAAGGACAGGGACAACCCATGTTGTGTTAATTGTAAAAGAACATGCATCTGTTTTCAGTTGCAAGATGTACTAACAAATCAAAACAAAAGAAGCTTTTGTGAATATTTTTCTTAGGAGAATTGTTGTTGTTGATAACTGAATCAGACAGTTGTTCTGTTCTCTTCTCCATCTTCTCGGTCACATCTTCTCCACTCCACTCCACTGCTGACCATGTCTGCTTTCCCTGGCATTTTTTAAAACTGTGGTGAGAGCTCAACTGTGCTGAAAAAGGGGGATTCATGACCCTTTAAATGTGCTGTAAGAGATTTTAGCCATTCAGGAACTTCCACAAGACTGAGCCATTGAATTAGACACACCCCCTCTTTTCAAAACACCTATAGCCTTCCGTAGATAGCCTTGAGACCGTCGCCATTTCAAGGTTGATAAACACAACAGAGACGAAATAGTGCTATCATTGAACAACTGGTATGAATCTGAATATGACATTAAACCTGAATTAACTGCTTCAACTGCTACACTTAGAGAATGTGCAAAATGATTGATAGGCAGAATGCACAACAAAGTCTTCTGATTGGCTGAACAAAGAATGTGTCCGCGGCCTGCAGTCACATTTTTGTTAGCTGTTTACACAGTCCAATGCTGCCACATAAGGAACATTTTCTGTATTCCATTCTATAAAAAAAATACAAATAAATAAAATACAAAAAAAAAAAACCGCACTTTTACGTTCCACAAATCCTAATGAAAATCTTAAGTTAGGTAAAAATCGTAGTATTGACTACCAGGTTGGTTTGGCTTGAAAATGTGATTTGCACAGAGAGTTTAATGGGTATTGTCGCAAATGTTAAAGGAATGTCAAAGATAAAACTAACTTTACGCACTCACAAATACAGGGCATATTTGATTTGGATTTGAAGCTTGACATTGCTGCCAATCATCAAACTGCCAATTTTAAAAAAAACAAACAAACAAAACAAAAACAATGACAGCAACGGTAAGAAACCTGCACCGAGTGAGCTCAAACGAGCGCGTCAGAAATTGAGTTAATTGGATGAGATGAGGTAAATGCATGACTGACGTCACAGATTCAGGAGATAATTTTGTTATTTCTATGTAAGGGCATTTCTATGATGGCACTAGTTTGGAGCGATTCAGACAACATGGGGTGGAAAGTGACATCACAGCTGCGAATCATATTTGTTATTTCTAAGGAATGGAAATAGATATAGTGTTAAATGTAATGGCACAAACCAGCACAAACCGAGCACAAATGAATGACACCGGTTTGGTGTGATTTAGACAACATGGGGTGGAAAATGACGTCATCGCTCCCAATTTTTTTTTTTGCTATATCTAAGGAAGGGAAATAGTTAAAATGTTTGTTTTAACGGCACAAACCGTGCACAAACGACCAGCACCATTTTGGATCGATTTGAGCAAGATGGGGTGGAGAGTGACGACACAGCCCACATATATCAAACACCAAACCAGCACAAATGTTAATTGTTACGGCACAAACCAGCACAGACTTTAATTTTTATGGCACATATCAGCACAAACACCACACAAACAAATGGAATAGTTTTGGTGATTATTTAATTATATGGGGTGCCAACTTCACAGAGGTGCACATCTCTCAATCTGCCAAATGTGTTCCATTGTTGTGGATCCAATGTGGGTCTCTCTAAGATATCCTCATTTTTTCCCTCTGCTATGTCAGATCCTCTGAAGTTTAATTGAGGGGAAATATCACTTAACTTTAAAATCTCACAGTCTTTCTGACTTCCTCTTTCTCTCTCTGTCACCTTAAGTTGGTCGGCATAATTTATCTCCATACCCACATTAGCAGCTAATTCTCTACCAAACCCTCAACACATTAAAAGACGTTACAAGCTAACTCTTATAAAACAGAGGATTTCAGCTAGAAAAAGAAAGCAAAAATAGGGCAAAATAGCTGAATTTACTGTCCAAATAGTTTAAAAAAATGTCAGTTACTTGATATTGACCTTCTTGCAATATTACAATCCAAAATCATGTTGCTGTAAGTTGCAGGTTATTAAGTGTAATGTTGGTACAACAGCACTTTTGCTTGTGTTATAATGCTTAATTGTTTATCTAAAACAACTTTGGCTGGTCATTTGTGTTTGCTGTTTTTTTTGTATTTTTGCATGTCATCCAGCCAGGTCTGATTAGTATTCAAGCCATAAAATGTCTAGTTCCTTCAAAAGGAATTTGCAATGAATGTGTGAACACAAAGTTAACACCCAGCATTCTAATTCATGCTCACACAGCCGTGTTAAAGCAGCCCTGTCCTCTGAGAGTTCCCAGAATTAGGCTGCGCTCATATTGTGGCTGCGCTCATATTGTGGTGCACTTTGCTCTTATAAATAAACAGACAAATTATTTGAGTTTTCCCTTTTTTGCTTTATCTATAAAGCATTGAGGATACAAAGGGTCTGATAAGTATCTCAGTCTCCCAGCTTTAACATACGCAAGCCCTGAATGTTTCATTGTTTTCTCGCTTTATCACTCTGGGTTTTCTCCAAAATTCATTTTTCCCTGGACTCCTTTAATATGTCGAGGCAGATAAATCAGTACAGCAGAGAAAATAAGAGAGCAATTGCTATAAGCCTCTGCTTTTATTCCCAACATATGAAACAAAGAAGAAAAAAGAAGCGAAGAGAAAGAAATCTAATAAAATATCTTCAATTAAAGTGGAATCAGGTTGGTGTTTTCTGTCAGGTTTGGGGTGGATTAGACTAGAGCCACAGTGCTCCTTTCTCACTCTGGTGAGGGCAATGGCATTATGTGAGCAGCATACATATCTGCAGCAATTCCGCGCCTCATGCTTTTGCTTTATGGCAAAATCACATGCTGGATTATGAGGCTAAAATGCTCAAGGATAATTTTGTTGAAAATTTGAGGTGATGCTGTTGATTGACACAATCTGTTTGCATTGATTCCCCCTCTTCTCTGAAATTTGGTGTTACAGGAAACTTGTGCAGAGCACATGAGAGTGACTGTGTTATTACAGTCAGTAATACAGGCTCTTTTTTCTCCTGCACACTTATCTCTCTTCTAGACCCACAGTGGGAGCCACATGTATGTATTTAGCTATAGTTTGATGCATTTCATATTAAGGTTTAATTTCTTATGTACCCTGCAAATAAATAAAAATGGTGGAGTCAAAAGGATTAACATCTTATATATGCAGGAGGCAAGAGCATGTTGTGTGCAAGATTGTCTAATGGTTTAATCAGCTCAGAGACACAAAACTAGACAGGATTAAAGCTCACCTGCAGTGCTAGAAAAGGCGACAGAAAGAGCGGTGAAAAGTACACCCACCACGTACTAAATACCAGCAATTAAGGCTACATTACTGGTACATAATTAAACCTTGAAATATGTAATGCTTGCATGTCTCTGGGTACTTTAAATCTACTTTCTCGTTGAAATACACTCAACCAGCCTAATTTCATATACACCTTCTCCACGCTAAGCTATGCTGTGCATTCATTCATGATAAAGACCCATCCTGAGATATTCAGTGTGTGTGTATATATATATATATATATATATATATAGGGTACTGTGCAAAAGTCTTAGGAAAATAAGATGTTTCATGTTTCACAAAAGCACAATAAAGCAAATAAATGTTAGACTAAAAAAAAAATTACTTTTGCAAATTGAAAAGATTAGAATAGGAGAACAGGGAGCCCTGCAACAGATGTCATGATATATACACTACCGTTCAAAAGTTTGGGGTCACCCAAACAATTTTGTGTTTTCCTGAAAAGTCACACTTATTCACCACCATACGTTGTGAAATGAATAGAAAATAGAGTCAAGACATTGACAAGGTTAGAAATAATGATTTGTATTTGAAATAAGATTTTTTTTACATCAAACTTTGCTTTCGTCAAAGAATCCTCCATTTGCAGCAATTACAGCATTGCAGACCTTTGGCATTCTAGCTGTTAATTTGTTGAGGTAATCTGGAGAAATTGCACCCCACGCTTCCAGAAGCAGCTCCCACAAGTTGGATTGGTTGGATGGGCACTTCTTGCGTACCATACGGTCAAGCTGCTCCCACAACAGCTCAATGGGGTTCAGATCTGGTGACTGCGCTGGCCACTCCATTACCGATAGAATACCAGCTGCCTGCTTCTGCTCTAAATAGTTCTTGCACAATTTGGAGGTGTGTTTAGGGTCATTGTCCTGTTGTAGGATGAAATTGGCTCCAATCAAGCGCTGTCCACTGGGTATGGCATGGCGTTGCAAAATGGAGTGATAGCCTTCCTTATTCAGAATCCCTTTTACCCTGTACAAATCTCCCACCTTACCAGCACCAAAGCAACCCCAGACCATTATATTACCTCCACCATGCTTAACAGATGGCGTCAGGCATTCTTCCAGCATCTTTTCATTTGTTCTGCGTCTCACAAACGTTCTTCTTTGTGATCCAAACACCTCAAACTTGGATTCATCTGTCCACAACACTTTTTTCCAGTCTTCCTCTGTCCAATGTCTGTGTTCTTTTGCCCATCTTAATCTTTTTCTTTTATTGGCCAGTCTCAGATATGGCTTTTTCTTTGCCACTCTGCCCTGAAGCCCAGAATCCCGCAGCCGCCTCTTCACTGTACATGTTGACACTGGTGTTTTGCGGGTACTATTTAATGAAGATGCCAGTTGGGGACCTGTGAGGCGTCTGTTTCTCAAACTAGAGACTCTAATGTACTTATCTTCTTGCTCAGTTGTGCAACGCGGCCTCCCACTTCTTTTTCTACTCTGGTTAGAGCCTGTTTGTGCTGTCCTCTGAAGGGAGTAGTACACACCGTTGTAGGAAATCTTCAATTTCTTAGCAATGTCTCGCATGGAATAGCCTTCATTTCTAAGGACAAGAATAGACTGTCGAGTTTCAGATGAAAGTTCTCTTTTTCTGGCCATTTTGAGCGATTAATTGACCCCACAAATGTGATGCTCCAGAAACTCAATCTGCTCAAAGGAAGGTCAGTTTTGTAGCTTCTGTAACGACCTAAACTGTTTTCAGATGTGTGAACATGATTGCACAAGGGTTTTCTAATCATCAATTAGCCTTCTGAGCCAATGAGCAAACACATTGTACCATTAGAACACTGGAGTGATAGTTGCTGGAAATGGGCCTCTATACACCTATGTACATATTGCACCAAAAACCAGACATTTGCAGCTAGAATAGTCATTTACCACATTAGCAATGTATAGAGTGTATTTCTTCAAAGTTAAGACTAGTTTAAAGTTGTCTTCATTGAAAAGTACAGTGCTTTTCCTTCAAAAATAAGGACATTTCAATGTGACCCCAAACTTTTGAACGGTAGTGTATATATATATATATATATATATATATATATATATATATATATATATATATATATATACAGTATATAGGAGAGTTATTTTGACCTATATTTAAAGTTAGGTTACTATCTCATTGTACTTTAGTGAATTGCCTGTGTTTCAGTTGCCCCAGGCAGTCATGACAGTATACAACAATCTCTATTATGGAAAGCAATGCTATTTTGTAAGCAAAAAAGAAGAGTCATTATTAGCAGACCTCTGCACTTTTCAAGTCATAAAGAGGAGTTTAAACCTATCCCAGCTTCTGCAGCACACACTCAGATGTCATTGCAATAGGTGAGACCATGATCTATCATTTGTCTTGGAGAGAAAAATCTCAATCAATATAATTTCTGAAAAAGTTGATGTGGAAATTGGGCCAGTGTTATGATTGAGCCAAAAATGGAAGACCACTGATTATCATTCACTTCAGGAATTTTCATAAATTTTTACCCTCTCCTGAGTTCATATTTCATGCACCGCTTTCACGGCTGCGGAAGATAAATGCCCGTGATTTATTGATGTGTATTTTCAAATCAGTCAAATTTGGAGGATCATTTTGACAACCTACCAAACCATACTGCAGGAAACGATATAAGCACAAACTAATTTTACAACATAGTTTTCATCCTTGCATACGTATAAACAACTGTAATATATTAAACAATGTGTCTGCTTATAATAGCAACTGAAATGTCAGGTAACCTAAAAGATGTTACATGTTGTAATTTCTAAATTATCTGATTTAATGCTAGACAAAAACTTTAATTCTACATCAACCTGAAAACATTAGGTTACACAAAATTAAACAAATTTTTAAGGATTAAATCAAGTAGAAACAGATCTTTAAGGTAACAATTGCTCATTACCTGTGTTCACATAATGTGAATACAATGAATACATTGTGGATACAAGTGAACATTGTATCAGAATTTGGTAACGCTTTACAATAAGGTTCTATTTCTTAACATTAGTAAATGCATTAGGTATCAGGAATTAACAATAAACAAAATATTTTTTTTACATTTTACATAGTTAATCTTGGTTAATGTTAATTTATGAAAATACAATTGTTAATTGTCATGTTAACACTTAAAACTCTCCATTTAAAATATGTATCAGTATATGTTAAAATTAACACTAACCAAGATTATTTTAAAGTTCTTTAAAGACTATAGTTCACCCAAAAAGGAAAATTCGCTCATCATTTACTCACCCTCATGCCATCCCAGATGTGCATGACTTTTTTTCTTCTGCTGAACACAAACAATGATTTTTAGAAGAATATTTCAGCTCTGTAGGTCAATATAATGTAAGTGAATGGGTACCAAAAATATGAAGCTCTAAACACATATAAAGGCAACATAAAAGTAATCCAAATTACTCTATACCTTCAGAAGTGATATGAAAGTGTGGGTGAAAAACAGATACATTTATATGTCCTTATTTACTATCAGTCTCCAGATTTACATTCACATTCTTCTTCTTTTGTTTATGGTGATTCACATTCTTTTGTTCATAATGCCACCTAGCCTACTGGGCAGGGAGGAGAATTTATGGTAGGGATATAATATTGATCTGTTTCTCCCCCCACACCTAACATATCGCTTCTGAAGTTATATATTTAACCACTGCAGTCATATTGATTACTTTTATGATATGTTTATGCATTTTGGAGTTTCAGAATTTTGGTAACCATTCACTTGCATTGTGAGGACCTCAAAGATGAGATATTCTTCTAAAAATCTTTGTTTGTATTCAGCAGAAGAAAAAAGTCATACACATCTAGGATGGCATGATGTTGTGTAAATGAAGGGAATTTGTGGAACTGCTGAACTGTGCTACAATCAGAGCGAGCTTTCAGGATACACCTGATAATTTTTTATTACATTATTTAAAAATCACCCTACCTCAGCTGTGGTATTCAGATTTTTTTTTATTATTATTATTATTTATTTTTTTCTCCATAAAACAGAAAGCAATATTACAATAGGCCATAAACTATGTATAAAGATTGAGAGGTAGATATGTTCACATGTATACTTCGGAACAGTAGACCGGAAAGTGTGTTAAATGTCCATCAAAACAGAAAACACCTTCCTCCTTACTAAAATAAATGTAATTACACAAAGCAGCTGTCTCTAAATGCCTGTCTGTTTCTTTGTAGGAGTAATCATATCTCTCTCTCTCAACTAACTGACAGCGCCATAGTCTGTGTGCAGGGATGTCCTGCTAGTCTCTGAAATAGTATAAAAGCTTTCTCATCTTGTTAGACGTCTTTAATGCATTCATGTATAGCCTGTTTCACTTTGCTCGCCTCTCTACAATCTCACTCTTATGGAAAATATAAAGCCTGTTCCCTGCACTGATTATTCATAAACAGATCTAACTGAACTGTAGTTAAATGTTGTCTGTTTTATTTCTGTTGAGGAAAGAACATTCATTTGCATCTCATCCATCTTGTACGAACACCTGATGTATAAGGAGACATTGGCAAGAAAGTCACAGATGGATTGGACCGCTGACAAGTTAGACATACTGAGGTTGCAATCAGTGTAAACACAACATGTTGTCATAGTCACATAGATTAAATCTAATCGAAGGTGATATACAGTTCATTAAATGTAAACAATGTCAGTGTAACATAATTTATACTATATAAAATATAATCAGTAAGATTAGTACAGCATATCCTGAGTGTTAACAGACTATCATTTACTGACATTGAGTCATTGCGTAAATAAAGCAACTTCTAGATCAAAAACTTTTTTTTTTTTTTGCTGTAATCTGACAGGCCTTGAATCCTGACCTTATGTGGGCAGCTGAAGCATGTTTTTAAATATTGCTATATTGAGAATTGATATTACAGGGGAATTAAAACAGCAAGTGAAAGCAAAAAGAGTATATTTACTCACTAGAGTCTCCCTCCACAGAGCCAGGATTGCTTTAAACATTGGAAAGGGAACTCAAAAGCACAGATGTGGACAAAGTGCTCTGGCAAGTAGACTGTGATAGGATCAATATCTAGCAGTGACTAGTGAACAGTACACAAAAGTTCTGCAGGCCTCCAATTGCACGAGGAGCTGACGAGACTTGGCAAGAACATTTGATGTATTTCCACTTAATTGTTTTTGTAGGGGACCGCTAGTGTACCTACAACGACACAACGGCAAGTGAGTGTCAGGTAGGGAATGTCCTAGTTACTTTCGTAACCTCCGACATTGTGTCCATCCTGCCACAATGCTGAACTACCCGCTGAAATGGATCTTATTCTCGGCTCCTCAGCACAAAAACTGATTGAACTGTTTGCACGCGCCCTCCTTTATACCCCGTATGTCCGGGTGAGGGGCATGCAAATACCTTTATCAAAGATCAGAGGCGTCTCGGTCTCTATATTTGGCTTAGTAAGGCAGAGTTTTATGTTACTGCTAAACAAACACATTTGACCTGTAATATTTTAATTAGAATTTTCATTAATTTCAGATGGCAAAGGCTTTGAACACGGTACCAGTGTGGGATAAATTTATTAAAGTATTGCCATGGAAAGTAATACTAAAGTTCAGCGCTATTTTACATTGAGTGGAAAGTTTTCATTCATATTCAAAAGTTTTAAACTATCGACCGATTAATCGTCTCTCTGCCTGTTTTCCCACCTTAGTTATTGTGTCGGCAAAACCCACTATCGGTCGACCTCTACTTTACATGAAAGAAAAGTATATACAGTTTATAATTTTACATAATATTCCTGTTTTTATCATAATGAGCTATACTGTAATTAGACCTCATAATTATAGAACTTATTGAACTCCATACTTGTTGGAATAGGGCCCTGAATATTCTTGATCTTTAAAGCTCAACCAAAAATGAAAAAGTTTTCATGTTGAATGTCATTCCAAACCTGTGTGACTTTCCTTTGTCAAACACATATGTGAATTTTTGAAGAATATTTTGGCCACTCTTTTCTTTATAATGAAATAAATATGGACTGGGGCTGTAATATAGGAATTTTTCTCAAACAAAGCTATTGAATGACATTGACGAATGATGAATTTAGCGCATGAGTTATATAGATGACTTTTATTATACTTTTATGTAACACATTCTCACTCCCAAGGCGTCAAAGACTGACATTTGTGCAATAGTCAATGTCAATCATGTCAATCTACAGATGCCAAAATCACCTTTTACGACACATCCGGCAAGTGCGTTCTTTTCAACGTGAAAACTTTGTTGGGGTACAATTTTGTCATCGTGACATACGTTGGGAGAATAATTTTAATTTCATTTGATCACATTTATTCACAGTAGTTAATATTTAATCTGTTGTTTATCTGTCTGTTTAATCTGTCTGTAAACATCCTGCAATGCTGAAGTAACACGTTTCATTCCGGGTGTATTCCGAGTCTTACAATCATTTTATGTTAAGATCAATCCTAAATGTACGTTTTTAATCATCGATCACGGACGCCGTAACACATCCTGCACAAGTTTTGCTACAACACATACAAAAAATTCTGCCTCAAGCATAATGACACAGGTTTCACGTCAGAGATTCAAGTTCAGTTATATGTAATGAGAACGAGTTGTTTTTATGTTTTTTTTTTTTTACATTTGCTTGACAGCCACAGTCCTCACTCGCTTTCATTACATGTAAAAGAGTGGCCATAAATTTACTTTTGGTGTTACGCAGAAGAAAGAAATTAGGAGTGAGTAAATAATGACAGAATTTTTATTAATGACACATTTTCATATTCCATTAAGTTTAGTTAAGTTAGTCTGGACATAGATTCTAGTAGAGTGGATGAGTGAAATAGTGAGGTGCTAATTTTCCCACAGGCTTCCCTCAGGCCTCACCGCTCAAGCTGAAAACACAGCCTGACATACTTAACACACATACAAACACAGAAAGAGATAGAGAGAGAGATAGAGAGAGAGAGATTAAAGGATGTTTGGATAAATGTCTGGGGCCTCCTTTGTATAGGGAGAATCCACCGTTCTGGGGAAGAGGATAGGTTTGAGCCTTCACTTCTCTCTCTCTCTCTCTCTCTCTCTTAATTCTTTGAATCATCTTATAGAAAGACGACCACTTAACCCCCTTCACATTTATTCCATTAAGCCAGCCTGAAGTACACAATCCCTATCAAATAAAGGATACACAAAATCTGGATCTTTTTTTACTTGCTTAACTTTCTTTGGAAGTTAGGAGTTTAAGTGCCTTGCTGTGCTAATGTTTTTCTAAGATACACATAAAATGCTCTCTAAAGAAATTTATATAAAATGAAAAATGTAGTTTAATACTGAAATGTTCAGTCTAGAGAATATGTTGAGTGGTGTGGTTGTTGTAGAATACTGATACATGTACCTGCTTTTCCATTGACTCTTTTTCCATCTCATGCTGATCACTCATTTCCCTCATTGTATTATCTTTTATTGGACTGTGGAAGAGAGCTGTTTCTTGAGAATATATTTTTTTTCAGCATTGGGAGCAAGTGCAAAAACCTAGGGCATGTTTTTGGGGTCAGCTGTTCAGTAAAATTGTTCTGGGAGTGTATGAGACACATTTGTTGTTTCTTTAATGGGGTTTTCTCTCCCACACTAAATAACTGCACAGTGTGTACCATTGAATTCCCTCAATGTGTAGCTGTGTTCAGCCATAGCAGAAAGTATTTAGCATAGATGGGTCACTTCTATTAAAATTAATAGGATAAATTGGAACAGTCAACGGATATAGAAAAAGAAGTCCTACCTTACAGGTAAAAGAGCCAATCACCTTTCAGATACAGACATCACCTGTCAATCATCTCAAAAACGTGCATGCACATTAGCCATACAAGCTGGGAAAATTGTGTGTTCCCTTTACAAAAAGCTTCACTTATGATGCTGCGCTTTGCTAAGCGCTTTGGGAACGACCCTAGTCGTGACCGAGCTGTGAATATGTGTGTAACACGTCAATGAACATTGACTGGAATTTATAGCCTCGGCTGATGTGATCATTAGATGCACCTGAGGCCAGGCTATAAATGGATACGTCACCAGGTGTCGTCAGATCCTCTTTTTTCAGAGCGATTCTGTGTGTGTGTGTTTTACAACTCTGTCAAAACTTTAATAATTTGGATGTTCTGCCACTCCGGGCTCTTATGCCCTTGAGTCAACATCTCAAGCTCATGTCTGGACAAGTGTGTGATGCGGCGGGCTGGTCCTCTCCGCACACATTCATCAGTTTTTATGACAAGTTTGTGTTGCGATAGGGTTCTCTTCGCACACATTCATAAAATTTTATGGTTTAGATGTTTGTTACTCCGGGCTCTTATGCCCTTGAGTCGACATCTCAAGCTCATGTCCGAGACCTCTCGCGTTCTTGTGAGCACACTGCACAACCGTAGGGGTCCGGACAGCCCCAGTGCGGAGGCGTGGGTATTGCGTTCCCAAAGCGCTTAGCAAAGCGCAGCATCATAAGTGAAGCTTTTTGTAAAGGGAACATCTCGGGTTACATGTGTAACCCTTGTTCCCTGAAAAAAGCGGAACGAGATGCTGCGCTTCTTTGCCGCACTGGGACGTCCCAGGACTGCTCTTCAAAAAGAAGTATCTGACGACACCTGGTGATGTATCCATTTATAGCCTGGCCTCAGGTGCGTCTAATGATCACATCAGCCGAGGCTATAAATTCCAGTCAATGTTCATTGACGTTTTACACACATATTCACAGCTCGGTCACGACTAGGGTCGTTCCCAAAGCGCTTAGCAAAGCGCAGCATCTCGTTCCGCTTTTTTCAGGGAACAAGGGTTACACATGTAACCCGAGACGTTTTAGCATAATTTGATTTTACTGTTGATTTTAAATGTTCTTTGATCTCATTCTTGACCAACCATTTTAGAGATTTTGGTCTTTCCCCATTCAAGTAGACAGGAGCTGCACTTGTATGCAGCTTGTTTACATAGAAAAATAGCTTCCCGAGAGCATTACAAATATGGCCGCCGAGTGGACTGACGTGCTAAAAAGACTTTGGCAATAGTCTCATCCTCTCTAAAGATGTGCACATACACACTCACACACTTATAAACACATCCATACACTACTGTGCAAAAGTCTTAGGCTAAAATTTTTTATCTTAAGATTAAGCTATTTATATCTTTATTTTTAGTGTGTCAATAGGAAATACACTATACATGTTAGACTCCCAAACGTTTCTTTTGCCAAAAAAAACAAACAAAAAAAACAATACAAATACAAAATAATGTTACTAACATTATCAGTGGACCTTAGGAGATATAATAAAACTATATAAAATAAGAGCATTTCATGACCCCTTTAATTGATAGGTTACTCTTTACACATAATTTTTTAAGACATCCTCAATTTGAAAAATTTTTCACAAGTGCCTAAACATTTTGCACAGTTCTGCATTTCAATGCATACTTGTATCCTCTTCACAAAATGTGCCATAAGGTGCACAAGGTTTTTTTTTTTTTTTTTTTTGCAGAACCTTCTAGAACCATTTTATGCTGTAGGGTTCTTGTTCTGTTGAAAATGGTTCTTTTGAGCTTTCATTATAGGTTCCTCATAATGGCATATTAATTTCTGGACACTTTAAAGGTATAGTTCAGTCATGACAACTCTCAGAAAGATTTAGAATGTGAATGTGGGTATGACATATTGATGGATATTGGTCATGGCGGACTAGATTTGCTACGCTGCTGCTGCTACTTCTGCTGCTGTTGCTGAAGAGCAACTATTGAGACTTGATACTGCTATAAAATACACATACATACCAGTGGTGTAGTCTGGGCCATACTCATGTACCGTATGCTTACTTTTTTCCCCAGGCTGTTTGTGTATAATGACTTCTAAGGATCAGTATTTGTGTATACCCTTGGTATACCCACTTGTTTTGCTGCTTCAGAAGCCCATAATCTACTGTTGTTAGTTTCCATTTAATTGTATTGGATGTTGTTTTGTGAAACTGGAGATTCTTTGTTGTAATTGGTGCATTATTACTTGAATTCTGCCATTCCCCAGCCCTGACAACTGATGTCACCACCATCATCGACTGAGGTAATACTGTATATGACAATAAGTGGAGAGAGAGAGTACCCTCATGCTTAAGCAGTATCAGGTCAAATTAATTAACAAAATATGCCAAACGTCCTGTAAAATAAGGAATCGTCCCATAATTGAAGGAAAAAAATTGCGTTAAGTATGAAATCCATACACAATGCCATTTGTCCCATATTTTAGCGTCACAAACCCAAACTGCTGGGAATGTTTCACAAATCAAGAGAAATTGACCAGAAACGCTCACACCTTTTGCATGAGTTGTGTGAGATATCGGCTGTTGATTTACACAGATGATCAGTGACAATCAGCAAGAGTTTTCTGTTGGGGCATACATAATACCGGGTCTCCCCAGCCTGAGGCAACGGCAGAAGGAGTGTAGAGCGGAGGAGGGCAGGGCCGAGCTGGAATGACGCACGCCCGGTCCCCAACCAGCCTGATGGGTCACGTGAAGGATAAAGGCGGCCATGGTGACAGTTCGAGAGAGAGAATTACGGGCAGCTGACCTGTATGTGTTTGTGAGTGCCTTTTAATTTAATTAAATATTATTTATATTAAGCCGGTTCTTGACCTCCTCCTTGCACATCTAAACCCCCTTACAAACTGAGTTTTCAAATGTCCACAAAACTGCACGTCAAACATCTTTGACAAAAACAAATTCTAAATCAATGGATTTCTATCAGCTTGCACCACATAGAGTTACATGGCTGATCTTTAGTCATTTCACCAAAAAATTCAAATTATATCATCATGTAATCACTCTCATGTCGTTCCAAACCCATATGACTTTGCAAGAACCAATGAGGCTTGATGTTATTAATGTATAACCATATTTTATTTGGGTGCTCTATAGTGGTGGTGGTGTAGTGGCTAGAGCACAGGGCTGCTAATCAGAAGGTCACTAATCAGAAGGTCGCTGGTTCGAACCCCCCGGCCACCACCATTGTGACCTTGAGCAAGGCAGGTTGCTCCGGGGGGGATTGTCCCTGTAATAAGTGCACTGTAAGTCGCTTTGGATAAAAGCGTCTGCCAAATGCGTAAATGTAAATGATGGTCTATTTGACATAAAAAGAGATAGTATTTCTTAAGAAGACTTAAAAGTCATATGGAATACTTTTATGACACTTTGGGGTGCATTAATGTGAGTCACTATCACCTGCTAGTGTAGGGGAATCAACGATTGTGATATTTTGTAAAATTTCTTCTTGTGGGTTCCGCAGAAGAAATAAAGTCAAATGGGTTTGGAACAACAAGGGTGGGTAGATTATGACAGTCTTTTTTTTCTATTTTCTTAATGCTTGAGAATACAAAAGTTTTTTTGTAGAATGTAAAAAAGTTATCCTATGGCATCAGGCTTTAAAATAATTTATAATAAATAATATATATATATATATATATATACTTTTTAGAGAGTGAAGCATACATGGGAACATAAGGGAAGTGAGATTTTTTCAATGTTCAATACAGAGCTATACACGTTTGTGTGAAATTTTGTGGGTTTTACGTGCTATTTATGTGATATTTCTTCCTTTACTATTCAGATTGACTATGAAAATAGTCATAGTCATTGCACATAATCACACGATATGCTTTCACACAAAATTCTTTCACAAAAGTGAATGTCCTAGCTGTGTGTCTGTGCTGATCTGATGTAATGTTACATCACCCTCCCTCTGTCTTCATTCTTATTTACAGAACACTGTATCAGGCTTTACACACACTCACACATATGAAAAAAACCAAAACAAAAAAACAGAAACGTGTGGTTTGACCTAGATTTACATTCACTCCCTATGTCAACATAATAAGCATTGATTGACAAAAAGATCAAACTTCAGTATATGATCCGGTAAATAGGAGTTCATCATCAGTCTAAAGCCAAGTCACTTAGTAATCAGAACATGTTTACAACAAGTGCAGTGAAATGGGTCATGGAAGCAAGGAGTGAGAATACACTGAGGGACTGAGTTGTGTAAAGTGAACCTAACAACTTTTGTAACGGAAGAAGCAACAGATGCCTTTTATTTCACATGAAGAATGGTGAGAATTGGAGACTTCTGCTGAAACATCATGACTCAGGACTACACTGACACCACTGAATATAGTTTCTACAAAATGACACACCTCCTTACTCACACATGCAATAAACGCATGATTACAGGATAAGAGGAAAAAAAGGAAAGACAAACAGTAAAGGAGTGAAAAAGGGGAGTGTTTGAGACCGTAGAATGGCAAGAGAGAGTGATTGTGAGAAAGAGAGAGAGAGAGCAAGTGGAGGGAGAGGCTATTTAACATTGTATTAGTTTAGACTCGTCACAGAGTATCAGAAGTTTGCTTTACATTGTGCTGTGAGAACACCTAGATCAGGCCTTGCATGTGCCAAGGGGAGGAACACTATTGTGTTAGAAGAGTATCAGATCTATCAAATTGTGTGCCGATGAGTGTAAAAGATTGAGTTTGAGTGTGTTTGTGTAGGAGTTAGTGAACAAGATGCCCAGGAGGACAGTGCCAGTTCCCCTTGCCAAGGGGGGTCCAACTCAAAGTAATTTTGGAGAGAAAGACCCTATCAGCACAAATGGAGACACCAATGCTGGAGCCCCCAAGGAGAAGGTGGAACTGCGCAAGAAGGTGACCCTGCTCCGAGGAATCTCAATAATCATTGGGACAATTATTGGAGCAGGAATATTCATCTCTCCAAAGGGAATTCTGCAAAACTCTGGCAGTGTGGGAATGTCACTGGTAGTATGGGTTGCCTGCGGGATTCTCTCTCTTTTCGGTGAGTTTCACATAATAAAAATACATAACACATACATAACATGGACATATGCAAACATTAATGTGCTAACATGTGCTTATACTCTCACACACTCAGCTTACGCTCACACCAGCTTTTTCCTATTTTTCCTGATGCAAATAGAACCACACATTGTTCAGTTCCTGTCAAAGACATCTCAATAACTTACATACTTCACCTGCTCATTTGGAACAATCAACTAGTTTATGACAGAATGCATTTTAATACGAAAGAAAAATACTTTACAGAAGCTGGGTTAAGCATTTGTTGGTGGTGACGAAACTCACATGGCTTATCAACTCTCAGCTATTTTGACATTTCAGTCATTCATAAGACTCAGGACACACCGCTTTACACTTCTGATGGTAAGAAGCACGTGTTCTTAAAGGGGCAGGCTGATATCCACATTCACACCTGCTTTCACATCTGTTTATTTAAATAATTACCCTATTTCATGAAGGACTAGAAGAGTACTTTAGTTTAACTCATGGCCAAAAAGTGAAAGAGAGAGATCTGGATGCATGTAATTATGTTTAAAAGAGTTAGACAAGTATTTTTACTGTTGGGCACTTAACCACTTATTCAAATAGTTGTTGGAAATTACCGCCTTGCTTAAGTTGCTTATTGTGCACATTATAATAGACATTGCCAAATTATTTAGGCAAGTTTGGCAACTCTTATGAGTCAACACTGACATGAACTCTAAAAAGCACCTAAAGGGAGTATAAATGTAATCCTTAAGACTCCAGTGGTTAAATCCATGTCTTCAGAAGTGAGATGATAGGTGTGGGTGAGACACAGATCAATATTTGTTATTATTTGCTAGACAGCAGAGGGTGATATGCAGAGAAGAATGTGAATTACCAAAAACACAAGTATGTGAAAGTATCTGTTTCTCTGTTTCTCGTCCACACCTATCACATCACTTCTGAAGATACCGATTTAACAAATAGAGTCTTATGGATTATTTTTATGCTTACTTGTGTTTGTTTGTTTAACTTTAAAAAGTTGCCTTGCCACCAATTAACTTGCATTGTACGGACCTACAGAACAGAGAAATTCTTCTAAAAATCTTCATTTAAGTGTGGATTCTTATTTCAGTGTAGTTATAGTTCATTATATAGATCATTAGTTCTGTACAGCAGTACTGCCACTCTCTAAATGCAGAGAACTCAGCCTACATAGGGCACCACTCCTGAATGTGGAACACTCAATATGTCTGAAACCAACCCCTATCCACTATATAGTGCACTAGAAAGCCCCAGAGCTCCGATACTCTCATTCGAATTCACTCATTTTGTTCACTTACTGCTATTCACTAAATAGGAAATAGTGAATGAGTGAACGATTGCAAACACAGCCATTCTCATCGCGACCATTGCCTTGCGTCTGCATGTCTCACACGTGCGTCCCGCACACCTCACTGGGCACGCCCAGAAATGCTGTCTGTTCGCTCTCCAGTTGTCGATCACGCGGATGGCAGTAATTTACACTTAACTTGGATGTTTACATGCATTTATACAGTTAATCCGCCTGAAGTAGCTGCGATAGTTTCCAGTACCCCCGCGAGGGCACGGAGTAAATGCATAAATACTGCATATGACATGCGGGACAAAGCACACTGATATATTGCTGCACTGATTAAAATATGTACTTTTAAAAACTGATGTCATAAGAGCCCAGTTACAGAATCACTCTGAAAAATCTCATAACACAGCAAAGCCCGCATTAGAATTAGAGCCAAAATTGACCTCAGCGTGCTGTCTGAAGTTGGAGCTGTGACTTAAATCTTGAAATATCAGCTTGTCTTGGTGTTAAATGAAGGCATTGCATGACAAAACTTGTATTTTTTTTCACTGTGTGGAGCGAAGAAAGTGTTTCACTTTGAAGAGTTTGATGCTGCTGCATTGATGACTTGAGTGACAGTCTAATCACTCAAGTGGGAGCGACTCATCGTGCGCAGCTGTAAACTTCCACTCTCGTAAAAGTCCCATTCAATAATCTATCAATGAATTACACATGAATTCAAATAAACCCAGTGATGTAATAACAGTAATGCCACACAATGTAAAGAAGTAAAAGTAAAAAAAAAAACAAAACATTAGAAATTTACTTGAGTGAGAGTAAAATGTACCCACATTTAAACCTACTCTAAAAGTAAAATTTTCCCCAAAATGTTACTCAAGTAAATGTAATGGAGTAAATGTAACATGTTACTACCCACCTCTGGGTAGGGAGGTAGATTTTGACTGTTTAAAAATCGATAGAGCATTTATCTTACTAACATCATCTCTTTGGAAGATAAATTTTACTTGTTTACTTTTACTTATTTTAGTGCCACACAGTGGACATTTCACCTTAGAACTGCGGCGATATTTGTAGTGAACCACATTATACCACTTTACAAATATGTTTCTAGTCACGTAATTTTAATGGATCAGGCTGCATAATGAATATATTTATTTATCTAAATACTTTTTTCTACAAATAATATTGCTAAATGGTATCACAAAAGCCTTATATGTTTAGTTAGGCATGGGAGGTTCACAAGACCCACAGCAACCTCTGAAGCTCTGGTATAGTGTTTGATAAAGATCTTCCTCCTGTAAAATATTAATTTAGCAAGAATTTAAGGATATGAACTAAGAACATGAATGCCTCTCTAATGCACTGGGGCCAATAAATGTGTGCAGGTGTGCTATGTGTCTGTGCAATATAGTGCCTGATATTGTCATATGCCGTACTTTGTCTACGAAGAGTGCATGGTCTGACACTGTGGAGGCTGATGGCTTTGTGTATGTGTTGAGGAAGAATTAGTTTGTGTATAAGACGAGCATTGTTTGACAGTGTGTGTATTCATGTGTATGTCAGGAATCATTTCACACTTGTCAGCTCTCTTTTGTGTGCTGTTGCCTGCAGGCTTTGAGGAAGAGTGGAGCCGCCATTTAAAAAAAACTCTGCCCATTCATCCACAATTTCTCTCGGAGAGACAATAAATCTTAATTATTAACTCTTTTGCCTCTTCTGCTGCTTGTGCAGATGCCTGTATTTTAAAACGTTTTGTACATTTATATTTTGAAGCTCAAAAGTTTAGGGCTGTGAGTGAAGCAGGCCTCATATTTTAACATAGTATTCATTAAGACATTAAAATATACAGATCTGTTGAAGACCTTGTCTAACTGCCATTTCAGAAGGTGAGCAGATGGTCTATTGATCTGACTTAACCATGTTCCTTTAGAGATGTGTAGATCTTGTGACCAATTGATGATTGGATCTTGATGGTCTTTGTCCAGTCACTATCTCCTCAATCCTGCCAAAGCATAAAGCTAGTATGCCTTCATATTTCCTTCTATTCTTTAGTTCTTCTTATTATTGTTCCTCTTTCACAGGTGCTCTATCCTACGCTGAGCTGGGAACCTGCATTAAGAAGTCTGGCGGCCATTACACGTACATTATGGAGGCCTTTGGTCCACAAATGGCTTTTGTGCGGTTGTGGGTAGACATGATTGCCATAAGGTCAGTAAAGCATCCTTCATCCTCTGTCTTCATCGTCAGGTCTCTGAGACGCAACCAGAATAAACATACACAATCCCTCCACCACCCCAAATAAACAAAAGCAAACCCTCTCAGATGAAGGTTAGCTCTCAATATTGTTGGCAGGCTCTGGCAGTCATGAGAATAAAATGCACAGATAAAGTGACTTATGACAAAGTCATCCGAGTTTGTCTGAGTCTCTCACGCAAAGGGTCAGGGACTGGATTAAGCCTACGTCAATATGTAATATGTACTAGAGTAACATATGTGAATCCTTTGATTTAGGTTTAAATCAAGCAAGCTTTAGACCACAAAACAATATTAATGTGAAAATTTTCAAGCAAAAGCATAAAACTAAACTCAGAGAACTTTTGTATACGCAGACTGATCTCACTGTGACACTGTTTGGCACCAGTAGGATGAAAATACTCCTGCTGAAATCGGTCTGTGCTAACGAAATTTGAACTACTGCACCCAGTGTCCAAAGCTGGAAGAGTTGTTGAATGTATGGGCTTGTGTGAGCTCCAGTTTTCGGGTAAAATGTTTACAGAGTGGCACCAAAAGTGAGTTGTATTTTAGTTGTAAAAAGCAATTCACTATTTGAAAAAAGCAATTTTTGATCAAATCTAGACAGGCCCCATTTCCAGCAGCCATCACTCCAACACCTTATCCTTGAGTAATCATGCTAAATTGCTCATTTGGTACTAGAAAATCACTTGCCATTATATCAAACACTGTTGAAAGCTATTTGGTTTGTTAAATGAAGATTATGG
This sequence comes from Moxostoma hubbsi, assembly GCA_032164185.1. Classification (NCBI taxonomy): domain Eukaryota; kingdom Metazoa; phylum Chordata; class Actinopteri; order Cypriniformes; family Catostomidae; genus Moxostoma; species Moxostoma hubbsi. The sequence goes on from JAVLUX010000025.1 coordinate 23,089,852, forward strand.
TCTGCACTTAGCGCCTTTTTAACCTTCACAGCAGAGCTGCCATGCAAGGCGCTAGCCCATTGGGAGCAACTTGGGGTTCAGTGTTTTGCCCAAGGACACTTCGGCATGTGGAGTCATGTGGGCTGGGAATCGACCCTGTGATTAGTGGCCGACCCGCTCTACCAACTGACCCACAGCTGTCCCTAGATTACATTTTGTCTTTGTGTGCATGTCTTAAGGTCAATATTATGTCAAAAAAGAAAAAAGCTTTCTATAGAAACTTTTCAGTCAATCATTGTTTTGAGGAATGAAGGCTATACAATGTTGATATTGTCAAAAAAATTTAAGGATTCATACAAAGGTGTACACTACTGTATTCAAAGACAAAGGGCAACTGGCTCTAGCAAGGACAGAAAGAGATGTGGAAGGCCAGATGTACAACTAAACAAGAGGATAAGTACACCAGAGTCTCTAGTTTGAAAAATAGATGCCTCACATGTCCTCAGCTGACAGCTTCATTGAATTCTACTCGATCAACAACAGCTTCATGTAAAACAGTAAAGCGAAGACTCAGGTGTAGGCCTTATAGGAAGAATTGCAAAGAAAAAGCCACTTTTTAAACAGAAAAACATAAAGTCTTAAACCCATTGAGCATTTGTCATATCAGCAAGACTGTAAGATGCGTGAAAAGCGCCCAACAAGACAGCCACATCTATGGTAAATGCTACAGGAAGTGTGGGATGGAATATCACCTGAGTATCTGGACAAACTGACAGCTAGAATTCCAAGGGTAAAAACTGCAGACCCTTTTGATGAGAACTCTTAAGTAATTTAATAAGTTCAGATTTTTTAATTTTTTTTATTATTGTAATAATAATTTTTCATGTTATAAATGTCCTGACTATACATATTGATCAGTTGATTGCCACTTTGGTGAATTAAAGTACCAATTTCGGTCCAGAAGAGCAAAATCTGTACATTATTCCAAACTTTTGGCCGAGAGTATATATACAGTATATTATATTTAATTAATATATTTCATTTTAACTATAAACCCTGACCCAAACGCTAACCATAATCCTAACCATCAGTGAAGTAATTTAATTTTAGAGCAAAAATACAACCTTTGAATCGTGCTTATCAGTAATTATGTGAATGTATTTAATTCATTTTTTTCAATGGGACCAGAACATGAGTTATGGAAGCTGCACAAGCAACATACTATCAGTAGCACTGCTGAAAAAAGTTACAAAAAATCTGAATTGGTGCAAAAATGTTCAAAAATGTCAAGATGTCACGGTACTGGAACATTCAGTAGCAATTTGTTGAAATATTCTTATATGATAACGTTCGAATATGTGGAACATTAATTTTAAATGGAAACATTTAAAATAAAATATACGATTACGATGATCTATGAAAAAATATTCATAAGCTTCTACCTGACATTTCTATTTTAAATGATTACAAGGTGTTTATGAATTATTTGTGCTGTCAAAATATGTTGTGTGATGATGGTAAGCTCATCAACAGTCTGAAATGTCTTTTTCTTTTGTCTTGAAGACCTGCAGGTTTGGCTGTGATTGCTCTGGCATTTGGCCGCTATATTTTAGAGCCCATCTTCATGCCATGTGGAGTCCCTGAATATGCCATCAAACTGGCGACAGCGATCGGGATCAGTAAGCTTTAACAAATTTAACTAGATATGTATTATTAATAATGCATGTCTTCAAAGCAGACACACTTCTTGATTACAATGTGTATATTCCTCTTTCTATCTGGTCTGTGTGTGTAATATTAATTATGAGTTATTCTATATTTCTCTCCATTGCAGCTACAGTAATGTATATAAACAGCATGAGTGTTAGCTGGACTGCCAGACTCCAGATCTTCCTCACTTTTAGCAAGCTGCTCGCCATTGCCATTATCATTGTTCCTGGGATATACCTTCTCTTCAAAGGTAACCTAATAAGTTCAGGTTGATTAATTTATGTCAAATAATATTTTTGACTTCAATAAAACCAGTTCATTTAGATGCTACTACATGAAGCTAATTATTGTTGTCAGGCTATGCTAGCATAATGCTAATCATTTGCCTCTGGTTGCATCTGCAGGGGAAACCAAAAACTTTAAGAATGCATTTGAGGTCAACACTATACATCTGACAGGGCTTCCTTTAGCCTTCTACTCAGGGATGTATGCATATGCTGGCTGGTGAGCCCATATTCTAATAAAAAAATAAAAAAATGTCATAACGTATTGTGGTTCATGTCTAAATGCATTATTTGTCTCTACAGGTTTTACTTGAATTTCGTGACAGAGGAGGTGGAGAATCCTGAGAGGTTAGTGATTAGAGGTTAGGAAAAATATTGAAGCTCAACGAATATAATCTGCATTGATGTTTGATGATTTAACTCAATATAAATGTCTCTGTAGAACAATAATGGGCATTTCCCAATCTGTGGCCGTTTTTAACCTGGAATGGGCACTTTTTAACTATCCAATGAAAGAAGGGAATCTCAATGTAGTTATCAGTGGGAATTTCCAGACCAGGATGGGCATTTCTCAACTCTGCAATGAAAATAGGGAATCTCAGTGCAGTAGGCAAATCCTGTAAATTCTTATTCTGCAGACTCTGTCTTTTTGCTATTTATAGCATGTTGAAGCTGCAGTGATGACTTAGTTGTTAATGTGTTTTCCCCAGGACAGTGCCCCTTGCCATCTGCATCTCTATGGCAATAGTGACGGTCTGTTACACACTGACAAACGTGGCATATTACACTGTGATGTCAGCAGACGAGCTTCTAGCCTCCAGTGCAGTAGCTGTGGTGAGTCCTTCTATTTCTACCTATCCCAATATTTTTTATTTGTAACAATACTGTCAAAATCATTAGGATTGTCCATACATGAGTAGATTTGAGAGAATTTCCATTATTTATGTCATGGTAAATCTTGCATATTCTAGACAAGTGGTTCCTAATTGGTGGGTCGCGACCCAAAAATGGGTCTGATGTCTGTTTTGAAAGGGATATGGACAGCGGTGAAAAAACAATGCTAAATTTAAATAAAAACTAACCATATAATTGTGCAAATTTAGAATAGCAAAATAAATATGATTTTGACTTTTCAAAGGGAAGCAGATACTTTTCATATCCTTTGTTGTTGATATCAAAGGCCGTGTACCCAATCAAACTTGGTATTTTGGTGCAAATATATTATCCACTTGAAGCTAGCTTTTGGCAGGGTGGACAGGTTTGACTGTTCACCCTGCCAAAAACTAGCTTCAAGTGGATAATAATAAAGAAAAAAGAAAACCACAGTTAATAATGGACTGCAGAGAGCATGAAACCATAAAAATTCAATAGATGTGTCTTGTGTCATATTATTTAATTGTTAATTGTTAATACATTTCAACAGAGGTGGTACATGCTACATTTTCTCTGTAACGTTTTCTTGAGTAACTTTTTGGAGAAAATGTACTTTAGATTTGTATGAGTAGATTTTTTTCTGGGTACAATTCGAATGAAAAAAATACACACTTACTTAGTTACAATGGGGGACATCATTCTCATCTGGAGTCACAAGTTCGAATCCAGGGCGTGCTGAGTGACTCCAGCCAGGTCTCCTATGCAAATTGGCCCGGGAAGGTAGATGTAACCTCCTCGTGGTCACTATAGTGTGTGGTTTTCACTCTCAGTGGAGCACGTGGTGAGTTGTGCTTGGCTGCCGTGGAGAATAGTGGACCTCCACACATGCTACATCTCCGCGGTAATGCGCTCAACAAGCCAAAAGATAAGATGCACGGATTGATGGTCTCAGACACAGAGGCAACTGAGATTAGTCCTCCACCACCAGGATTGAGGCGAGTCATTACGCTACCACGAGGACTTAGAGCGCATTGGGAATCGGGCAATCCAAATTGGGGAGAAAAAGGCTCATAACTCATAATTTATTGAGAGATTTTTGAATGGGACATATACGGCACTGGAACATTACTGTCACTCCACTCAAGTTCATCACTGCAGTAACAGCAGTAAATGCTCAAAACAAACACTTTTATTATTTTACTCAGTGAAAATTAAGAGTTACGTTTATGCGATGCCTTCATTCATCACCAAAACAAGCGGGAATTTCATGCAGAATTACGGATTCAAATAAGAAAACACGTTGCAGTAAGTTGTGGTGATAATGATAATACGAGCTTGTTTGTTATGATAATAGTCATTTCAGTGTGATTCGGTACCTATGGGTTCTGTTGATCTCAGTTTTTAAGTATACATTTTTTAATCAGTCCTGCAATACATCAGTGCATATAAATCCATTTTACACACTGTGTACAATGGACATGAGCGATGTTGCGTCACAAAGCCATGTGGACAAATCAATTGTAGACAGTCATTAGCCTAGTTTCCATCCACCTTTCATGGTATTTTGTTATCAACAAAGTGAAAATGCGTAAAATAAAATAATAATATTTAAAAATAAAATAATATTTTCTCAAACTTGGCTCATGCCAAGTTTGAGAAAATAAAAGGCATATATAGGTCTAAAAAAAAAAAATTTCGTTTGGTAATTGTATTTTTTTCATTTCATGCTTTTTTCGTTTGGTAATTAATTTTTTTAATTTAATGCTTTTTCGTTTGGTAATTATATGTTCCCCGTCTGTCGCTCACTTCGACGTTGTGTTGAAGAAGTGACACTAGGGGTCTCTCTTAAGCGCCGAATATGCCTCTGATCTATGAAAAAAGGCCAATGAGAAGTTGGCAGACAGTATTTGCATACCCCGCCCCGGACATACGGGTATAAAAGCAGGAAAATACATCGAGTTCATTCAGGATTTTTCTGAGGATCCGGAAATGGTCTGGCTACAACAGTGGCTCGGCTCAGCAACGTGGCCGGTTACATACGTAACCTAGACATTGCCCGTCTGTCACTCACTTTGACGTTGTGTCGAATAAGCGACACTAGGGGTCCAATTTAAATCAAGCCATGTGCTGAGCCGTGTACGTGTTCTGCTGACACAGGAGCGGGCAGGAATTTTACGTGCAAAGGTGACCAGCTGTGTCAGACTGCACGACAGTATTTGCATACCCCGCCCCCGGACATACGGGTATAAAAGTGGGGAAATACGTTGAGTTCGTTCCGAAATTTTCTTTGGATGACTGGTTCCTGGGGTCTGGGCGCCGCTCACAGACTTGCCCCCCCGGTCCCATTTTTCACAGAAGTGCATGATGAGCTGACGTCTTCGTGGAGAGCACCCCTCTCCACTTGTCTCAAAGACACTCGCTCATCCGCTCTCGCTACCCTCGACGGCGGAGTGGCCCACGGGTACACGGCGATTCCTCAGGTGGACAGGGCTGGTGTGCTCCACCTGTGCCCCTGAAACCCTACCACCTTGCGGGGTCGCCCTGTGCTCCTCTCCAAGGCCTGTAGGACGACGTCTTCACTGACCGACAAAGCCTACAGCACCGCCGGACATGCCGCTTCAGCCCTGAACGCCATGGCCCTCCTGCAAGCCCCAGAGGTGCACAGTTAGGTCAGTGCTCTTATTTCTGCAGGAGAGGCTGGAGGGGAGGCTGTCCCCTTCCACCCTGAAGGTGTATGTCGCCGCTATTTTGGCCCACCACGACGCAGTAGACGGCAAGTTTTGGTAAGCACGACTTAATCATCAGGTTCCTAAGAGGCACCCTGAGGTTGAATCCATCCCGGCCAAGGCTGTTCCCCTCCTGGGATCTCTCAGTGGTCCTCGCGGGCCTCCAGAGACCTCCCTTCGAGCCGCTAGAATCAGTTGGACTCAGGGCCCTCTCTCTGAAGACGGCCCTGCTGATCGCGCTCGTCTCCATCAAAAGGGTTGGGGACCTGCAAGTGTTCTCTGTTAGCAACACTTGCCTGGAGTTTGGTCCGGCAGGCACATATGTTATCCTAAGACCGCGACCGGGTTACGTGCCCAAGGCTCCTACCATGCCCTTTAGAGACCAGGTAGTGAACCTGCAAGCGCTGCCCCGGGAGGAGGCAGACCCAGTCCCTTCGTTGATGTGTCCGGTACGTGCTTTGCGTATCTACTTGGACCGTACGCAGAGCTTTAGATGTTCTGAGTAGCTTTGTCTGCTTTGGCAGACAGCAGAAAGGGAACTGTCTCCAAACAGAGGCTTTCCCACTGGGTCGTGGACTCCATTTCATTGGCCTATCACACCAGGCCAACCCTGTGTGTATTGTCCACGGTACAGTCCCCTTACAAAGTGGACCCACGTCTCCCTTAGGCAGTCCCAGCTGCCCTCCGGTCGCCATGTTATAGCAACTTCCCCCTCCTTGAGGCTGGATCTACCACCGCGCCATTGTCCCACATGTGACCTAAGAGGCCCATGTGATGTATTTCGCCACTTTTCGCCAGCTAGGCTCGGCCCGTTCCCAGGTTGGCAAGCGTCGCCTTGTTCCCCTGTTTAGGGTAAACAGAAGGATTCCGATTACTTTTATGGGGCATTGGGGAAGGGTACGTGCAGTCTGACACAGCTGGTCACCTTTGCACGTAAAATACCTGCCCGCTCCTGTGTCAGCAGAACATTTACACGGCTCAGCGCATGGCGTGATTGTGTCGCTTTTTTGTGTCCTCCCGGCCACGTCGCTGAGCCGAGCAACTGTTGTGGCCAGATCATTTCTGGCTCATCAGTAAAATCCCGAACGAACTCGACGTATTTTCCCGCTTTTATAACCATATGTCCAGGGGCGGGGTATGCCTTTTTTCATAGATCAGAGGCATATTCGGCACTCAAGAGAGACCCCTAGTGTCGCTTCTTCGACACAACGTCTCGTTCCCTCCATCAGGGAACGGAGGTTACATACGTAACCTAGACGATTTATGTTTTGTGAGCTAATTCCATGACTATTGTCAATTATTTTGAATGGTGTGGAAAAGTAACTTTAATAAATAGAATGGATGGATTCTGCGATTTAAATTATCGCAAACAGTGGCTATTCATTTGGGGCAAACTCTGTCATGTGACACTACAGTTTTGCGTTAATGCCAAATGACAAATAGTGTTTCCAAACCATTTTTTCACGACATTTCATGTTTCGACATAAAGTTTATGCACTTGAGTTAAACGGAAAAATATTATGTCAACATTTGTGACATTTTAACGATAATATGCGTTTCCATCAGCTTTATTTTGATGCGCTAAAATTTTTTTTCCAAGAAATCCTTGGATAGAAACATAGTTATTGATTATAATGGGAGTAATTTTTAATTTTTTTTGCTTCATGCCACTCACGTCAGATGTAGACAGAACAGTTATCATGCTTGTTAATGCATCATGAGCATACAGTCACATTTACATTTAGTCATTTAGCAGACACTTTTATCCAAAGAGAAATTTTCATACAAATTTCAACAACATCTATATTGGTGTACTGCCAAGCTCTCAAGGTGGCTGGAGTAGTAAAGGTGCTAGCACAGAAAGTGCTAGTAAGTACATGTACAGCCATATGCATTATAAAGCATGCGTGCCTTGCATTTTTCTTACGAACAACAGAGAACAAGTTCTGAACTAAAATAAGCCTAAACATGCTACTAAACACAGAGATAAGGTGCAACTTCACTTTTTATTGCACAAATCTAATTATCTAAATTATTTTTTTAGTGTAGGTATATACTGCATGCTACAGAATAATCTGAACTAAGAATCCATGCAGGACTTTAAATATAAATATAAATACAATATTATACATACTAAAATAATTGAGCCTGTGAGACATTTAGTTTTTTTACTGTAATAAATGCTAGGAACTTTTCCAAATTTTGCTTTTAATTTTCAACCCTGATCTGTCAAGAATCCTTAAAGTGATAGTTCACCCATAAATTAATAACTGGCATCATTTAGACTCAATCTCCAAACGTTTTTTGTCTTCATGTTCTCTGGGACTAAAAACAAGATGTTAGGCAGAATGTTAGGGGCTGACATCCTCAGTCACCATTCACATAAAAAAATGAGAAACAAATGGAAGTGAATGGTAACTGAGTCTAAAATTCTGTCTTAACATCTCCTTAATTCTGTTCATTGTGTCCAAATCACACTGGTTAGAACATGATGCAGGGTTAACACATCCTCTGTAAACTGAGCGTGAGTGGTGCATTGTCATTTTGGTGCCCATATTAACAGATTACACCGTTCCCACTGCAAGCATGAGTTGCAAGGTAAAGCATCCCAGAAGTGTACGAGATGCAGGAGTGAGCGGATAGTTTCAGTGTTGAGCCTATTTTTGCCGAGCAGCTCTGGGTGCAGTACAACAAATTAATCAGGAGATTATAGAAAAGACACAAAAGCAAATCAAAATAATTCAAACCAAACCTATAGCACACTACAAGTTATATGTATGCATGCAAGTAAACTCAATAAAATAACTTGATAAAGGAAATAATTAATAAACTACTGGACCTTTTGCCATTCTGTGCATATAGGTGTACAGTTTAGACACAATATTAACCAATATCTACCGAGTGTGCTGATAAAGATGAAACAGCAATAACCTCAGAAAAAATTAAAGAAAACAAATTGCCATAGCACCCCATAGATCACTTTATTTCCTGCACAGAGGAGCTGCTGTTTTAGATAATCAAGTTAACTCAGTAGTAAAATCTAACTTTTTTAAGTCCCTGTCTAAGGTTAAGTGTTTTTTGTCTTTTAAAGATTTTGTAAGAATTACACGTTTTTATTTCTTCCAGGTTGGACTACTGTAATGCCCTCTATGTCGGTGTTAGTCAGGCTTCCCTATCGCGTCTGCAATTGGTTTTCAAAATGCTGCAGCTCACCTCTTGACAGGGACACGCAAACGGGAATATATTTTGCCTGTTCTGGCTTCTCTTCACTGGCTGCCAGTTTGTTTTAGGATTGATTTTAAAATCGTGATGCTCGCCTACAAATCATAAAATGCTCCTACATACCATTCAGATCTAATCCAACTGCACATTCCATCAAGGCCACTCAGGTCCGCTGACCATATGTTATTGGTTATTCCCAGGGCTAATTCCTTTGAAGCATTGTGGGGACCATGCTTTTGTCGTTCCAGCCCCGAGGCTCTGGAATAGCCTTCCTCTGCATGTTAGGCTGGCTCCTACTATGACTCTTTTTAAATCGAGGCTTAAGACTCATTATTACTTGCTGGCCTTTAATTCAGCCTTAGATCGTCCTTTTATTTGTTTGATGTTTTTATGTAAATTTTTTTTTTTATTTCCTTGTGAGTGTTTTAGTTTCTATATATTTTACTGTACAGCACTTTGGCCAACGACCAATGTTTTAAATGTTCATTATAAATAAAATAAACTTGAAACTTGTTTCTCGCGGAAGAGATGCAGCCAATGAGAATGTCCGTCGTGACCGCCCTGCACACGACACGCTCACGGAGGATTTGAACCCGGCATGAGGGTGAATAAAATATAACATCATTTTCATTTTTAAACTATTACTGTAACTGTGGGTATAAAGGAAGACACTGGCATATTATTCATTCAAATAAGATGTTAAAAGTGATAATCAGATCTTTGCAATGTAATTTGCATTTTAAGTAGTTACTACATAAGTAATCATTTAATTTGATACTCTCTTACTCTTACTCATGTAAATACAAGCATTTGTACTTTTTCTTCTACTTGAGAAATTGATTTTTAAAAGACTTTGTACTTTTACTCTACCCACCTCCATTTCAGTGTTTGATTTAAAGGAGTATGATTATGTTTGCACTCTATGACGGATACATGGGTATGATTGGAACCAACTTTTGGGTCGCCAAATTATGTGCAATGTAAAACTGATGTCCTGGAGCAGAACCAGTTGAGAACCACTTATCTAGATGACAAATTAAGATATCTCCCTCTCACACTTTTTAATGGTTTTCCGTGTAGCAGCAGTAATTGGATCATGTAAGCTAGAAAGACTGAAAGAGACACAGAGAGAGAGAGAGAGAGAGAAAGACCAAAACTAAGACTGAAACAGCTAGAGACAATAGAAAGTGATACCAGCTTAATAAATGAGATCTAGCAATCTGCAGTATTGACTGTAATAGTCAACACCTTCCTCCTCAGTAAAGTAAATGTGATTACATAAAGCCGCTGGCTCTAAATGTCTGTCTGTTTCTCTGCTGGAACAATCATACATTTCTCACAACTAACTGACAGCACCATAGTCTGTGTGCAGAGGTCTCCTGCTAGGCTCTGAAATAGCCTAAAAGCTTTCTCATCTTGTTAGACGTCTGTAATGCATTCATTTATTGCCTGTTTCACGTTGCGTGTCCCTCTACAAGCTCAATCTTATGGAAAATATAAAGCCTTTTCACTGCACTGATTATTTATAAACACCAACAAGCCGCAAAATGGAAAATCAATGTTGTTTACCTATTTGTTTCAGAAATGAGTTTTACTTTTTTCCTCTCTTCTTCTCTCTATCTCTTCCTTCTCTCTACCCATCTCTTTTCCCCTCCCCAACAGACTTTTGCAGAGAAGCTGATGGGAAACTTCTCATTTGCAGTTCCCATTTTTGTGGCTCTGTCTTGCTTTGGTTCCATGAACGGATGCCTCTTTGCAATCTCAAGGTATGCAAATTGAGACTCCAGAGACTGCCCCAGATTACCTTTCTTTCTTTTTTTTTTCTTTTTTTACTGGTCACAAACACAATTTTGTACAACTTTAATTTAATATTTTTTAGATTACGTGTGCATAAAATCACATTCACCATTAGTTTTTCAATTTTGTTAATTGAATAGCTTAATGAAAATTGAAAATTCTGTCATCATTTATGACACCTTATGTTGTTCCAAACCAATGACATTCTTCTGTGGAAACACAAAAAGATAAATTTTGAAGAATGAACTGCTTACTCTTTCCTATGCAATTACAATGAAAAGGGACTAGAGCTTTCAGGATTAAAAAAAAAAAAAAAAAAAAAAATATATATATATATATATATATATATATATATATATATATATATATATATATATATATACACACACACTATATAGGCCTATAATAAGTCATTGGGTATTATTCTAGTTATTCAATTATACTAGATTAATTTAATATTTATAGTGAAGGGATATCTTTCAAATTTTCCAAGCCAACAAATTAGGTTGCAATTAAATAAGTATTGTAGTCCTTGGTTTTTTATTTCTGCATTGACTCAGTGGAGGTTTCTCATGCACAGAATGTTCTATGTGGCCTCTCGAGAAGGTCAGCTTCCTGAAGTCCTCTCCATGATTCACATCCGCCGACACACACCATTACCTGCTGTGATTGTCCTGGTGAGTCATAAATGCACAAACGTCCCACTCAATGATACATTTTCTTTTCAGAAATGTGTACAGCATGTATGTGAAATGTTAGTCTAAGCTTATTTTAATTTCCATGTTAGAATTCAACATGTGAAACCACAAAGATTCAAAACAAACATGATCTCATGATCAAGAGTTTATCTAGAACCATCCTCTTCTAAAGGATTCTAAAATGAACGGCCATTCACGTAATTTAGTACATATTGTATTACATATGGAGTTGACTATCGAAATATGTCCCTAACTGAAATATATGTCAAATTATTTCTCATACCAATAAATAAGATCTTTATTTACACAGTCCAAATATTAAAAAATATGCAATCTTAAATATTCAACAACTATTCTTAATATAACCTTGTATTCAAAAGGTCAAAATTCTTAAGTAATCAGACAAATATGGCTTTTACTTATTATGGCTTTAACAGTACAATTGTTCTGACGTATTTGTGCACAAGCAGAGATACAACACCAGTAAAAAAGTTCATACACTGATGAGTCAAAACCACCTGCCTAATATGCTATATGCTAATATGCAGGGCAACAACTTGAGCTTTTCATCATGTTCCTCAAATCATTCCCGAACAATGTTTGAAGTGTGGCAGGGCCCATTATCCTGCTGAAACAGGCCACTGCCATCAGGGAATACCATTGCCATGAAGGGGTGTAACTGGTGTGCAACAATGTTTAGGTAGGTGGCAAGTGTCACATCGACGTCCACATGAATGGATTTCCGAGCAGAAAATTGCCCAGAACATCACACTCCCTCAACTGTCTTGTCATCTTCTCACAGTGCATCCTGGTTCAAACACTTTTCCAGGTAAACGGTACACAAGTACATGGCCGACCACATGATGAAAAAGAAAATGGGACTCATCTAACCAGACGAGCTTATTCCACTGCTCCATGGTTGAGTTCCGATGCTAGTGTACCTATTATAGGTGCTTTAGACGGTGGACAGGTGTCATCATGGGCACTCTGACCGGTCTGCAGCTATGCAGCCCCATACACATGCGATGCACTGTGTGTTGTGACACATTCCTCCCATAACCATCGTTAAAATTTTCTATGACTTGTGCCAGAGTAGACCTTCTGTCAGTTCGGACCAGATTGGATAGCCTTTCTCACGTATTGATGAATGTGAGCACCCTACAAGCCTTGCTGTTTCATTGACACTCTGACCCAGTCCTCTAACCATAACGATTTAGCTCTTGTCAAAGTTGTTCAAATCTTTACTCCTGCCCATTTCTCATGCATTCAACATGTTGACTACGAGAACTGACCCCGCTTGCCATCTAATCTACCCAGATATTGACATGTGGCCTTGTTAGGAGATGATCAACATTATTTGCTTCACCTGTGAGTGGTCATAATGTTTTGTCTCATCAGTGTATATGTCAATGTGAGCTTGTAGAATAGATTAGTTTCATAAAACCCATCAAGAAAATTGTAGACAAGCCTGCATTTACACTTATATAACTTTACATTTACAGAGCATTTCAGTGAACTGTTTGTGCAGACTGCATGTATCTTTTTTACTTGTACAGACATTAAAATCGGTGTTTCTGCTAATATAAAACTTGTCTTTGTTCTCTGTCAGTATCCAGTCACAATGCTGATCCTCTTCTTAGGGGATATCTACAGCCTGCTAAACTTCATGAGCTTCCTACGCTGGCTCTTCATCGGGGTGGCTGTGGTCGGCCTCATCTACATGCGCCACACACGCCCTGATATGCCACGACCTTTTAAGGTGACCCACTGTGGTGTTCTAACAGCTGACATCTAATATCTCTCTCATGTAATGTAATTAGTTAAGTCTGTAATTTTAGCACTGTTTAGGTCACCAAAAAGAATCACAAAAATTGTGTTTTCAGTTTTGCTAAACATTCCTGTTTTGCTTTAATCTCTTTATCTCAAAATTGTCATTCTTTCTCAGGTCCCTATTTTCATCCCTGCTGTTTTCTCCTTCACTTGTTTCTTCATGGTCTTCCTTTCTCTTTATTCGGATCCTGTAAATACAGGGATTGGCTTCGCCATCTCTCTCACTGGCATCCCAGCATACTACATTTTCATCCACTTTGACAAAAAACCCAAATTCTTCCAGAGATTCTCAGGTCAGTCATTATATACAGTACATCAAAATAACAAAACCAGACTGCTTAAAGCTTTTGAATATTCACAGAAGTTGGTCTTTGTATGAAGTAACACATTTATGAGTATCATGGTGCTGCAGGAGACAGTATACCAAGCAATTTTTGACTATGTGACCAAGTTCTTGGGATAATTTTAAATGTATACAGCTTAAAGTTTCAAGAAATACAAATAATAGTAATATAATATAATATATAATATAATATAATTAAAATAATAATTAAAAAAAAATGTTTATTAATATTTATTTCTCCTCTGTTTTCCAGAATTTATGAACAGATCACTACAGATAATTTTAGAGGTGGTACCTGCTGAGCACTGACCCTCAGTGTGTGTGTGTGTGTGTGTGTGTGTGTGTGTCTGTCTGCAAGGGCATAGATTAGGCTTGAACATTGGAGAGGGAGGGGGGTTGCAGCGTGAAGCATTTACATTACATTACACAGCAACATTGTGGGCATGTTATAATATTGAATCACCCATTTGCTGATAGGACACCAGCCTGCTTTATAATGTATGGGTTTAATTAAATCAGTATTATGTTGATGTTTTGAAGTTGATGTTAAAATGACTCATTTAGAGATGTTTAGAAAGTTATCAATAATAATTATTTATATTATTATTGTGTTATATTTTTATGACTGTTTTAGAAAAAGTGTTTGACACATTATTGCATTTACCGGGATATTTTTGTACAGTTAGTTTTATAAACTATATTGACTACTAGAAAACAACTTTTGTAAAAATATAAGAAAACTTTGTATGACCAAATCTACCAAATTTATTAAACCTACTTACAATTACGATTTTCCTTCGCCTTTATTTCGAAAAATGTTTTTATGACTTTTTCAAGTTTACATAATTAGTTGATTTCATTCCCTGGATGTGGCCACGTTATAAAAAAACTCAATCCATATCACAGTGATTACAGATTAATTGCAGATTAATCAGTCATATCCACAAATGACCTTCACTAAGTCTTTTTCAATTCCAATGAAAGTCAGAATGTCTGAGCAGTTAATTTCTTCTCCACAAAGTATGTTCCAATCCACTCTCAGTCTGGGTCAGAAGAACTCATTTACGTTGTAATCCTGACCATGCTCTGGCACAACACTATTTGGTAGTGCTTAGACGGTCTTGGAGAATAATGGACAATAAATACATAAAATTTAAGACTGAAAGCAGGAAAATCTTTCTTGTGTCCCACTGTTACTTTTCAACAGGGTTAAGTGGTCTCTAGGGCATCCGTGGCAGTTCTACATGGGTTCTACAAAGCATTTTTTTATATCAAACTATTTTTTTTTTTTGTGAAAATAAATAAATAAATGAAAATATGTGTCTAACAAAAATACTATTTTAAATTAATATTAACAAGGCCAGATTTTAAAAAAAATATCTAAAATTAATCTTAAAGTTTCATTGTCTGCCACATGAAAATGAATTCACAAAAATGTTAATGTAATGTACTAATAATAATAAATTATTATTATTTGAATGCCTCATAAACATCATAGCAAAGTATGTACCGTAAATACATAAAAAGCATAGTTTTCCCAAAAATGAAAATCCTGTGATCATTTAGGCACTTTCCCTAATGTTGTTTCAAACCTGTATGACTTTCTTCTGTGAAACACAAAAGGAGATGTTAGTTAGAATCACATTCCTTTTCATGTAATGTGTATTTATAAACAATGAAAACAAATGGTGACAGAGGCTGCCATCCTCCCTAACATCTAATTTTGTGTTAAAAAAAAAAAAATGGAAAAGTCATAAGTGTTTGGAAAAACCTATGGGTATGTAAATTATGACAGAACTTTCATTTTTGGGTGAACTTTTCCTTTAATATTGTACTATACACATGGTATTACTGGCCAGGCTCAAAATGGAGTACACTCAATTTTATACAATTTGTAACTGGGGCATCCTGCTCTTTCTCAGCCTGAAAAAGGTTGAAGACCCCTTCTGTAAAGATTTTGATCAATGAACAGGTCTCACTCCAGAGTCTGCTGTTTTATACAAAGAAGCCAGTCAATAAAACAACAGTAGACATTTAAAATCAAACACACAGTGTGCTGCTTGTGTTTGAGTGTGTGTGCATGCCAGAGTGGGAAAGTTTTTGGCATTTGAAGGAGGCATCTAGGGGCAGAGTGATTGATCTATTCCACAAGGATGATTGTATTACTCCGTTAATACCCTAAACCGCATACAGAGCCCTCCCTGAAAATAAGAGAATACAGTAAGAAGGAGAGAGATTCGGAGAGAGATGGCTGTGGAAGAAATGTTGCTTCACCCACACAATTATATCAAGTTTCATTTTGAATTATGTTTGTGTATTACAGTCAGCAACACTTGTGTGTGTTTGCCTGTGTTGGCACCGCCAGGGATCCCATATCAGAGGCAGCCCAGCTCAAATGACTTGTGTGTGTGTGCGCGCGCGCACATGTGTGCACGCATGCGTGTGTGTTTGTGTGTTTGTTTGTGAATAAGTTGAAGCTGATGAACCCGGACCGAGTGCCAAGACCATGGCACTAGGCCAACACTGCACACACACACACACACACACACACACACTTGAGAGAACACACATCCCATCCATTTTTGGACAACTGCCTGGTACAACCAAATAAATGGGCACAATGCCATTACAACAGGGGGTTGCTGGTGTACAAACCAGTTTACGCACATAGTCTAAAGGTGTACAGCTTTGATTGTACTGCCATGCATCACTAAATAAAATCACATCAACCATTTTAACATCTGCTGACAGGCATATAGTGGTGTTTAGTAATGATGTTGACTATGACCATATTAAAAGGAACTACTATATAAACAGTATACTGTGTGTGTGTATGTATGTGTGTGTGTATATATATATATATATATATGTAGTAGTTACTTTTAACATGGTCATAATCAACATCATATCTAAAAATCACAATATAGATTTCCATGTCCTAGGGTTTTTTTTTGTTTGTTTTTTTTTCCTCCGGATCAAACAGATTTCAACTTCTTTATTAAGGTCACAGTACAATTTACATGGAAATATTTTACCGGACCATCTTTTATGTTTGTTACTTCTCAAATACTTTACTGTTTAGCCTTGTCCCAGACCCATACTTTAAATATTAAAAAAATGAATGTATCAGGAAATTTTGGGGAATACTAAATTGATAAACCAATAGTAAATTCATATTCATGTTTACTTAAACATGTCTCAGCTGACATGTGTATGTGTCCTGTGAGCATGATTTACAGTATTTAAGACAGAGCTATCTAATTTTTAAATCAACAATAGACCCTTTAAATATTATACGCAGCCTACTTTTCAAATACTTCTACATTCTAAAAATGAAAATATTTGTTAATCTAAACAAAATGCATTATAAATGGACCCACTTTATATTAAGTGGCCATAACTACTATGCACTTAACCATTTGATACAATGTACTTATTGTGTACATGCATGTTTTTGCATTGTAACTACATTTATAGTACTTGGATTTAATTACATTTGTAGGTACAATGTTAACTTTACCCCTAACTCAACCCTTACCACATTACCTAACTCTAAACCCTAATCCAAATCCTAACCTTACCTTTACTCCTAAACCTACCCGAACCTCAACCTCAGTAGCAGAACATGTGTGAATTTTGCAGAATAACACGTAGTTACATAGTAAATACATAGTCTTGTATGTATTTAATGTTAGTATTTGAAGTTAAGTCCACCTAATATAAAGTGTGACCAAATAAACAATCCATTTCAATACTTATTGTTTTTTTTTTTTTTTTTTTTTTCTATAACCTTTTTAAAAAATGACAAACGTTCCACAGTTGTTGCCTCATATCTACCACACCAAACCATTTTGGACCTAACATATATATATATATATATATTAAAAATATAAAAAATATATCTATCTATCTATCTATCTATCTATATATATATATATAGATAGATAGATAGATAGATAGATAGATAGATAGATAGATAGATAGATATATTTTTTTCTTTCTTTCAGAGTACTCCACAAATGCGTCAGTGAAGATTATGCTTGAGATATGAAAAAAATGTCTTAGACCCATTTGGAAAAACCCACATACTCACTGAGCACCTGTAAAAAAGTTGTCTAATCCAGCTGTAATTTTGCCAATTTATGCACAAAAAGTGTGAAACTACTATTTCCTTCTGTGCATTTAGAATATATAACATGTTGTATACACTCAAATTTGCCTTAGCAAGACAAAGAAGTCATTTTATGTTATTTTATTTCAAATATCTTAAAACTTTTAAAATGTATTTCCATTCACTATGAAATTCCATTAAACACAATCCAGAATTTGCCAGATTGGATCCAAAATGTTTGAATTTTTAGAATATATATATATATATATATATTTTTTTTTTTTTTTTTTTTTTTTTTAATTTTCCACTGCCTGTTCTCTCTAACCCTATCTTGCTCCAATCTGTCAGCCATGCAGTTCCGGCTGCTATCACACGGGGGCGATAGAGTAAAGCCTTACTGTCAAGCCTCCACACTTGAACGAGCTAAGAAGAGGATTGTGTACTGCAAGATCGCCATTGATCAGTTAGAAACAGCAGCTGCTCCACACAACAACAAATAATTGTGCCATCTGTAATGCATTTTCTAATCCGTGCATCTGCACACTCGTTCATCTCCGTGATCACTCTTCTGCTTCACTACAAAGAGCAACAACTTCTTCAGTCCCTGCAAACAGGGTCATGATTCTGCCTGACAATAAGACACATGGACTGATTTACACTTTCCTACACTTTCTCTCACGCTTTGCTCTATTTTTAAAGACCATTGGTTGCCTTCACTTTTCGGAAGCTTTAACAGCTAATTAATCATCCATCCATCCATCCATCCATCCAAGGCTACCACAAATATTTGTATCAGTCATCAGTCAATATGGGGATTTCAATTAACAATTCTGAAAATTTATCTTTGGTCACCCTCAATCTTGAATATTTTGTTGCATCTCTGGTCTGATCCACATTCCAGTTTATTCTAGCCAACGTTTGAGTGACTACCATGAAAGGAAACAGCCCACTAACAGCCTACAGCACAATGTACAGAAATGTACTGTAAAGCAACCAATCGCAATTTGTTTTGTTTGTTTAAAGGTTATCGATACTGTAGATAACTAATTGGAAGTCAGATTAGTTGGTAAAGACATATCAACCCAAGTCAAATCTGTCTAAAGGTTTTTGCAGAATCTGGTGGATGTAGATTAAAAACTCTAGGACATGTTACAGTAAAACATTTTGGTCTTGGCTATGGGATTGTTAAAACAAAAAACTGAAGTCTGTAGAATGACAATATGTTGGTCAGTTTCTCAATGTATTTGTCAAGCCAACATAATAATGGCATAGCAGTCTCTACGGTAACAATTGTACAGAATACATAGGAAAAAATATGGAAAACATGAGCAGAACACAAGACAACAAAGCAACATATACAGTTTTGCTTACTGGTTTCTAACTAAACGCCTCAAACGAAACTCTTAATTTTCTTTTAAAGATTTTATACCACCAACCAGACAAACTTTGGCAAAACCATTTTATCCTCAAAAGCGCTTGCTGCATCAAACATACTTTCACTATGTTGGTCCCCAGTGTATCAGCTATTGTTAACAGAATGCAAACGTATATCAGTGTGACTCCAAAACGTAAACAAAAACACAAAAGCTGGGCTAAAACAAAACTCAAAATGCCCAGGAAAACAGCAAATGCTGGAACAAATTAACCGACCAGTGGTGGGGCAAAAAAAGAGAGAAAACTAATGGAAGCAAGGCAATGACAAAAGAAAAACTAAGGGAAAATAACAGAAAGCTTTGACAAACCAGGTCTGAAAAAACAGTCATAAGTCAGTGACCAACAGACAGAATGGGACCCGACACCATGCAAAAACCCAACAAGAGTGTTGGCAACATTACACTGTGCCCTCTCTCCCTGAAGTTGCACAAAGTAAGCCAATTAGAGGTCTCCAGATTGAGAAAGTGCGTTCCAGTTTTGTGTGCCCATGGAAATGCCATTTGAGGTTAAGACTACATCCATCCATCCAACCACCCAAATTACCCCACTGGTCAATCAACAAGAGTTGAGGACACTCTGAATCTGACTTTCCAAATTCAGACACCTATTTACTGGAACTGTGAAAAAAGTAATTGCTATAGTAGAGTTTCTTTTTGAAAGATGGGATGTAAATCACATAAGCTGACAAGATGAGACTTTTCAAATTAGATATTTGTAAAGTCTGACATTATATCATATTATGTGCATAACATGCTTTAGTAAATGCATTTATTTGCAAGTAATTACATTTGTAACATTTGTTGTCCCATCTCGTCATTTGTGAACAAACTCAACCATTTGACAACATACTATATCCTGTTCCACAAAATAGAGATCTTTCCAAGATTTTGTTGTTCATCTGTAAAAAAATTTTATTCATGTTATTAGGCAAGTCAATGGGAAAAGATAAATCCAAGTTGTAGATAGAGAATCTGCACTCTTAAACAAGAATATTTTGGTATTGTGTGTGTGTGTGTGTGTGTGTGTGTGTGTGTGTGGGTGTGTCATGTCAGTATGCAAAGAGCAGCAGGGTGACTAACCCATGATCAGTTGCTCCTTTATGTTCCATTTCCATACTATCTTACACCGCATCTCTCACATAGTGATTCACGTCACCCTGACATTTCATCAGCCTTAGGGTTTGTGTGTTTGTGTGTGTGTGTCTGTGAGCGTGCACGTGTGTGCGTGTGAGTGTGTGTGTGTATATTTGTGTCTGCATATATGTGAATGCGATTCACCCAATTATTCCAGCATGAAGTAAGAACATGTATATGTCATGCTTGAATTCATGGGAGTTCATACACACACATTGCACTTGACTCTGACATTAACACATTCTGATCTTGTTGTCTTAGACCCATTTGGAAAAACCCACATACTCACTGAGCACCTGCAAAAAAGTCGGCCATTTCCTGTATGTGTGTGGGCAGTTGACATGACATTGCAGTGACAGCAGTGTATTGCGGTATGAAATGCTACCAAAATAACTATTTAAAACACCCTTTTCTAAATATTTTGCATTTGTTTTGCCACATGCAACACCAGAAATCCAAGGTTATGTTGTCTCATAGACTACATAGCATGCATTAAGCTACCCTGTGGGAGGCTTCCATATGTCATGTGGTGCATGATTAAGCATGTGTTTGTAAGGAAATTTAAAATTTGATATGTTGTAATATATGTTCATTTAAATTTTACAATGTTTATTAAAATAGCATGTATATCATATTCATAAGCAAAAGTTTCTGTATTTACTAAAATATTCACAGTTTATTATATAATGACAAGAAGATTCTACTTAATTTTATACAATTTAGTTGTACATAGAAAAACTGTGTGCAGAAACTTTGAAATAAAAATTACATAAATTGTACTATTCATTGTCCTCGGTGTAGTTTCAAATGCATGCCATTGTGTATTTTGGATGTATTTTTTATTTTTATTTGGTTTAATTTGAGAGTGAATAATTACGTAATTATTCTGATCAGCATACAGAGTGATTGAATGCCTTCAGAAGACTTGGAATATGATACACAAGTCACTTTTGAAACTTTCATGTCACATTTGGTTGCTTTTGTCATCTTTAAAGTGAGTCACCTTTAACTTCCATTCTATGAAAATTGCAATTTTGACATTTGAAAAAAATATCTCCTTTTGTCTTCTGCAGACAAAAAGAAGTCATACGGATTTGGAACACGTGAGGTTGAGTAAATAGGGTGAACTATTGCTTTGGTTAACTACAAAAGCAAAAAGTGAATTCAAATAGTTAAACCTTAAAGAACACACATGCATTTAAAACACATTTCCCTGCACTGTATAGTCATGAAAATTGATTAGTCTCTTTTTCCAGAGCTGTTTGTATGTTGAAAAAAAAGTTAATGTTCAAAATTAATGTCCATCTACAGTGACCTCAAGTTTTTTGCTTTATTAAATGATTTATCATGTTGAAGCCAAAGGCAGTTTTGATTTGTGTGTTTTCAGTCTCATGTGTCCAGTGAAGTAGTAAATACTGCAGCCATTACATTATTTATTTGGCATTATTGTTAATCGCTGTTGCTTGTGTATAGTGGTGTTCTTTTGTCATTTAAAGCACAGGAAGTTCCTCTATTATCAGAGTCATACCACACATACTGTATACACACACACACACACACACGCACAGTCCATGTGAGAATCAGATGACATAAATAAATAAATAAATAAAATAAATGTCACTCACTTAAAGATAAAGAGTTTTATGTATTGCAGCATTACAATTTAAAGTCAACAGTTCAAGTGCTACACCTGTCAGGTTGTTTATAGCTAAATAAAATATGATGGTCTGCACTTACATAGCACTTTCTTAACCTTGGTGGTTTTCAAAGCGCTTTACACTCTGACTCATTCACCCATTCACACACACACACACTCACACACCAATGAAGGCAGAGCTGCCATGCAAGGCGCTAGCCTGCCATTGGGAGCAACTAGGGGTTCAGTGTCTTGCCCAAGGACATTTCGGCATGTGGAGTCATGTGGGCCAGGAATTGAACTGCCAACCCTGCGATTAGTGGCCAACCTGCTCTACCACCTGAGCTACAGCTGCCCCGGCTGTGGGCTGTGGTGCATTCAAATAACATAAACAATAGCATAAACAAAAACTATACTTCCCTATGTATCTACAGTATGGTGTTACCATGTGTGAGGAGACCTCAAAGATAAATTCCAGTGTTCATGCACCATGCTTCACCAACTGTGGTTCCCCTTCTGTCACTCACTCAAAGTTGTGTCGATGCAGTGACACTAGGGGTTGTTCTTCGGAGCCTCAAAACATCTTCAAATCTTTGGGAAAAGGCCAATGGGAATTGGTGAGTGGAATTTGCATGACTCTTCCCCGGACATACAGGTATAAAAGGAGAAGGAATGCCCACTCTCATTCAGATTTTTTCTTCGGAGCCAAGCGGTTGTGTATCAGCGAGCTGAATACTACTGTGGTTCCATTCACCTCTGAAAGAAGCATATGTTTTTGGATATACGGCGCATTCCAGCTGCATTCTCTCCTTCTGCACGATTAGTGCAGATTAAGCCCCTGGGCGCTTCAAGAGCATTACTAAGAGAGTATATTTCTGCTAAAAGAGTATATTTCCTCTTTAAGAGCAAAACACATTGATGTGAACGTCTTTTTAAAGATGCGTCTTTATAAAGAGGCCTTTTCCTCATTGTGTGATTCCTGGATGCGGTCACTATTTCTCTGCCTCAGATTGCCACGGGCACTACCTCACGTGTCTGGACAGCGATCATACTGTGGTAGCGTTTGTGGATGGTTCATGTTCTCATTGGGAGAATATGACCATAGCAGCATTACGGTCACGTACCTACGGGTATGAGGCCGGCCCGGCTGGTGCTTGAGGCAATTTGGGGAGTTCAATGGGCACGGTCTCACCGGGTAAGTCCCTGCAGACCTCCCATTCCCCAGCACACTCTTTTGCCCCTGTGCTTGCATTATGGCCAGCTTAACGTCTCTTTCAGGGCTCACGAGCAGAGTAAGTTCTCGGTCGCTGCATCGGAGAGTGCACTGGCAAAGTCAGACGCGGAGGACTTGACTGGGCTGCCACCTTCAGGTCTGCCCACCCAGTCTGAAGTTGACGCAGAGCTGACAACTACGCCTTGGCTGCTGCGAGTATCGGGTTGGACTGGAACCCTCCATCCTTCCCTGAGCCCTCGTGGCTAGATGATTGGTTCATGGGTTCAGGGCGGCACTCTCGGCTACGCCCACCCCCCCCCCCCCCCTCCCTTTCTTCCCAGAAGTGCACGTCAAACTGACAAAGTCGTGGAGGTCACCTTTTGCGGCCCGAAACAAACTTCCAGGTTTGTCCGCTCTCACTACCCTCAACGCCGGGGCAGCCCACAGTTACACAGATATCCCTCAGGTGGATAAGGCGGTTGCAGTGCACCTATGCCCGCAAAATGCCACCACCTGGCGGGATTGTCCGGCACTCCTCTCCAGGACCTGTAGGACTACGTCGTCTTGGGCGACCAAAGCCTACAGTGCTGCTGGACAGGCCTCCTCGCCCTGCATGCCATGGCCCTCCTGCAAGTATACCAGGCCAAGGCATTCTCCTTGCATGTCGCAACTCGCCTGCCATCTCCTCCTCAGTAGTCAGCAGCGGCTTAGGTCGCTGCAGGCCACTCACATCCCGGGCAGTCTCAACACCACAGTGGATGCGCTGTCGTGGCAGGCAATGCTCAGCGGAGAGTGGAGACTCCACCCCTAGTTGATACAGCTGGTTTGGAGTTGATTCGGCAAAGCACAGGTAGACCTGTTTGCTTCCTGGGAATCTTCCCACTGCTCGCTCTGGTATGCAATAACGGGAGCCCCCCTCAGCACAGACACGCTGGCACACAGCAGTGCAAGGTCAGGGACGATGAGGAACAAGTCACCGCTGTGGTGCTGTATTGCCCCACCCAGACTTGGTTCTCGGACATCGTGCTCCTTGCAACAGCACCTCCCTGGCAAATTCCCCTAAGGAAGGACCTTCTCTCTCAGGGATGGGGCATGCCCAGACCTCTGGAACCTCTACGTCTGGTCCCTGGACGGGATGCAGAAGACTTAAGTGGTCTACCGCCCACAGTAGTAAACACAATCACTCAGGCCAAGGCTCCTTCTACAAGGCAATTGTATTCCCTGAAGTGGCATGTGTTCACTAAGTGGTGTTCTTCCTGTAGCAAGGACCCCCAGAGATGCGCAGTCTGGTCAATGCTTTCCTTCCTACAGGAGTAGCTGGAGGGGCGGCTGTCCCCTTCCACCCTGAAGGTGTACGTAGCTGCTACGACGAAGTTGAAGGTAAGTCCCATGGCAAGCACCTTGAGAGGTGCCAGGAGGAAGAACCCTCCTAAGACGCACCTCTTTCCCTCATAAGACCTCTCCGTGTTCCTGCTGGGCCTTTGGAGAACCCCATTTGTGCCCCTAGAGTCAGTCGAGTTAAAGGCCGTCTCATTAAAGACCGCCCTCCTGACTGCCCCACTTCCATCAAGAGGGTCGGAGACCTGCATGCGTTCTCTGTCAGCGAAACTTGCCTGGAGTTTGGTCCGGAAGACTCTCACTATATGTCCAAGGTTTCATTGATCCCTTTTAGGGATCAGGTGGTGAGCCTGCAAGCGCTGCCCCAGGAAGAGGCAGACACAGCCTTTTCGTTGTTGTGTCCTGTGCAGATCTACTTGGATTGCACGCAGAGCTTTAGACACTCTGAGCAGCTCTTTGTCTGCACTGGTGGACAGTGGAAAGGGAATGCTTTCTCCAAACAGAGGCTGGCCAATAGCACCTCTCTAGCAGACATCTGCAGAGCAGTTGGCTTGGCAACACCCAACACCTTCGCAAGATTTTACAATCTCCGGGTTGAGCCGGTTTCGTCCCATGTTCTTTCAGGTACGGACAGGTAGAGTTTGGTAATACAGAACATCTGGCAAGGTGTTTCATTGCGTATAGTGCCTTTCCCCTCCCCTGAGGTGAAAACATGAGCTATTACCCCAGTCCAGTCGAGTTCACGAAGTCGTAGACCCTGGATTTCCTTCCTTCATAGTCCTGTGGCTCGCAAATTCCACGGAGGAGTTCGCAGCCAGACCCACTAAGGGTACTAATATGCCCTGTGCTGGGATAGGTGCTTCAAAGTTGCCAATTACTCCGGTAACCCCCTGTGATGTATTTACCATGGTTCAGTCTCCCTGTGGGTAGACCTGCATCTCCCTTGGGCAGAGCTCTCTTTGCCCCTGATCGCTGTGTTTGTAGAGCTCCTCCCCTTCGAGGCAGGACCTACCACCGCACCTTTTCCATGTGCGGCTGGTGAACCCATGTGTAGTATTGCCACATGTTGACCTCCCCTTTTGGGCAGGATGTGGTCTCCGTGGATTCTTTTCCCCCTGAAAGAACAGGAAAGCAAAAGAACACGTTCCCCAATGCGTATAATAGCGTTAGATGGCCCCAGCCGAATCTAATCCTCTGTGGAGAGAAAACAGAGAGAAAAGGCCGCGGCTGGTGAGGATGTGGGGAACTACATGATATCTTTTGGGGCATTGTTATGTGCAGTCTGATGCACCTGCTATTACGCATGCAGCAGCTTGCTTGCACCTGCATTGGCAGTTCACGTAACACGGTTCAGATGCTGTGGCGTTTTTCTATAGGGATCATTAGTGTTACTACATCGACACAACATAGAGTGAGTGACAGAAGGTGAACTGATGGAGGGAATAAGACGTTGTGTACCTCTTGTGGAGTTTGTGACAGTAACTGAGATTATTTTCTCGCTTACTCTAAAAGATGGACATAATTATTACCTGATTCTGAAACAAAAGCTAGAATTATGAGAAACACAATGGTGTAAATGTAGACACAATAGGCATCATATGAAAGCTGGATATGCCATATACTAGAGCAACCTATTAGATACTACACAGTTTGTGTATTTCCCAGTACCTTCAAACAAAATACTCTCATTGTCTTTAGTGATTTCAGATCAAACGAGAGAGAGAGAGAAAGAGCGAGAGTGAGACGTTTTTGGGTTTGCATTGTACATGCAATCTTAATTTGTTCCAATATCCGTAAGTACACTTTGAAGATTATTGTTTAGACAGTTTTCTACAGGATGGACCACAAAGTCTTCACCTGT
The DNA here is from genome assembly GCA_032164185.1 of Moxostoma hubbsi. NCBI lineage: Eukaryota > Metazoa > Chordata > Actinopteri > Cypriniformes > Catostomidae > Moxostoma > Moxostoma hubbsi. The sequence goes on from JAVLUX010000025.1 coordinate 23,116,040, forward strand.
CACCCTCAATTATACTCAAGCTCATCTGTATGGGCCTTATGAAATTATTGTCTGTGTTGCTAGTTTTTCTTATCTATCTTTAATGTTTGACAACTCAAGTTAATTATAACTAAAGAAATCCATTCGGCATGTCTCTTTGCATCTTATCCACCCAATTCTCTGTTACTTCGATTCTCTAGTTGGGACAACTGATCTCCTGTTAAAGATTTTCTATCTATCTATCTATCTATCTATCTATCTATCTATCTATCTATCTATCTATCTATCTATCTATCTATCTATCTATCTATCTATCTATCTATCTATCTATCTAGGCTTTGTCAAGCCAACATTAAGGTTTGTGATGACAAACTTTACCTATATAGTTTGTATTTAACTTTTTATATACTTCAGCATGTATTTTTAAATATTTAGGCAATTTATTATAGTGTTCATGCATATTAATCATTTTGCAATATTCATGTACACAAATTGTGTATTTAGACAGTTTTTCTCTATCGATTTGGCACATTCAAAAATCAATTGAAATCAATTTACAATTGTCAAAACTCTAAGTACAATCCTCACATCAGATGATACATTCAGCACACCACTATGTGACCTGTAAAATGGGATTACTCAATCAAAAGAATTAACTCATGTTTCAGATGTAAATAAATCATCAATGAATAAATCATCAAAACAAAGTTTCCTTTATCACTGTTTAGACCAAGACAGTCAAAATGCAAAGACATCTTGTCAAATGACAGTGCACTCTGAAAGTGTGATAGCTACCCACTATGTAATATTGCCCAATTGCTAACATTGTACATGTAAGCAGCTGAATAGTACTCATGTCAAAAAGTCATGGCACACACTATACTTTCAACAAATCATTTATTCGAACATTTCTCATAATTTTATGTACACACTTTAATACCAACTGAAAATACGTAAAGAAAGCTTGTACAGAATAAAAAAAAAATACTCAACAGCAAAAACTACAATATGTGCAAGAAAAAAATTAATATGATGCAATTTCATCAACTTCATGGGTCTTCCAATCTCTCCTCTCTGTCTGGCCACAACATTTCATCTACATCACACCTGATATCCTCCCTTGCAATGCAACAAGGAAAAATCTTTTTGGCATGACGCAGCCACCCCCTACAACAATCTGCTCTTATATCTTCACTACCAGCATCCATTGCACCCAGTAAGGACAACTGGTCATGAGGACAGTGATCATAAACCTTCCATCTCCATGAAGAAATGAACTCCTCAATGGGATTAAGGAATGGAGAGTATGGTGGGAGAAACTCCATCAAAAAACATGGGTGGGCAACAAACCATTTACTGATTGTATTTGAATGATGGAAACTTACGTTGTCTCAAGCTATAACATACGTTCGCAAGTCATTACTTACCAACCCCCTCTCATTCTCAGGAATGAGATCCCTGTAAAGAGTTTCAAGGAAATTGAGGATACCTTGTGTGTTATAGGGCCCAATGATGGGAATGTGGCCGAGTACACCATTCCCACATACGGCAGCACACATTATAATGCTCCCTCCACGCTGGCCTGGCACATTAACAGTGGCTCGGTGACCAATAATATTATGGCCATGTCTCCTGACATTGGTCAAGTTGAATCCTGCCATCAACATACACAAAAATGTGTGGGGATTCATCAGCCGCGAGCTCCATCACTCAAAGCAATTTAGCAATTACACATATCCCACAGTTACACATATCCCACATTGTGTAACATATTCTGCATATACATTTTGTACTTGTTACAGTTTTTCTCAATCGATTTTTATGCCTTCACATTTAATATCTGCTGTGTTAGTAATGCACACAGCAAAGAACATACAATTTACTTCATTTTTCACACAACTGTCATTACTTTGAGATCTATAAAAGGGGTCAAGTATGAAAATTCAGTAAACTTCCTCATCCTTCCAGAGGAAGAGCAAGAACAACATTTTATGAAAACAGATGGAATTTTTTTTTTATTATATCATATTACATATGATAAATATGTTATTTCAATCATAGAGTTGTGCATCTATAGCTGAAATGTTATGAATTCAATAGAGAACACATCTATATGTTAGTGTTTAGTTTTAATAATTGCATTATCTGAAAAGAAAATGTTGCTTCATTATGCTGTGTGAAGATCACTGATTATAGTTTGGAGAAATTTATAAAATCGACTGAGAAAAAATGTAATACTGAAAGACAAGGAGATTACAACACTGTGTAGTGTACAATGATGAATTCTTACCTGTATATACTGATACCTCAGCTCATTCACTCTCTCACCATTCCTCTCAAAAGGTACCTTGTAGGGTTGCTTCATTGCAATCTGATTTCTCTTCAGCACTTTATCAGTTGTGGAGAGGCTGACAGTGTTGACATTTTGAAAGATTCTGTCATCTTGTATGACTGCACTTTTAATATTTTTTTGTCTAATAGCATTGTTTGCTATAACCATATTACAAATTTCAAGCTCTTGTTGAGCAGTGAAAACAGATCTTCTGCCACCACTAAGTCAATGTATTCTACATAAATTCTGAGACATGCATTGGCTAAGTTTACGGGAATAATAGTGTGAAGGAATATTGCAGTACAATATTTGATTACACAGTTGTTTTCTCTCCTGAATGTCTGGACTCTTGACAACACCGTGGACCGGTCCAGATTAGGCTGCACTCTCCAACCAGCCTATGTCATACTTAGGCCTTGGTTGATGACATGGTCTATAATTTTTGCCCAGATCTCATTTGAGATTTCTCTGTGCCTTTGCCTGTCTCTGGATCTTCCTTGTCTTCTGTGCCCCCTCTCCCTCTTCCTCTCCCAAAGGTGCTGTAGAAGGTCCTCTTCTTCACCATATCACCCCACGCTCTAATGCCCCTTCCTCTTGCACGAGCAGGCTATTGCCCGTGTCTGACTCATCAGTGTAGTATGGCGGAGGGGGAAGGTAGCCTAGCAATGGAGGCATGCAGAAGGTGTTTGGATACCAAAGGAGGAGAAGTCGAGTGACAACACACAGTTCCGCACCATCTTGCTGCTAAGTGTGGAAGGCAAAGTCTTCAAGATCCTTGCAAACGAGCTTACTGAGTACCTCCTGAGGAATTCCTATATAGACACTGCAGTGCAGAAGGCAGGCGTTCCAGGTGTGCCAGGCTGTATAGAGCATACAGGAGTGATCACCCAGTTGATCCGTGAAGCAAAGGAAAACCGAGGCGACATGTCAGTCCTCTGGCTTGACCTTGCGAATGCTTATGGATCCATTCAGCATAAGGTGCTGACAAAAACCTTGGCAGCATACCATGTCCCAGAGAAGAGCCAAGAACTCATTCGGGACTACTACGGCAGCTTCAGTTTGAGATTCACCTCTGGGACAATAACATTGACATGGCATTGCCTAGAGAAAGGCATCATTACTGGTTGCACCATTTCAGTGGTGTTGTTCGCCCTGGCAATGAATATGTTCATCAAGTCAGCAGAAGTGGGATGCAGGGGCCTCTTGTCCAGATATGGTATTCGCAAACCTCCGATACAAGCTTTCATGGATGATCTGATGGTCACATCAACTTCAGTGACAAGATGCAGCTGGCTCCTTTGCGGGCTGGAGAGGTTCATCACATGGGCAAGGATGGCCTTCAAGCCAGCAAAATCCAGGTCCTTGGTCCTGAGGAAGGAGATAGTGGTCAATAAGTATAGCTTCCACTTGGAGGAAGTCCTAGTTCCATCAGTGTCCGAGAAGCCTGTGAAGAGCCTGGGGAAGATCTTCGACAGAACTCTGAGAGACACCGCGGCAGTCCAGTCAACACAGAGGGAATTTAAATCATGGCTTTCAGCAGTGGACAAGTCAGGACTCCCAGGGAAGTTCCTGCCAAGACTCGTTTGGCCACTGCTGATATACGAAGTCCCGATAACCACCATGGAGAGCTTTGAGCAAAACATCAACCAGTTCCTTCGCAGGTGGCTGGGCCTGCTGAAGAGCCTTAACAGTATTGCTCAATATAGGCACACCAACAAGCTGCAGCTTTCCTTTACCGGCCTGACAGAGGAGTTTAAAGTCACCAGAGCCAGGGAGGTCCTACTTTACAGGGACTCATCTGACTGCAGAGTCTCCTCTGCAGGCATCACAGTGAGAACTGGAAGGAAGTGGCAGGATCAGGAGGCAGTTGAGCAGGCAGAAGCAAGGCTGAGACATAGTGTCTTGGTAGGTTCTGTGGCAGTCGGACAAGCAGGGCTTGGTAGTCATACAAGACTGCTATGACAAATCGCAGGGGATTGAGAGATGGCGGCTGGTCCAAGAGGAGATCCGTGCTGAGGTAAAGGAGGAGTGCTGCAGTAGGACAGTGGCCATGCGTCAGCAGGGAGCTTGGATGACCTGGGACCAGGCATCTACCAGAAAGATCACCTGGACAGAAATTTGGAAGTCAGAACAAGCGAGACTCAAATTTCTGATTCAGTCAGTATACAATGTCCTCCCAAGCCCATACAATCTGCATACTTGGGGTCTTGTGGAAACTCCAGCATGCCCACTGTGCCTGGCAAGAGGTTCTCTAGAGCACATCCTGAGCTGCTGCCCGAAAGCCCTGGGAGAGGGGAGGTACACATAGTGCCATGACCAGGTGTTGAAAGTAGTAGCAGATACCATTTGCACAGGAATAAGACAGAGCAAACAGCAGCTCCCAGCAAGGCACATCATCTCCTTCGTCAGGGAAGGGGAGACAACACAGGCAGAGCAGAAGACCTCAAAAGGGCTGTTAGCCATGGCTTGTGACTGGCAGCTGAAAGTGGAGCTTGGGAGACAGCTGAAGTTCCCAGAGCACATTGCGAAAACAAGACTCAGGCCAGACATGGTCTTTACATCTGACTCCTCAAAGCAAGTAGTGATCTTGGAACTTACAGTCCCCTGGGAAGACCGCATATAGGAAGCCAAAGAGCAGAAGAGGGCCAAATACCTTGAGCTGCTACAGGCCTTTAGAGTGAATGGATGGAAGGCCCGCTGTGAGCCTATCGAGGTGGGCTGCAGATGGTGTTTCTCTAAAATATTTATGTAACATAGTAATCCAAAGTACTTTTAATACAATACAACAATACAATTGGATTGCCAAGGTATGTCCAAAAAACAGGGTGATATCATAGTTCCTTTTTAGTAATGCTTGTTAGTACACCCTGATGGACTCAAAGCCCACTTTACATCTAAAAGCTGGAGCTGGGCTTATCCAAATAATTGTTTTCCATATTTAGTATTTGGGGCAATGTGTTTTCAAAGGCTGTTGAAAAACATAGATCAGCAAAGATCTGGGTAACTCCAGCTCCACATTACAAACTAATGAAGTTCAATGATGCATTAAGAGTAAAGTTCTTTGAAACCATTTCCGACTAGACATGGGCCTCTTGAGATCAGTTTCTTAAGTTTATGAAGTGCATTGCCTTCTGTCGACTGCTAAGTAAAGCACTATAAATCTTCATTAAAATGCTCTTGTTTTGATAGCATATGCAGGGTTTGCATCTTCATATTTGCAATAGGAATCTTTCAAGGCTTATGAAGATGTGATTGCCTACCATTAGGTGTGCTCAATCTATGAAGAAAAAGAAAACAAACAATTCATACACATCCCCAAGTCACACATATTCATGGACACAGATTTATCTTTATGACAGATGTATCATCCTCTCCCTATAGACTGAATAGTCCATATATGATATAAACACATGCCACAGGCATCCATTCCACCCAGCATGTAATAAAATCCTACAACATCAACCTTCTAATGATACTGCCCTGGAATAAATGCAGATTATTTGTGAGCTTTGTGGAAATTGTGTGTGTGTCTCTATGTGTGCATGGATTCATTCTCCCCACAGATAGAATGTGAGGGAGATGATAAATCAGGTTTGTGTTTATCAAGGGTCATTAGAGCCTCCCAGGACTCATTTCAGATGTGGGTAATATGTCATGTGTGTTTGTGTCTGTGTGTTTTAGTGGGACATACACATGAAGACATGTAGGGATAGATTCAACCACTCAGGTTATTTGTTTGCATGGATTAAATGTCAGATGAAGAAATTATATTACTATGTGGATGACCTCTGGAGAATGAGAATAGATAACAGTACAGAGATTCTTATTGTCATGGAAGAGCGGAAACGCACGCACGCACGCACACGCACACACGCACACACACACACACACACACACCACTGTGCTTTTATGTGGCTGGGGAAGTACCATACAGTAAGGCTGATGAAAATATAATTACATAATAATAATAATTTATCTGTCTGATTTTTATGTTTTAATGTATGTTTATTTGTCCCAGTCCTGCACTTTTGTCTGTCCTGGCCCACCCTGGGGATGTAGTCTGGCTGGCCAGCCCTCACCCAGCTGTCTGAAAACATTAGTGCATCTCTGGTGCCCCCGACTGCCCCATGTCTGCTTTAGTTACCTGCTTCTAACTGATCAGCCACCTGAGCTTGACCACAAAAACAAACACAGACAACTAATTTACTTCTATAGCCAGACAAATGCAGTTTAAAATACATTTAAAAAATAAACACAATTTCTAATGATAATTAAAATGTAAGATTCATACTGATAAATGTGTCTTTTATTAAGTGAGTCACTGCATGTTAAAGGAATAGTTGTTACAAACCGGCATGACATTTTTTTCCATGGAACATAAAAGGTCACTCTTTCCCGTGTGTTTACAATGAATGGAGACTGGAGCTTTCAAGTTTCAAAAAGGGTGCAAAAGTATCATAAAATTATAATAAAGGTGGCAGTCATGACTCTTGCACTGTATACCAAGCATTGTAAAGTATTACGATAGATCTGGGTGGGAAACAGAACAACATTTAAATTAATTATTCACTGAAAATCTTGACGATCACCCTATCTCTACTTGGTGCATTCATGAGAGTTCATGAATTCTGAGTTCAATTCATGAGTTTCATTTCAACTGATTTCAACTCAAAAGACTTTACTCAAAAGAATGATTCATTCTCGAACCCAACATCTCATATGAACTCTTGTGAACTTTTCAATTAGTCAAATTTCTCACCCAAAGCCAGGGCTGGATTGGGAAGAAAAACTGGCCCAGGATTTTACATAGCAACTGGCCCAAAACTTGTTGAGAGTGGAGGGGGGATGTTGAGCCAAGTTGTGTTCGCTGTCCTTTTCTGCATATCGCAGCGCCCTTTTGTGGTCCGTTCTGCATAATGCGGCGGCTCATTTTAGCTTATCAAATCAAATCAAAATCAAATCACTTTATTGTCACACTACTGTGTACACGAGTGCAACATTGGGTGCAACAGTCTTGTGTGCAGTTCCGAGCAACATTATAGTCATGACAGTGATGAGACATATACCAATTTACAATAAACAACATATTTACACAACACAATTTACATATCAAATGTACACATAATTATACAACATAGTACTAATATACAATGTACAGTAAACCATACACACAATATAGAATACACATACAATAATAAAATAAAAATATATATACAGTAGTTGAATTGGGGAGAATATATTTGACAGTCCAGTGTGTGATATAAGATGATGATTAATAAAGTGCAGTGCTGATTGTTGATCATGAGAGATCAAGTGTTCAAAAGTCTTATTGCTTGGAGGAAGAAGCTGTCATGTAGTCGGCTGGTGCAGGTACTGATGCTGCGATACCGCCTGCCTGATGGTAGCAGTGAGAGCAGACCATGACTTGGGTGGCTGGAGTCTCTGATGATCCTCCGAGCTTTTTTCACACACCACTTGTTATATATATCCTGGAGGGAGGAAAGCTCACCTCCGATGATGTTTCTGGCAGTTCACACCTCCCTTTGCAGTTCTTTGCGGTTGTGGGCGGTGCTATTGCCATACCAGGTGGTGATGCAGCCAGTCAAGATGCTCTCTACAGTGCTGGTGTAGAACTGTGTGAGGATGTGGTGGTTCATTACGAACTTCCTCAGCCGTCTTAAGAAGAAGAGGCGCTGGTGAGCCTTCTTCACAAAGGCTCCAGTGTGGACGGACCATGTGAATTCAAGTAATGTGGACACTGAGGAACTTGAAACTGCTGACTCTCTCCACCGGTGCTCCATTAATGGTGATGGGGCTGTGTTCTCTGTCTTTCTTCCTGAAGTCCACTACAAGCTCCTTGGTTTTACTGACGTTGAGGGAGACGTTGTGCTCCTGACACCAGCTTGTCAGGGTGTAAACCTCCTCTCTGTAGGCTGTTTCATCATTGTCAGTGATCAGACCTACCACCGTCCTATCATCAGCAAACTTAATGATGGCATTGGAGCTATGTGTTGCCACACAGTCATGTGTGTACAGGGAATATAGGAGTGGACTGAGAACACAGCCCTGCGGGGCTCCAGTGTTGAGGGTCAGTGATGAGGAGATGTTACTGCCCATTCTAACCACCTGACATCTGCCTGACAGGAAATCCAGGATTCAGCTGCACAGCGAGCTGTTTAAGCCCAGAGCCCTGAGTTTCTCATCAAGCTTGGAGGGCACTATGGTGTTGAATGCTGAGCTGTAATCTACAAACAGCATTCTCACATATGTGTTCTTTTTTTCCAGGTGGAAGAGAGCAGTGTGTATTGTAGATGCAATGGCATCATCAGTGGAGCGGTTGTTAAGGTAGGCAAACTGTAATGGGTCCAAAGAGGCTGGCAGAACAGAGCAGATGTAATCTCTGATTAACCTCTCAAAGCATTTGCTGATGATGAGGGTCAGAGAAACAGTTGCCAGTCATTTAAGCAAGTTTTTTTTTGGCTTGCTTCGGTACAGGCACAATGGTTGATATTTTGAAGCATGTGGGGACTACAGACAGGGAGAGGGACAGGTTGTCTCTGATGTCTGAAAAAAACACCAGCCAGTTGGTTCGCACACGCTCTGATGACGCGGCCCGGAATGCCGTCTGGACCCGCGGCTTTATGGATGTTCACCCGTCGGAAGGTCGGCCGCAAGTACTCTCTCCACGAGGGAGGTGTTGTTGTCCTCGAAACGAGCATAAAATGTATTAAGCTCGTCCGGGAGAGAGGCAGCGGTGTTCATGGCAGAGTTTTTATTCCGTTTGTAGACCATGATGATGTTAATTCCCTGCCACATACTTCTAGAGTCTGTGGTGTTGAACTGTCCTTCAATTTTGTGCCTGTACTGGCATTTGGCTGCACTGATAGAGTTACAGAGGGCATAACTGGCCTGTTTACGCTCCTCCGCATTCCCGGAATTAAAAGCGGAGGTCCGTGCACTAAGACAAACATCGCCGTTAACCCATGGTTTCTGGTTGGGGTAGATCCGTATTGTTTTGGTCGGAACAACGTCCTCTACGCACTTCCTGATGAAACAAGTTACGCTATCAGCGTAAACCTCGATGTCGTCATCAGAGGCGGAAGATGCTCAAGATGGTGCCGACAGTGGCTGCTGTGTCGCGGGCTCCGTCAAAACACTGCAGTTTATTGTTTATTTTGTTTACAGTTTTGTGTTTTTTTGTCTTGGATGTTGTCTGCCTTATTTTGTACAACAGAGAAACGCTTTTGGACATTGGTTCGGCAGATCACAGCCCGTTTAGAGGCCGACCTACCTGCCCGCTTGGTTCTCCCGATTGCCAGTCTGCCCCTGATCAGGCCCAAAGTGCTTCGGCCCACCAGGAAAATGCCCGTTATGCCAGATTACCAGCCCAGCCCTGCCCAAAGCTGTATTGTAACTTCAGAGGACTTGAAAAATAGCACAGAAGTCATATAGTATGGATCCCTTTTATGATGCTTTTGCATATTTTTTTGAAGCTTGGACACTTCAGTCCCTATTAAATGTAAATTATACACACATTTGGAACTGAAATTACATTTTTACAGAAACAATTACTTTAAATCCCTTATTTTTAGATCAGGCACTAAACACGACTGTGTGTTGATCTGGAAGCTTGTTGAGTATTTGTGTCAGGATTTCTGAAGTGCTCAATTCTGCCGGTCTGCGGCAAAGTTTGTGTCTTCTTCCAGAGAGTGTGTGTCTGAGGCTCATCTTGGATTTAGGGTGGCCACATCCATGATGATCATGGGAATCAGAGGAGCATAGTCCGGATCATCCCTGAGGGCATGTGGGAAAACAGGAGCAGTGTGGGATCTAACAGCACTGAGCTCAGCTTCAGTGAAGAGCACAGTCTCAGAACTAGAGGGTGATTCATGGGATTCTGTTCTGTTGCTCTGGCAAAGAAAGAGACTGTAAACAATATGTAGATTTATTTTCATCATGCAATCGCTACCAAAAAGACCAGCTTAGATCAACAGGAATTTTCTCATGCAGGCCCAGACTGGTTTATGCTTGTTATTGTTGATTTGGTGCTGGTCTAACTGGTGGAATTGCATTGCTAAGCAAGTGTTCCTGTGGCTAAACTGGTAGACCATGGTGACTGATTCCAAAAAACACACAAAAAATGTAAAATGTATAACTTGAATGCACCATAAATTTCTTTAGATTAAAGTGTCTGCCACATGCATGAACGTAAATGATCAACCGGCATGGTCTTTCTTGTGAAAGTCTTTTGGGAACACCAGCATACTAACATGCTTTAGCCCAGTAAACATTACAAGCTGAAAATTCCTTGTACATGTAACCTGTTAGTTAATTTGTTTGTATACTCCATGGCGCAAGCTAAAAGGCCCTTGACTTTTAATAAGTCAGCCAATCAACCCTCTTTGTCTAGTATTTAAATTGTCTTGCCTCAGTTGTTTGCTTGTATACTTGTCTTACAGCCTTATTCCAAAATTGATTAAATTCATTATTTTCCTCAAAATTCCACAAATAATACCCTATAATGACAACATGAAAGAAGTTTGTTTGAAATCTTTGCAAATGTATTAAAAATAAATGATGATCATCCTTGAGATGTTTCTACAACTTGATTGGAGTCCACCTGTTGTGAATTCAGTTGAATGGACATGATTTAGAAAGGCACACACCTGTCTATATAAGGTCCCACAGTTAAAATTGCATGTCAGAGCACAAACCAAGCCATGAAGTCCAAGGAATTGTTTGAAGACCTCCGAGGCAGGATTGAATTGAGGCACAGATCTGGGGAAGGGTACAGAAATATTTCTGCAGCATTGAAGGTCCCAATTAGCACAGTGGCCTCCATCATCTGTAAATGGAAGAAGTTTGGAACCACCAGGACTCTTCTGAGCTGGCAGCCCGGCTAAATTGAGCGATCAGGGGAGAAGGGCCTTAGTCAGGGAGGTGACCAAGAACCCGATGGTCACTTTGACAGATTGTCTGACAGCTTTTCTCTCAGAAGAGAGGAGAACCTTCCAGAAGAACAACCATCTCTGCAGCACTCCACCAATCAGGCCTGTATGGTAGATTGGCCAGACGGAAGCCACTCCTCAGTAAAATGCACATAAAAGCCCGTCTGGAGTTTGCCAAAAGGCACCTGAAGGTCTCTCAAACCATGAGAAACAAAATTCTCTGGTCTGATGAAACAAACCTTGAACTCTTTAGCCTGAATGGCAAGCGTAATGTCTGGAGGAAACCAGGCACCGCTCATTACCTGGCCAATACCATCCCTACAGTGAAGCATGGTGGTGGCAGCATCATGCTGTGGGGATGTTTTTCAGCAGCAGGAACTGGGATACTAGTCAGGATTGAGGGAAAGATGAATGCAGTAATGTACAGAGACATCCTTGATGAAAACCTGCTCCAGAGCGCTCTGGACCTCAGACTGGGCTGAAGGTTCATCTTCCAACAGGACATCGACCCTAAACACACAGCCAAGATAACAAAGAATTGGCTACAGGACAACTCTGTGAATGTCCTTGAGTGGCCCAGCCAGAGCCCAGACTTGAACCCGATTGAACATCTCTGGAGAGATCTGAAAATGGCTGTGCACCGACGCTCCCCATCCAACCAGATGAAGCTTGAGAGGTCTTGCAAAGAAGAATGGGAGAAACTGCCCAAAAATAGGTGTGCCAAGCTTGTAACATCATACATAAAAAAACTTGAGGCTGTAATTGGTGCCAAAGGTGCTTCAACAAAGTACTAAGCAAAGGTTGTGAATTTTCTAAATTTTTTTATTTTTTATAAATTTGCAAAGATTTCAAACAAACTTCTTTCATGTTGTCATTATGGGGTATTATGAGGAAAATATTGAATTTAATACATTTTGGAATAAGGCTGTAACATAAATTTAATTCATTATTCATTAAATTAAATAAATTATTTTCCTCAAAATTCTACAAACAGTACCCCATAAAGACAATTGCATTTGTGCATGGAACTACTTTCTTATGCGATGGATCAGAATCTGCCGTTGCTGGTAAATGATGCGTCCAAGCCTCTGTTAGTAATTCAAAAAGTTCACCAGAAATAGTGTCACGGCTTGAGCTACTTCTAACAAGTTATTGGATAAACAAAGATAGATGGCTGGATGTGTGTGTGTGTGTGTGCGTGAGAGAGAGAAAGAGAGAGAGATAGAGCATGTGCAATCACCTGTTGCCACCCCCAATAAGAGATGCTGTCAGCTTTTTCAGTGGAAAATAGACGCCCAAGCGGGAGTATGCCACTCTATTTCGCAGTAGCCGGTGTGCAAGAGTCATTCACTATAGAAACAGCGATTTCCTCAGCCGTTGTAAACAGTGTGTATCCAATGTGGAAACTCTGATAAAAGGTAAGCGCTTGAGTTCTGTAATAAATCAGTCTGCTGTGTCTCAGCATGAGCCTTAATCCTGCAGTTGTCTGTTTAAAGTTATTTCCTAGCTTTGGTAATATATTAGTTATACAGCGATCACCAAGCGTTGTTCTATGTAAACAATGACTAATGGATTCACTTTATGTCACCAACTGGCTCATATTACACAGCAAAAATATTGTTTGCCTCCACCTGCTGGCTAACATATGTAATTTCAAAAATAAAGCCAGTATCTCCTAACAAATACACATTAGTTTAGAACAGCATGAACATGGAGTGATACAAACACAGTGAAGTGTCTGAGTGCTGATGCTGTCACACAATCAGTGCTCATGGAACATCTCTCATCCAATCAGATTTGAAGACCAGAACTAACTGTGGTATGTATATATATATATATATATATATATATATACACATATATACACTCACCTAAAGGATTATTAGGAACACCATACTAATACTGTGTTTGACCCCCTTTCGCCTTCAGAACTGCCTTAATTCTACGTGGCATTGATTCAACAAGGTGCTGAAAGCATTCTTTAGAAATGTTGGCCCATATTGATAGGATAGCATCTTGCAGTTGATGGAGATTTGTGGGATCCACATCCAGGGCACGAAGCTCCCGTTCCACCACATCCCAAAGATGCTCTATTGGGTTGAGATCTGGTGACTGTGGGGGCCATTTTAGTACAGTGAACTCATTGTCATGTTCAAGAAACCAATTTGAAATGATTCGAGCTTTGTGACATGGTGCATTATCCTGCTGGAAGTAGCCATCAGAGGATGGTACATGGTGGCCATAAAGGGATGGACATGGTCAGAAACAATGCTCAGGTAGGCCGTGGCATTTAAACGATGCCCAATTGGCACTAAGGGGCCTAAAGTGTGCCAAGAAAACATCCCCCACACCATTACACCACCACCACCAGCCTGCACAGTGGTAACAAGGCATGATGGATCCATGTTCTCATTCTGTTTACGCCAAATTCTGACTCTACCATCTGAATGTCTCAACAGAAATCGAGACTCATCAGACCAGGCAACATTTTTCCAGTCTTCAGCTGTCCAATTTTGGTGAGCTCTTGCAAATTGTAGCCTCTTTTTTCTATTTGTAGTGGAGATGAGTGGTACCCAGTGGGGTCTTCTGCTGTTGTAGCCCATCCGCCTCAAGGTTGTGCGTGTTGTGGCTTCACAAATGCTTTGCTGCATACCTCGGTTGTAACGAGAGGTTATTTCAGTCAAAGTTGCTCTTCTATCAGCTTGAATCAGTCGGCCCATTCTCCTCTGACCTCTAGCATCAACAAGGCATTTTCGCCCACAGGACTGCCGCATACTGGATGTTTTTCCCTTTTCACACCATTCTTTGTAAACCCTAGAAATGGTTGTGCGTGAAAATCCCAGTAACTGAGCAGATTGTGAAATACTCAGACCGGCCCGTCTGGCACCAACAACCATGCCACGCTCAAAATTGCTTAAATCACCTTTCTTTCCCATTTTGACATTCAGTTTGGAGTTCAGGAGATTGTCTTGACCAGGACCACACCCCTAAATGCATTGAAGCAACTGCCATGTGATTGGTTGATTAGATAATTGCATTAATGAGAAATTGAACAGGTGTTCCTAATAATCCTTTAGGTGAGTGTATATATATATATATATATATATATATATATATATATATATATATATATATTGATGCATCTGGCAGATGCTTTTATCCAAAGCAAAATTCAGTGCCCTTCAAAAACCTTCAAAAGTTTAGAGGTTCAAGTCCAACACTGAAGAGAATGCCCAGAATGTGTCTCTTTTGAGGGGTCACTGCTCATGTGGCCAAATGTGGCGGCTTCATGTTTCACACAGTGATGACTTTGTACAACACTGTGAAAACATTGCAAGATAGAACATTCTTCAAATTCCTCTATAATTCTGTTGCATACTAAATGTATGCAACAAAAAGTGAACCCTGTTTCTTTACTACTAAATTATAATTTTCAATCTAAACCTATTTATCCGGTTTATAAGTTCCAAGTCTAATTTGGAATTCTGTTAAATTCTGAAAATTTGGAGGGTTCTAAAACAATCTTATCAAATAAGTCTTGCTCTTAGCAGTTTCCACTTTAGAGCTTGTGTTTTGATTTTGGTGCAAAGCTACATATCTGCATAATAAAAAGCCTATTGAAACTCAAATGTAACTGAAAAGCATTGGAAGAAAATCTTTGTTTATTTGCTGCACATTTGGGAGCTAATAAAAAAGTTGCATATTTTAGTGTTCTGATGAGAAGGAGAGAAAGGGAGAGAGAAAGCCAATATGCTAATGCAGTCACACCTCAAATGAGGCACAACATCAGCCGCAGGATATGAAATAATGCACAGTATGAAACAAATGTTGGCGAAAAGAGAAACAGACAGACAGACAGACAGAGTGAGCAACAGAGAATGACAGAAAAGAGGAGCAGGAAGAAATAGAAAAAGAGAGAGCGCACAAGCCAAGGGAAATGCCTGTTCACTAGGGATGAGGCTTGACACTTTGACAGCAGCAATTGAACTGAAGCTGTCTCTTCAGAACTCCCAGCTAAAAGTCCAACACAATTACAATTGTTCAGATCACAGGGAAGGGTCCTCCGATCAACATGCCTCTCTCCCTCCATTTCCTTTATTCGTTTCTGCCACCAATTAAAAATTGGGGAGAGAGCATGAAAGTGTCTCCTCCCAAAAGAAGGAACAATCAAACTCATATGAATTCTTCATTTGTCTGACACTAAGAAGAGTGAGCATCACACAGAATTTGTCCATGTTTCAGGGCTCTAAACCATTCAGAGAGTGAGTGGAGATCTTGGAAATACATGTAGTTTTGTTTTGATGTACGGAAAGTACGTAGGTTTAACAGCAGGGATGAGAATCTCCTCTTAGAATTCAACAAACAAAACTGCTTAACCACAAACTTTAATGATAATAACAGGTGAAAGTCTACTGGAATATCTTATCATAGACCCTCATCATGCTGCATCAAATGTAACCAGATACATCAAACGTAATCAGAAATAATAAGAGTTTTGGTGCATATCTAACATCCGAGGATGTTACCCCTCCTACCAACCACCAGAGGTAGCCCTCTCCCAAATACTAACTCCGTACCGTTTCTTCATTTGTTACTTCCTATTTGAACTATATAAATACCATGCTGTTTCCACTGTCACGTTGCAAAGTATTGCCAATTCACCCTGCTTTACCAAGCATTATTCCATTGCTATTACAGATTGTTTGCATGTTATCACCATTGCTTGTTTTCCTGGATTTACTTCTTTTTGGACTCCCCTTTGTTTTGTTTGCCTTGTTGGACTGTCTTTTTTGTTTATTGGATTATACCGCCTGCATAATGACTACCTCTATTTGCCTGCTGATTTGGATTGTTTGCTTGTTTTTACATCCAGCACATGGATCCTAACACTGTCTCCATGGCCAGTTCATTACAGAATACGTTACCTAACATGGAAGTTTCACAGCTCCAGGCCACATTCACCCACCAGTGTGAGGTATTAATTGGTTGCCTCCTTATTCCCCACATCGTAGTTACGTTCAGCCGAGTTCAACTTCCTGGAGAAGAAGCCACAAGGGTAAAGCTTGCCTGGTGTTCCATGACGTTGTGACAGGACTGCTCCAATCCTACAATCTGAAGCATCTACCTCAACGATGAAGGGAAGATTGGGGTCAGGATATTTCAGTATCAGAGAGGTCGTGAAGCTTGACTTGAGGGAAATTTAGGCCTGGTATGCGGCATCATTCCATGGCATTTTGCTTGGCTTTCCCTTGAGCAATAACGTGAGCAATGGTACTGTAGTTTCTAATGATACGGCGATAGAAGTTGGAAAAGCCCAGGAACCACTGTAGTTCCTTGAGTTTAGTAGGTCGAGGCCATTCGGTGACAGCTGTTACTTTTGAGATATCCATCTCTACTCCTTGATGGCTGATGTTATAAACCAGGAAGGTGGTATGGGAAGTGTGGAACTCACATTTCTCTTTCTTGATGAATAGTTGATGTTCCTGGAGATGTGACAAGACTGTCTTGACCTGCTGGATATGTTATTCCGTGTTTTGAGAGTAGATGAGGATGTCGTCAATGTAAGCCACCACACAATGATTCAGTAAGTCTCTGAATATTTAATTGATGAAAGACTGGAAAACCGACAAGTCCATACATCATGACCAAATATTCATAATGCCCCTGGTGGTGATGAATGCAGTCTTCCACTCATCCCCTTCTTGGATCCTGACAAGGTTATAAGCACTCCTAAGATCCAGTTTGGTGTGGATCTTGGCTTCACAGAGTTGGTCAAGGCTGAGGGGATAAGTGGCAATGGGTAACAGTATTTTATAGTGACAGAGTTCAGGCATCGATAGTCAAATAGGGACGTAGACCTCCATCCTTTTCTAAGAAAAAGAATCCTGCAGCATTTGGGGAGGTGGAGGGATGGATGTAATTACACTGAGGAAGCCCGGGCCTCCACTGAGGAGGCCCGGGCTTCCTCAGTGTAATTCTCCATGGCGAGGGTTTCGGGGCGTGACAATGCATAGGCCTTGCTTCTCGGTGGAGCTGTATTGGACAGAAGTTTATGTATGTATGGCACAGTCCCATGGATGATGAGGAGGAAGATGTGTAGCTTTAATCTTGCTAAACACTTCACTGAACTCTGCATTCTTCTTGGGAATCGTGGTCTCCTTCTGTGATATAGGACTCTATACTGGTGATAAAGCAAGGCCTGGAAACATTAACTTGGAGACTATGTTCGTGACAGAAACTTGACCTTGGTCTCACCTTGGTTCCAGGATATCAATGGGTTGTGGATGGCCAGCCAGGGATGACTCAGGATAAGAGTGTGATTGGGTGAGTTAATGACATACAGTGATATATTTTCAACATGAAAGTCAAATCTTGATGGTTATCGGACCAATCTGATGGGTTATGCCAGTACCAATAGGAGCGTTGTCCACAGTGGTAAAGCTTAGGAAAGCATTAAATCGTGGGTATGTTGAGTTCTTGTACAATCCCTTGATTAATGAGATAAACAGTAGCTCCAGAATCCACTAATGCTGTAACACATCTTACATGATCACCAATGGAGATTTCTATAGGCAAGAGAAAATTATATGAGGTGAGTGATTTAATGTTCATAGTACTCATGTGCTTCCTTGACTCAGGCAACCTTGATTTCTTGTGTGGGCATACAGCATTGAGTTGACTTTGTGAACCACAGTAAAAGCAAAGGTTTTTCGTTGCGTCATCGTTGGCATTCCTCCATAGAATTACTAGTGTGCTAGTGTGAGCAACATGCATGGGTTCGGGTGATATAGTGGATGTCTGGGCCCGTACTGAGACTGAAGAATCCGCTGTAAAGCATTCTGAAGCAGGTTATCAATCTTGATGGCCATAGTGCTATTTCCTGGCATCTTGATCAAAAGATTCAGGCTGATTTTGAAAAAAAAAAAATACCTTGCATTGTCGCAAAAAAAAAGAACCTTCAATCTTATCAGGGAGAGTAAAGCTTACCAGTTTAGCATGAGCAGCTGGCAGTGAGTGAATGTATTGTGTCAAAAATTTGTTGGCAGCTTGTAGGTTGTAGGTTGTCTTGGTAAATTTCCATGAAAGCAGTACTCGATGAATGGTGTCACTAGATAGATGGGGCAGTCCACCCATTCCAAGTTATCACTGATCACATGAATATTGAATATATCTAGGCAGCCAAGAGATTGAATCCACGGCAAGCCCGATGGTCATTGTTCTTCACCAGGTTAAATTTCACAGTCACTTACCGCCATTGCAGCAAGAACAGCAAGGCAGATGCTCTTTCACGCAGCCACGATCCACCTCACCTCCAACCTCAACCTAGGCCCATCCTGCGACCATCTGTCATCATAGAACCGATTAGCTGGGACATAATGGAGGAGATACAACAACCACAACAGCATGAACCATCACCACCTAACTGCCCCCCAACCAAGCACTATGTACCCCAAGCTCTACATCAGAGGACTATCCAATGGGTCCACACTTCCTTGAGCACAGGACACCCTGGCATCCAAAGAACTGTTAACCTTGTATGTAATTTCTGGTGGCCATCTTTGATTCATTATGTGTCTAAATATGTGAAGTCTTGCCAGGTGTGTGCCCAATCCAAGACCCTGAGAGAACTGCCCACAGGATTTCTTCAACCACTGCCCATACATCAAAGACCATGTTCTCACCTGTCCATCGACTTCATCAAGGACATGCCAAACTCCAATGGATATACTACCATTCAGGTAATCATTGACCAATTTTCAAAATCATGTAGACTTGTCCCTTTCAAGGGTTTACCCACTGCCATTCTGCAAACAGTTGGAAATTAATGTGAGTCTCACATCTGGTTATCACCCTCAGGCCAATGGACTGGTTGAACGTCTAAATCAAGAGATTGGCTGATATCTTTGAAGCTATTGTATCCATGAACGGGAGAAATGGAGCGATTTCCTGCCCTGGGATGAATATGCACAGAACTTCCTCACTCATACCTCTACGAGTCTACCCTTCCAATGTGTGCTGGGCTACCAACCCCCGATGTTCCCTTGGTCAGGAGAACCTTTTACGGTGCCAGCAGTGGACGATTGGATTACGCGAAGCGAAAGGGTGTGGGACAGTGCACATGTCCGGTTACAGCGAGCCGTCCGAGCTCAACGCTTCCAGGCTGACCGCCAGAGACATCCCCATCCCAACTATCATCCGGGACAGAGGGTCTGGCTGTCTACATGGGATCTCAAGTTGCAGCTACCCAGCAGGAAGTTCAGTCCAAGGTATGTGGGTCCTTTCAGAATTAACTGTCAAATAAACCCAGTTCCCCTGCTGTCACTCACTCGACGTTGTGTCAGAGTAGTGACACTAGGGGTCTCTCATGAGAGCCTCGGTTATCTCTTATCTTTGAGAAAAGGCCAATAAGAATTGGGGAACATAATTTGCATGCCTCACCCCCGGACATAGGGGTATAAAAGGAGGGCAGTGTGCGGCTGTTCAGACCGATTTTTTTTTTTCTACGGAGCCGAGCGGTTGTGTTTCAGCAAGTTGAGTAAAATCACACAGAGGCACTGTTTGTGGATGTTTCCTGTTCTCACTGCGAGAACATGACTATGGCAACGTTGCTGTCACAGCTTTACTTCTTCTTTCCTTTCCTTCTTCGCCTTCTACCCATGGGTCTAGATTTTGGTAATTTACCGGCCGCGGATTCGCCAGGAAAATTCTCGTGGTCCACCCGTTCCCCAGCACGCTCGTCTGCCCCCGTCCGGTCCCGAGAAGAGACTGGCTCGCCTTATGGTCAGTCTGATATCTCTTTCGGAGCCCACAAGCTGGATGAGAGTTTCGCCCCTGCATTGAAGAGGGTCTTTGCGGACTCCGGTGCTGAGGACTCGACTGGCTATGCTTGCCCGGGCCGCCGCGAGTGCGGGACTGGATTGGAACCCTCTGTCCTCCCCTCAGCCCTCACGACTAGATGATTGATTCCTGGGTTCGTGGTGCCACTCACAGCCATGCCCCCCTGGTTCCTTTCTTCCTGGAGGTGCATGATGAGCTGACAAAGTCGTGGAGGGCACCGCTCACTGCCCGAAACCAACTTCCTCACTCATTCGCTCTAACTACCCGGTTGCGGTGCACCTGTCACCACTACCTGGCGGGATCGACCGGCACTCCCCTCCAAGGCCTGTAGGTTGATATCGTCTCTGGCGACCAAGGCCTACAGCACCGCTGGACAGTCCGCCGGAACACCACATGGCTGAATCTGGTCGAGATGCAGGACTTCGACAAGGCTCCCTATCTCAATGCCTACATCTCCCAGATAGGCCTATTCGGCGACACCGTTGAGGACTTTGCCCAGCAGTTCTCGGCGGTGAAGAAACTGACAGAGGCCCTCCAACCCATCTTGGCCCACCTTGGCACAAGATCCTGTATCCCACCTGCTTGCCGAGGGCATCCCCCTGCAGTGGTGAAACCCCAGGCAGCTCCGCTCTAACCTGGGCACAGCTCATAACCCCAGCGTAGAGTTCCCTACAGGAGGCAGACGCCCCCATTCTCATGAACCACCTTCCAGCCTGGAAAGCTCCCAAGCGCTCCTGAGATGGGCAACCCAAGAATAGAGACTTCTGCCACAAAACTGGTGTTCAGACCACTCCATCCCCCGGTAGAGGGCGGGTGGAGAATCTTTTGCTTACTTTTCTTTGTTTGCCGCACCCTCAACAGGCTGTGGTACCCACGTTGTCACAAAAAAGCAGATTCCTCACTCCCTAGGTCACTTAGCTGGTGCCCTCAACTGCCGTTCTCATGTCGATCAGACACCGAGCACTGACAGTCGGGTCCCCTATGAATGCAGACCTCCTGCCTTCACGTGACCAACTGCACCACACTTGCACCTCAGGCCGGCAGATGGTGATGAGTCTAGAGGTCATCGCTACAGAACCTGTTTAGGGCTTCAGGTCAACTGGGAAAACAGCAAGCTCTCCCCGGTTCAGAACATCTCTTTTCTCAGCTAGACTCGCTCTCAATGACAGCGCACCTCACAAGCGAGCACACGTAATCGGTGCTGAACTGCCTGAGTATGTTCTGACTGGGCACAGCGGTTCCACTGACACAATTTCAGAGGCTCCTGAGACATATGGCATCCTCAGCGATAGTTGCACCACTCGGGTTGATGCATACGAGACTGCTTCAGCACTGGCTTCAGACACGAATCCCGAGATGGGCATGGCGCCATGGCACATGTCATGTGACCCTCACCCCTTCCTGCCATCACCTGTTCAGCTCTTGGACAGTCCTCTGTTTTCTACGGGCAGGAGTTCCCCTACAGCAGGTGTTCAGATGCATCGTAGTTACTACAGATGCCTCCCAGTGTGCAATGGCTCCTGGATAGGGCCACGGCTGGGTTGGCATATCAACTGCCTAAAGTTGCTAGATATATTTCTTGCCCTGCACAAATTCCTGCCACTGATCCGCTGCAAGCATGTGTTAATCTGCTTAGACAACAAAGCGACAGTAGCCTCCCAAGAATCCACCCACTGCCCGCTCTGGTACTTTCTGATGGAAGCCCCCCTCGGCACAGACGCGCTGGCAGCTGGCCCCAGGGGCTGAGCAAGTATGCATTTCCCTACTTGCACAAGTCCTGTGCAAGGCCAGGGAGGATGAGGTAAAAGTCACTCTGGTAGCCCCTTACTGTCCTGCTTGGACTTGGTTCTCGGATCTCACGCTCCTCATGACCACATTTCCCTGGTGGATTCCCCTGAGGAAGGACTCAAGGACTTCTTTCTCATGTAGGAGGAGTGTGGTATCCTCGTGGGCACTGGCCAATGGCACCTCTCCAGCAGACATCTGCAGAGCAGTGGGCTGTGCAGCACCCAATACCTTCACAAGCTTTTACAATCTCCGGGTTGAGCCGGTCTTGTCCAATGTTTTGTCAGGTCGAAACACATACAATTCGGTAATTCGGAACAGCTGGCCGGGTGTATCGCTTGCACATAGCACCTTTCCCCTCTCCTGAGGCGAACACGTGCGCTCTGCTCTCCCAGTCAAGTCCATGGCACAGATGTTCCACAGGTACTGGTTATTCCGATAATCTCCTGTGATGTATTTTCTGTGGTATGGTCCCCCTGTCAGTGGACCCGTGTCTCCCTTGGACAGAGTTCCCTCTGCCCCCCAGTCTCTGTGTTTGTAGAGCTTCTCCCATCGAGGCAGGACCTACCACCGTGCCACCTCCATATGTGGCTGGTAAAACCATGTGACATATTTTGCCACCTGTTAACCTCCCCTGCTGGGCAGGATGTGGTCTTTTCCCCCTGAACGAATTGGATAGGAAAAGAACGCCTTCCCCAGTGCGTGTTATAGCATTAGATGGCCCCAGCCACATTTAACACTCTATGGAGAGAAAACATAGAGAGAGAAAAGGATGCAGCTGGCACGGCCTGCTCCCATGCTAGTTACGTCGATTCTCCCCCTCAGGGATGCGTGGAACTACATGATGTCTTTTGGGGCCTTGGGGAATGTTACATGCAGTCTGATGCACCTGCTATTTTTGCACGCAGCTGCTTGCTTGCACCTGCATCAGCATTCCATGTAACATGGATCAGTATTGTGTTTTTTTTAGGTAGGGACCCCTAGTGTCACGACATTGACAGTGATAGAAGGGGAACATCTTGGTTACTGTCGTAACCTCCATTCCTTGATGGAGGGAACGAGACATTGTGTCCCTCTTGCCACAACTGCTGAAATGGGACCTTACTCTCGGCTTCTCAGCTCAAAACATGTCTGAACAGATGCACGCTGCCCTCCAGGGGAGGGACATGCAAATTAAGTTTGCCAATTCTCATTGGCTTTTTCTCAAAATATGAGGTAACCGAGGCTCTCAAGAGAGACCCCTAGTGTCACTACATCAACACAACATCTTGTTCCCTCCATCAGGGAACGGAGGTTGCGACAGTAACGAGATGTTACTTACCATTTAGAGCTTCCTGCTAATTATCTCTCCTTCCTTCTGTGTCCTTTCTGAAACCTGTCCGTCCAGCATCTGGCTCTGGAACTACAGATTCTGAGCCTCCAACTCCATTGCATATATGGTAAGAGAGATCATGGATTCAAGACGACGAGGGAGCCAGATGCAATACTTGGTGGACTGGGAGGGTTACGGACCAGAGCAGAGATCATGGGTAGCTGCCAAGGACATACTTGAGCTGTACTTGATCCAAGAATTTCATCAAGCCCATCCTAATCGTCCAGCACCATGACACAGGGGACACTCCAGCATGTTCTGTAACATCCGCGATTGATACCCCTCCTACTAACCACCAGAGGGAACCCTCTCCCGAATTCTAACTCTGTACCATTTCTTCATTGGTTACTTCCTGTTTGAACTATATAAATACCATGCTGTTTCCACTGTCATGTTGTGAAGTATTGACATTTAATTCTGCCTCACCAAGCGTTATTCCATTGCTATTGCTGATTGTTTGCATGTTATGATAATTGCTTGTTTTCCTGGATTTACTGCTTTTTGGATACCCCTTTGTTTTGTTTGCCTTGTTGGACTGTCTCTTTGGTTTATTGAATTATACTGCCTGCATAACGACTACCTCTATTTGCCTGCCGATTTGGATTGTTTGCTTGTTCTAATAAACTTCCAGCACATGGATCCTAACACTGCCTCCATGGCCAGTTCATTACAGCTGACAACTCCAATTGTTATCAGATAGGCCTGTTTTGTACTATTTTGCTCAGAAACAGTTTGTATAAATCCCTTGCTGTTATTCAGTTGGCTATTGCAGATTATATTGCTTGGCTATTTACCAAATAAATAAATCGATACGAAAAATGTATTAAATAATTATATTATGTAAAATCAGACTGCAGAGTTACACAAGAGACATGAAACAGAAGGTTGCCTGGGACAATGGTCAGACATATATATATATATACTTAACTGCAGAATTCCATGAAGGATTCCTGAGATTCATGTAATAGAGTGTAATAGACGTGTTCCGGAAGTAAAAATCCCATTCATTTTCTCATAAGAAAATACATTTTGAATGATTACTTAAGCTCTAAGTTTGTTCATCTATGGTATATGATTTTATTGAAGGCATCAGTCTGTGTTATTTATTTAATGTGTGTATATATATATATATATATATATCCTGTTTAATTGCCGACATCCTGGTGAAGAACTACACTACCCATGAATCCCGAAAAGATCAGAAAATTGTGTCCAACAAAGTATTGCAAACCTGCCCAACAGTGACCACCCACTCCCATGAAGACGCAGTTGAGTTGGTCTCCATTCTCTTTCTAACTACTTGTACATTTGCATAAATCTGCTTATTTTGCAATAACATTTAACCATTCTGTTTCTATACTTATGGTCATCAACTTGAAGTCAATAGTTTTATATTTGTCCTTTGTGGCCTAATTGTTTTAAATCAATTACAACATGTATGGTAGTGTAGTTCATGACCTCAGAAAGACATTAGGTGCACTTATCTTTTTGTCTGATTTTAAAATACTTTTTTCAAACATTTGTAATGGTGTGATGTACTTTGGAGCTAGTTGGTTTCGTTAAAGAATCTTTTTTATGAAGGATCTTATTAAATCCTTGTGGAAAAAAATGAATGGGAAAAAACTAAATAGGTCTGGAACCAAAATCTCCCTTTGGGGCCATGATAAATTAAAATAAGAACCATTCCCTTAATAATTTGCTCCCAAATTGTGTTTGCTTAGTTTAATAAAACCTTAAATACCATGCCATATGCTCTTAAGATGAGCTGCAATGTTAGCCTTTAAGGTACAGAACTTAATACGTTGTGACATATTATTAACATGTTTGATTCCTTTCCCTGGATTAACATGCGCAGTTTGTAGCATGCTTTTATTTGCCTTGATATTGTCAAGAATAAAATAAGTAATTCCCGTCCATTCCCCATGAACGTAAAGGCTAACCGTGAGACTAAAACTTATGAGAATACCAGTTATTATTCTGATGAAAGAAACAGCTGTTATATCAATTACAGTATTTATTGGGTATTACATGTATCAAAGTCCAACATTAATATAAAGTAATTAATTTATAAATCAACAAAGTTATTCTTTTGATTTCTACATTTAGAGAACAAATAATTTTGAAGAGTGCCATTGTTTGTACCAAATTCCTCAAAATGAATACATAAAAAAATAAATAAAACTGAAAGCTATTGTGCAGTTCTGTTTTCCCCAAGGTAATCTGTCAACAGCTGGCAGTTTGTTTACCAGAGATGATTTCACAGTTGTATGTTACATAATCATGACATTATGATCTCTTGATTGTTTTTAGAGTTAACACATTTTAAAAAGTCTGAAGTAATAGCGTAGCATTGTTATGACCTACATTGTTATACTTACTGACACTAGGTACATTTTAATTGTTCCTTTTTTCTCATTGTAAGTGATTTGTAAGTGTTTTCCAATCAAAGATGTTGATGTTATCTCATAATTTCTTACATAATAACAAGCATAACTGTTTTAAGAAAATCTTTTCATCATTTTCTGAAGTTTTTTTATAAATTTTTTTATATATTTCAGTTGCTGAAATGTTCTCAGTTATGGATTAAGTGTATATGTGTCTATGTGGAGTGTTCCACTGTGTTTCTTCCTTGGACATTTCCCAGATGAGCCTTTATTTTGAGAATGTGTAACTTACAATGACACTGCTTAGCACACTGGCATGTTAGCCATAGAAACCGGAGAGTGCAGTAGCATGAGGTTTGTCCGACTGAAATAATTAACAAGAATTGCCATGCTAACTGCTATGCTACCAAATGGGACCCAGTAAGAGTCTTGTTAACGAGTTATAACAGGTTGCTCAGTCATACAGGTCCATGTGTTGCCATTGTTTGGTTCACACAAGCTCACTCAATCTGTGAACTTGTGCTAAGCCTTTATTTGGCTGAAAACTGGCTTTAAGACTGTTAAATGTTGTGTGTGCATCTACGTGTGTGTATACATGTACTTTATGTGTGGGTGTGTGTGTGGCTTAGCCATCTGAACTTCTTAAGCACCACTTATTTCCAGCTCTTAAATGGATTTCACATCATTATGCTCATGCCCAGAGAACCCAGGCCCAAATCAACAAAAAGAGTTCACCCATTAAAATGCAACATTTCCATGGCTCTTAAGGCCCTCTTCCCTCATCATTAAAAAGGCTCTGACTCACACGCCACTGACTGACAGATTTGTGCAGCCCTCGGGTCACTGTCTTTGACACAAACATACACACACACACACTCAAAACCCTTCGGTCCAGGTCACAGACTTTACAAATAAACAATATATCCACAAAAAAGGCAATTTTTCTATTTTTATTGTGAACCCCTTTGAGGAACCACTGACCTTAACACTGACCAACACTCTCTGGAGAAAGGAAGACCCCAGAGGTGACATTATTAATACAGTCATTCTTCACAAAATGCCCAGTACTGCCACTATTTTGTGTGGAGACATACTTCAGCACAGATATGGGCCAGTTATACAGAACCAAACTGCCGAAAAGGGAAAGTTTACCATTTTGATAATATGTTCCATTGTACTTTTTCAATGCACTCTTGCAACTTTAGATTAACAGTCACTTTTCTGGGATCAGAGAGGCAAACCTTTCCAAACTTTCTGACAGAATAACGAACAGAATGAAAACATCTAGAATGTTTCCAGCCTTTTTGTTTCCCTCTTTCATTCTATTCTTTCTTCTCTCTGCTTTTCTGATTTGAGGATGAGTAGGAGTGTTCCCCTGAGTGTGTGCACGAGTGTGTGTGTGTATATATGCACGTACCAAGGGTTAGGGCTCTGTGGGGGTGTTAAAATGGGGCACCCTCCAAATCTTGCTCCACATCCCTTTGGCGAGTGAGCTGTCAGAAAGAGTTGGGGGAGTGATGTGTTGCCCCCATAACCCCTTTATCCCCTTTAGCGCCAACAGAGTCTCTCGATCCCTCGTCTTTCCTTCATTCTCTCCCTCCTTGGGCTTTAGTGTCTGTTTGGCTGTTTTTCTGCGTACAGATGCTTCATGCCCACTCAAAGCACCAGGCAAATGGCATTCTGGGGATTTACAGGCTTTGAAATTGGCTGTCAAACCATCACTGTGAAACATGGAGCCTTGGAAAAAATATGCCAAGAGAGTCACCCAAGTCTCTTGAGATAAGAATTCACTCAAGGCAGAAGAGGGATGAATTTGGGACCAGTGAAACTTTGACAAGGAAACATGTAAGAATATATGGTTGTATGTGTGTGACTTGAACATCAGTTTTTCATTCTCCACAGCCCTACTGCAGTGCAGGACAGTTTCCCTTGAGGAATGTAGAATGTGCATAAACAGAGCACCAAACATGACAGGATATTATCCTAACAGGCTCAAATGTGCACTTTAGAACTCTTATAAGTAGTTGCAGAGCATTGGCCATGTGGCCAAAGGGAAAACAGTCTGGATGGGAATATGCGGTCAACTTTGTGAACTTAACATTAGAATTTTTAACTTTCTTTGAGGACTTTTAGGTGTCTTGAATGACTTGTATGTAACACATAAAGTGTTTTACCTCATTTGAAAAGTCAACCCAATAAAACAGGAAAACCAATATTTCAGAGTCTTACATCACACAGCTATACATTACTGTGGAAATGTGCTTCCTTTTATGCATAAATTAATTTAAACTGTATATTTAGATTTCCTCTGCTGAAAAGACAAGCTTAGATCAGCATGCATTGGTCTAGGCTGGTTTATGGTGCGTTCACATTTGAAATTATATGAGCATGTTAGAAAATGTAATGTTATGCTGGTATGTGAGGATGGACCAGAATACAGAAGAAATGTAGTAGTTTGAAATCCAGTAAGAAAATACCTAATTCAGCTGAAGAGCTTTCAACAGCTGCTTATCTTAATCCTCATTCTTTATATCGTCGGACTGTGGGGGTTTCAGTTGATACAATGACACCTGGGATGGAGAGGTGCGGTGACACACGTGCGTTGTGTGCACATGTTAAGTTTGTACATTTGATTGATTTAAATCATACAGAGAAGATTTCACCTCTAAAGAACTAAATTGTGCCAAAAAATTACCAACAAAAAATGACTAAAACAGCAATTGTGAGTGGGGTGGCCAGGCTTCAGTCCATTGTGGTCATGGCCACCCCTAGCTCCATCACTGGTGAACTCAGGAATGTTAAAAGATTAATTCACCCAACAATGACAATTCAGTCTTTGTTTACTCACCCCTGCATTGTTATAACCCTAAATGACTTTGTGTTTTTCCTAACACAGAGGAAATCTGTCATACAAAGGCAGTTTATGGTGACTACCTCGTCAAGCTTCAAAAGAATGCACAAGTATAATTTTTAAGAAATTATTTCATGAGACTCATGAATGTTATGAAAGCATATGATGAGGTCTGGTGACAAACAAACCAAAATCTAATGTATTATTTAATGTAAATATGTATTATATAAATGTTCACTGATTGTTGATCTCCTATGCACGTTCATTATAGGGCATGAGAACAACAGTTCACACAGCCCCCTCGCGACATTGGGACATTCAAGCGCAAATTAATTTTGTTTATCTAAAAACAGTTCAGTCACAGTGATAGCGACAACAGAACACAACACAGCTGCACACAAAACAGAAAAAAATATTTTACCAAACATTTTCAATGATAATCAGAGTTTTATTATTTATAAGACTTTTGAATTATATTTGTATAGTTTTTTTTTAAGCTTGAAGAGGTAGTCACCATAAACTTCCATTGTATGACATCACTGAGCACAATATTTTTTCACTGTTTCTCCCTTTTTGTTAAGAAAAAGAAGTCATATAGGGTGTGACAGGGCGGAGGGTGGGTCCGCGTCGTGATTATACACACCTGGTCCCTTATCAGGCTAATTAAGCCTCCGAGAGGGATAAAGGCCGACTGCGGAAGGTGGTGCAAGGAGAAAGAGATTGTTTACGGTCAGATGACCATCATGTGTGTAAAGGGATTTAAGGGAAAGGAGGAGGCGAGAACCTGCTTGGCAATATAAATAATACTTTAATGAGAAACTTAAGCAAAAGACACAAACACACACATGACGGTCAGCTGACCGTAAACGATCTCTCTCTCCTCACACCACATTCTGCAGTCTGCCTTTATCCCTCTTGGAGGCTTAATTAGCCCGATCTTATGGTGTTTATCTCATCAACTGACTGCAAAGTTCAACATGTTGTGTCTATGCAACCCGGTATCACGCCGAGGCGTGAAATAGACACGCCGGTCCACTCGCGGATGCGTGTCTATTTCACGCTTTGCCTCCTCCAGGCGTGTACATGACACGCGCGCGTCTACGTAGAATACCGGCAGGGGGCGATCGTTTCCTCAACGCCAACAACTGTCCGCGCACCAAAGAGGAAGCGATATATCGCGTTCTCCAGTTCCGGTTAGCAGGATATATATTTTTGTACATAAATACACTTTTTAAATAAATATATATATATATATATATATATATATATATATATATATATATATATATATATATATATATATATATATATTTATTTATTTATTTACATCAGCACAAGATACTCGACAGCCCACACACACACACACACACACACACACATATAACAACGTTAGGCTACAGCAACGTTAGGATTTCTTCATGAAAGCAGCACTATAATGAACCTTTATTTGTCACATATGGTCACAAGTGAAAGTAACCGGCGAAATTGGCCGGCATCCCGCCCGCACGAACGTGCAACGCGACGACAACGGTATCGCTTCCTCTTTGGTGCGCGGAGAGTTGTTGGCGTTGAGGAAACGATCGCCCCCTGCCGGTATTCTATGTAGACGCGCGCGTGTCATGTACACGCCTGGAGGAGGCAAAGCGTGACACCGACACGCATCCGCGAGTGGACCGGCGTGTCTATTTCACGCCTCGGCGTGATATCGGGTTGGTCTATGTGAGGTCAACGATTGGAAGATGATCTTCAAAAGTGGGATGTCTGTAAAAGACAAGTCTCGTCATTACAGACACTCTTTTGCCTCGCAAATAAACATACACATTTTATAAACTCTTGAGACACAGTTGCATCCTCAAGTGTTTTTGCTATCAGGATTGCACCAGAGCTGCTCTGCCCCCACACAGTCCTGCAGCTAAACATGTGCTTATCACTGAGGAGCATTTGACTTAGTAAAAGCACTGCTTACCACACACATACACACACGTTCCTTTCGCTTACTCTTTTTTTATCTCTCCCAATGCTGGATAGGATGAATTAGAGATTTCTCGAATTAAAGAGGAATCTTACAGAGCACGAGGGCATCATTACTCATTTAGCAGAGCTTTGCAAAGTAGGGCAGCAGAAACATAGAAAGAACCCCAAAGTAAGGACTTCAGGCATCAAGAGAACACAGAAAATCCCAGACCTTCGTACCCCGATAGCGAGAGTTAGATGGACACCTGTGCTCCTTCTTTAAAAGCACAGTAAGAAAATATTCATACTTAAGAACTCACAGTTTAAAAGGCAGCCAACTTGAATGCCCATGTTTACCAAGAGTAGTGGTATTA
This sequence comes from Moxostoma hubbsi, assembly GCA_032164185.1. Lineage (NCBI taxonomy): Eukaryota > Metazoa > Chordata > Actinopteri > Cypriniformes > Catostomidae > Moxostoma > Moxostoma hubbsi. The sequence continues at coordinate 23,146,856 of JAVLUX010000025.1, forward strand.
AACAATAAAAAAACATAAACAGACACATCTCTGTGTGAAGATATACACACACCCACACTCATATATTTAGAAATAGGCTTTATATTGACCTTAGAAAGAGAAAACTACTCAGTAAAGATCAGTATAGAACATTTACATTCACATCGCTTGCAAAGAAAGATTAAATATGTGTCTTTGCAGTGACTGCTCTGTACAAAAAGGCAGGGCAACTAATTCAGCACACTTCCATTGACGTGTGTTGCATTGACGCAACAGGACAGCCTTACATTACAGGAATACAGACAACACATCCAAACAGAGTAAGGTTTATCTGGCTTTCCAGGCTCTGCTTTTAGTAGGACTGGGCGGTATGATGGTACAGTTCTGTATATAACAGACAATGGCAGAAATGTGTTGAAAGGAATACATTTAGCTGTACTATTAACAACATTTAAGGTATATTTTTGTGGCTATATGGGGGTAGAACTGCTTTATGTTACTTATATGTGAGAATGATAAAGAGACATACATAGGAGCTATGTTGAAGTAAAATTCTGTACCTATAAGCCAAAGTCAAAGGCACAAATGGACGAACATATGAACATAATTCATGTTTTACATGTATTCTATATAATTAATACTATTTTAGAAGTATGTGTAACCCTACTAATGCACTAAAGTAGTTATAAATGTAACTGAAAGTTAGTAACCATAATCTGATTACAAGAATTTAAAATGTATTGCATTACACTACTTTTTTGACAAAAAAGCAATTAGATTGTACTAACTTTTTACTCTGTGATCTGATTACACACATCACTGGTTACTAATGGGTGTTTGTTGCGGAGTTTAGTTTACGGTAACTGAGCAATGTTGCAACATGTCACAGTTTTGTGACTATGTACTGCATATCAGTTATTTTAAAACAGCTTTGAATGCGGCTCATTCATTTCATAATATATGCTAAACTTTGAGTCTTTCGTTTTAACTCAAGTGTTACATGTTGTTATCATAAGCTATTTAAGCTATTTTTAAGCTATTGTTAATCTAGACTTATCAGTTATTTGTAATTACAATAGTAATATATAATTACACAGTAATAGTCTTATCTTAAAAAAAATAAAAAAATTATATATATATATATATATATATATATATATATATACCAGAGCATGTGAGCTCAATATCCCACTCCACGTGTTACGATCCATACTGTCTTTTGTTCATGTACCTTTATTTTTAAGTTTCTGGCACCTTTTATGTTCGATATTGTCTTTTGTTTTATGCACTCTTATTTTGAAATCACTCTCATGTTCCTGTTTCCCAGTCTTGTCATGTCCTGTTTTCCCTCCATGTTAATTAGTCTGGTTTTCATTGGTTCATTGTTTGATTACTTTATTATCAGTTCTAGTTTTGTCATTGGTTTTAGTTAATTGCCTTTATTATCTTGTTTTGAGTTCTGTTTGTCCATTGGCTTTTGTTTCCCCTTGGTTTTGTATTTAAGCCCTCATGTTTACCTTGTCCTTTGTTGGTTATTGTTTGGTCAATGTTTGAAGTTTGATGATGTTCCTTGTTGCTCCTGCATTCTACCGTGTTCCTGCCCGTGCCCTCCTTGGATTATTCCCCGTGTATATATCTTGTGTTTGCACCTTTGTTTTCCCCTCGTGGATGTTTTGTTTGTTCCAGTGTTCACCGTTTGCTCGACCCCTTGCACCAACTAAATAAAGCTGTACCTGGATCCTCACTCCTTGTCTGCCTCCCCTCCGTTACAGAATAACCAACCACAATGGATCCAACAGCTTTCTTCGTGGAACTTTCTATGGCGAACCTAACCATCCGTGAGTTCACCTACTTCTTTTCCAACATGGCCAGCTACTCCAGTTGGAATGACCATGTGCTGAAGACCGTGTATAGGCTCGGTGTACCCATCCGCCCATGGGAGAACTTGCCGGAGACCGTGGATTGCACCTGGCAGGAGTATGTAGACCTAATCCTGGAGACTTACGCTGCTGGGGAGCCGCCTCTCTCGATTCCGGGCAGGGCTCCTGGGTGTCCCACGCCTGCCACGGCCAACGAGCCAACGCCCACACCTGCCACGGCCAACGAGCCAACGCCCACACCTGCCACGGCCAACGCGTTGCCAGCCTCGTCCGTCCCAGCGCCAGCGTTGCCAGCCTCGTCCGTCCCAGCGCCAGCGTTGCCAGCCTCGTCCGCCAGGAGGAGGAAGAGAAGAGGAAGGGCTTCCGCTCACCAGTCTCCGCCTTCCACGACCATCCAAGAGCCAGAGCCAGCGCCTGTAGCCTCGACCATCCAAGAGCCAGAGCCAGCGCCTGTAGCCTCGACCGTCCAAGAGCCAGAGCCAGCGCCTGTAGCCTCGACCGTCCAAGAGCCATAGCCAGCGCCTGTAGCCTCGGCCGTCCAAGAGCCAGAGCCAGCGCCTGTAGCCTCGGCCGTCCAAGAGCCAGAGCCAGCGCCTGTAGCCTCGGCCGTCCAAGAGCCAGAGCCAGCGCCTGTAGCCTCGGCCGTCAAAGAGCCAGAGCCAGCACCTGTAGCCTCGACCGTCCAAGAGCCTCCGCCTCCCGAGCTTCCCGGAGCTCCGCCTCCCGAGCTTCCCAGAGCTCCGCCTCCCGAGCGTCCCAGCGCTCCGCCTCCAGAGCCACCCAGCACTCCGCCTCTCGAGCCTCTGAGACCTCAGTCACCTGAGCCTTCCACGCCTCAGTCACATGAGCCTCCCAGGTTTCCGCCACTGAAGACCACCTTGGCTCCACCTCCCACGGCTCTGCCTGCGCCTGCTCCGCCTCCCACGCCTCTGCCTGCACCTGCTCCGCCTCCCACGGCTCCACCTCCAGACCCTTCCACGGTTCTGCCCGCTCCGCCCGCCAAGCCTCCAGAGCCCGCCAAGCCTCCAGAGCCTTCCAAGCCTCCAGAGCCTTCCAAGCCTCCACCTCCAGAACCAACCTGGTCTCCGCCTACCATGGCTCCGTCCCTGGAATCCCCCTGGTCTCCGCCTACCTTGGCTCCGTCCCTGGAGTCCCCTTGGTCTCCGCCTACCATGGCTCCGCCCCTGGAGTTCCCCTGGTCTCCGCCTACCATGGCTCCGCCCCTGGAGTCCTCCTTGACTCTGCCTACAGAGCCTTCCACGGCATCGCCCGCTTCCCCTGGTACTCCTCCCAGGCCTTCTGACCCTGTCCTGTGGCCTCCTCCCAGGCCTTCTGACCCTGTCCTGTGGCCTTCCCCTAGGCCTTCTGACCCTGTCCCAGTCCTGTGGCCTCCTCCCAGTCCTTCTGACCCCATCCTGTGGCCTCCTCCCAGGCCTTCTGACCCTGTCCCATGGCCTTCCTCTAAGCCTCCTGACCCTGTCCTAGCCCTGTGGCCTTCCTCTAAGCCTCCTGACCCTGTCCTAGCCCTGTGGTCATCCCCTAGACCTCCTGACCCTGTCCCAGTCCTGTGGCCATCCCCTTGGCCTCCTGACCCTGTCCCAGTCCTGTGGCCATCCCCTTGGCCTCCTGACCCTGTCCCAGTCCTGTGGCCTTCTCCTAGGCCTCCTGACCCTGTCCCAGTCCTGTGGCTTTCTCCTAGGCCTCCTGACCCTGTCCCAGTCCTGTGGCCTTCTCCTTGGCCTCCTGACCCAGTCCCTGCCCTATGGCTGCCTCCCTGGCCTTCTGACCCGGTCCCTGCCCTACGGCTACCAACCAGGCCCCCCGACCCAGTCCCGATCCTGCAGCTGCCTCCCTGGCCTCCTGTTCCTGTTTCCCAGTCTTGTCATGTCCTGTTTTCCCTCCATGTTCATGTGTCTGGTTTTCATTGGTTCATTGTTTGATTACTTTATTATCAGTTCTAGTTTTGTCATTGGTTTTAGTTAATTGCCTTTATTATCTTGTTTTGAGTTCTGTTTGTCCATTGGCTTTTGTTTCCCCTTGGTTTTGTATTTAAGCCCTCATGTTTACCTTGTCCTTTGTTGGTTATTGTTTGGTCAATGTTTGAAGTTTGATGATGTTCCTTGTTGCTCCTGCATTCTACCGTGTTCCTGCCCGTGCCCTCCTTGGATTATTCCCCGTGTATATATCTTGTGTTTGCACCTTTGTTTTCCCCTCGTGGATGTTTTGTTTGTTCCAGTGTTCACCGTTTGCTCGACCCCTTGCACCAACTAAATAAAGCTGTACCTGGATCCTCACTCCTTGTCTGCCTCCCCTCCGTTACACCATGCACGTGCGCTCCGCTGTTCATGGCCCAAGCAGACGCTCTGCTCAAGTACCGCTCATGCTCATTGGTAAAAAAAAGAGTTCACTTAAATCCTGCTCCGACATTAAATTTCTCTGTAGTATATTTGGTTCCAAACACGCACACAGGGGGGTAGCTACAGTGGCCCAAGCAACTGCCCTTTTGCTAAAATGGGCTGAGGTGCCCCTCTGGGTGAAATATAGACTATAGGCCAACTTTTATTAAATTATCAAATGATTAGTAACAAACACATCTGAAATTATGTGATTGTATTGTTGTGTTTTTGTATATAAAATCTAGCTGTTTATTTTGGACCGGTTTACAACTGCTATTAGATAATCGGGACAACCAGAACCTTATCATTTGTAATCAGTCAAATATTTCTATGTTAGCACATATATCATTGAACATCTTAAAATAATGTCTTAAAACATTTCAGATCTAAATTACCTCTATTTACTTTAAACAAGTCATCACACATGCCTCTACAAGTGATAAAACATATGCGTTGGCACGGAAACTCGCACACGCACACAAATTTGCGCTTTTCAGTTTAAACTGGAACCGAGAGACACATTCGACCCAGACAACTAGAATCTTTTCAACGTTAAAATTTCTTCTAGTCCTTTATGGCAGTAATGAAAAGATGGACTGATACCAAAAAAAAATATTTCAGGTAAAAGTGAAATTCATCATTGTTTGTTTGAATGAGTGTACTGTAGATTTGATACATTAACATGTTTCTGATTTAATGCTATTAGACTTTGGGTCTGTAAATTAAAATGAGTAATTTCTCAGACTAATTTTGTGTTCAGTTTTAAAGGGTGTATTGTTATCCAGAAAGCAGCAGTGAATGTATTTCTCTTTTTCAGTGTTGTTGCTTTATTAATATTCCCTACAATTTTATATGTACGAATCATATACAATCTAAAGGACTGTTGTTATTTATATAATAATTATTATATTAGTAATTACCATATTTATACCCTTTGTATTTTTTTGATATTTATAAAGCATTATAAAGTGAATCTGGACTTTATTTGCTTCAAACTATCATGTCTTGTGTATGCACTCTTTATTTGTACAGCAAGGTTTAACCATGGATTTAAGAAATAAAAACTATATATATATATATATATATATATATATATATATATATATATATTAGATGAAATTATGTTTAATGATCCTAAAACAAATAAAAATGATTTATTTCACAAATTACAATTTTTTTTCTGATGTACAATAATTTAGAGCTTTTTCTCTGCGTGAATACAGCAAGCAATGTCAGTTGATGTTATCTGCAGCCAATAATCTAGAATCATCTTTTTACGTTTCACTTCTTGTTAAGGTGTGGATTTGGCTTTGGAAAGTAGAATGATGAAAGATCAGATGAAAGCAGAATGCTCCACATGTTTATTGGTTTTCTGTGTGTGTAAGCCAGAATTCAAGGCAAAATGCTTTACCAATATACATATTCAATTGAGGGTGCTCTAACGTTCACAACCCAACAGAACCAGGCTTGCATCTAGCTGGCAGCTGCATTAACATGATGGCAAAACAACAAGATACATTACTTATCTATTAATTTATTATCGAATAGTAGTTTAGAGTACCATCACATAGCACATCCTTATGCTCTCTGGAAATGTGCCGCATACAATTCCAAAAGGAATTTTGGCTAATTCTCACAGTATCTCCACACTCTCTTTCGATTTCTTCGTTCTTAGCTTTGATTAATACTTTGCATTTATTGGGGTTATAAGTTTTGCAACTTCACTAAAACAGTGTTAGAACTCCATAACATCAGGCCTATTGCTTATTTAGCAGATTCTCAAACCAGCATATCACGAAGCGCATTCTGGATTGAGCAAGCGGCACTGAGCGGCCTGAGAGAGTGGAGCGGTATCTTCAAAAAGGCGCTCTCCGGTCAGGTGGAATTATCACCGCTCAACGCACCTTGCTCACTCCGCTCCGCTCACATGCTCTGATATATACCATGAAATACCATGAAATTAAGATTTTGCTCATACCACTTTGACCTAACCCTGGCTCATGGTGATGTGACCTGCTGAATTTGTGATGTGAGAATTCGAGACCACAGAAATGGATTGTACTGTCTTCCTCTCAGCGACGTCCAGATACTGTCTGTGTGTGGTATAACTAATGTCTAAAGCAGCTCATGGATCACACAACACAATAGCTATTCTGTGATAGAGTAATCGATTTAAAAATGTGAGACAACTGAAGACTGAGAATCCAGGAATGTTTGTGTGTAAGCAGACAGGAATGAGAGATGGAGAAAGAGAGAGAGAGAGAGAGAGAGAGAGAGAGAGAGACAGGGAGAGAAATGTAGAGCTCTAAGGGCTGATAGTATGACATGCATAAGTTTGTATATTTGTGTAGCAGTGCATTACACAAATTGCAATCCATAATGACAGTCATTGTATTTTGTTTCTTGTTGATGTGCTGTTTGAATAATTGCTGCTGTGGTTTTGCAAATTAGTTAACCCAGTAGTCGTTTCAGTTCATACATGTTTAAAAGTGTCACTCTCTCACTGATCAAATTTTAATGGTACTTTCCGTAAAGCATATTTTTTTGGCTTTCTTTTGCTATTTAAAAAAATTGGGGTCCCTTCTAGTAACCATGAAATGTCACATTTTTTGAATGATGGCCTTTTATTTTGTTATGTCCTTGGGTCTCTTATTCTGAAAATTGTCTCGGGTTACTTGAGTGTAACCCTTGTTCCCTGAAAAAAGCAGAAAGAGATGCTGCGCTGAGAAAAGCGCTTTGGGAACATCTTTAGGTGTGACCAGCTGTGAATATGTGTGCAACACGTCAATGAACATTGACCGAAATTTATAGCCTCTGCCGGTGTAATCATTGGATGCACCTGGGACAGGGCTATAAATAGATGTGTCACAGGAGCATCATCAGGTATTTTGTCTGAAGATCAGTCCTGGGGGATCCCAGTGTGGCAGTGAAGCGCAGCATCTCGTTCCACTTTTTTCAGGGAACAATGGTTACACTCAAGTAACCCGAGACGTTCCGTTTACAAAAAGCTTCTCTTATGATGCTGTGCTGAGAAAAGTGCTTTTGGGGACGAGAATACCCACGCTGCCGCACTGTGGCTGTCCGGACCACCTACGGTTTTGTAGTGTGCTCACAAGAACGTGAGAGGTCTAAGACACAAGCTTGAGATGTCGACTCGAGGACATAAGAGCGCAGAGTGGCATGAACATCCAAACTATAGAATCGAATTAATGTGTGCAGAGAGGACCAGCCTGCTGCATCACAAACATGCTGCAGAGGGGAACCTCTAGCCAAGGCTTCAGAGGAAGCGACCCCTCTGGTAGAGTGAGCCCTGATGCCTACTGGCGAAGCTTGACCGCACGCCTTGTAGGCCAGGGCAATAGCGTCCCTCACCCAAAGTGACATAGTCTGCTTGGTGGTGGCCACCCCCTGTTGCAGCCCCCATGGCAAACTAATAGTTGCCCTGACTTACACCATTGGCTAGTGTGGTGGACATAAGTCTGAAGGGACAAAGTCTGTGAAGTCTTTCCTGTGTTGCAAATGGCGGGGAGCAGAAGGCTTCTAGAGTGACTGGATATAAGGTCGAGAAAAGCACCTTAGGCAGGTAGCCAGGATGAGGGTACAAAATTGCTTTGGTCATTCCTGGGGCAAACTCTAAACAGGCTGGCAAGACAGATGGAGCCTGTAGGTCCCCAATTCTCTTTAGAGAGATAATCGCCATAAGAAAGACCATCTTGAGAGTCAGAAGTCTGTCAGACGCTGACTCTAGAGGTTCAAAGTGGGTCTCAACCAGACCCTCAAGGACTATTGCTAAGTCCCATGTAGGGGTCTTGTTCATAGCAGGAGGCCTAAGTCACCTAGCTCCATGAATGAAGCGAGCGAGTAGAGGATGTCTCCCCAATGTCTCCCGGGAGCAGAGAAACTGGAGGAAACGCATACAGGCGCATTCTGGGCCATGTATGCGCCATCGTGTCCAGACCCGGGGGGGGGGGGCTGGGTGACTTAGAGAGAAGTAGAGGGGACATTGCGCTTTCTGAGAAGAGGCGAAGAGGTCCACTTCTGTCCTGTAAAATCTCACCCAGACTTGTTCCACTACTTCGGGGTGGAGTTTTCACTCCCCCGTAGGTATTTTCTGTCTGGACAGTAAATCTACTCCCACATATGGGCATCCAGGGATCTAAACTGCCCTGAGTGACAGGAGCTTATCACACAAACATGAAACGCGCCATTCATACGCTAACGTGCTGAGATGATCAAAAACGTACAAGCCCCCCACTGTGAGGTTTAATGTAAACACATTTTTTCATTCATTTTTCTGCGCATTTGCAATGATACACAAGTGAGAAACCTCCAGGATTGTAAGGAAGAGTAAACATTTTCCTCAGAAGAAGAGCGGGATTCCGATGAACATTTGTATTTTGAAGAGAGACTTGATCCAGCCGAGGATACATTTTCAGATGAGTAAGCCATTTAGTTTTCATTAGTTGACATGATATTTTATATAACCATGTACATATTTTACTAGTGGGACTGTTTCCAGACTTGCCAGCCAGGATTCAGAGTATTGACATTTGAAATATGTCCTAATAAGCAAGTTTTAGTTACATTTAAATGCTGTTTCGGCTAAAGCAGGTATTGTAAGCTGTATGATATAAATATGATATGTAATATGATATAAAAATAATATGAATGTTTAGATTATATTTTATCTAGTGTTTATAATGCCTCATTATCATCAACAAAGGACCAGCTGGGAATGGAGAGAGAGTGAGCGAAAGGGATGAACCCGTCTCTTGCTCCTCAGCCAGATCCATGCGAGAGCCACATGAATGAAGTGTGGGCGCTGACTCCCGGAAGTAAGCAAGGCGAGCACGAAGCATTTTGCCCGAAAGCAGATCGCAACGCTCGCACCCGTCCTGCCCCAATGCGAGAGCAGCATGCTCTACCCCCAAACAAACAAAGCAAAACTGATGCGTGTCCCTCTCGGCCATAGAGTGGAGACAGGGACACATCGTTTGCCATTACTTTCTGTCATATTTTCTTTTATCTGTTAATTTTTTCCCGCATTTATTTTTTTAAAAGCAACAAAGAAAAAAGAGAAAAGGTCTTCTGCGAATTGCCAAACCAATTCTAACTCCTAACAGAGGAAAGAAAGTACTGACAGGCTCGTGAATGCACACACACACAGAGTGATCTGAAGACAAAAGATCTGATGATGCTCCTGTGACGCATCTATTTATAGCCAAGCCCCAGGTGCGTCCAATGATTACACCGGCAGAGGCTATACATTTCGGTCAATGTTCATTGACGTGTTGCACACATATTCACAGCTGGTCACACCTAAAGTTGTTCCCAAAGCGCTTTTCTCAGCGCAGCATCATAAGTGAAGCTTTTTGTAAAGGGAAACCTTGTGTTTTTCATGTTGATGATTGTGCTTTTGTTTTTATTTTATGTAAAAGCCTAATCAGGGACGGGGAATGCAAATTAGCTTTATGCTATATGCCCTATGTACACGGCATCGGTTGTCTGTGTGTAAAAATGCCTAGTGTATTGTCCCTGTTAAATAAACAAATAAAATACAAATAAAATATCACAGACCCCATTGTAGCATACTGTTGCATAACTTTTGTGAATAAACTTGCAAATAGATTTGTGTCACTGTTTTATAGTGGGATGTCATTCAAAAACACCTTGGTTTGTTGGGTTACTACAGTGAGAGCCGGGTGTGTTGTGTTGTCTAAAAAAAGTTGCATTTTATGTGAACAATTACATTTTGTGTATACTTTTTCCCCCTCTTAGGTAATAGGATTGGAAACCTTTTGCCATTTCATAATTTAACTTATACTGTATAGGTTTTGTATTCTCAGGATAGGGAACTTTGGAAAGAGATGCATCTTTATATAACGTTTGCATTAAGGATGACTTTATGGATGAAGTTGCTCATCAACTTTTTACTGCCCTTAAAATCCACCATGCCTTTCTTCTTGTCTGTCAACAAATTCAAAATAAATTTGAGTGAATTTTAAGTAAGTCAACATCCCTCACAGTTCCCATTTTCTGTTCTTTGATGCAGCTGAGCAAATAAACAGGTGTGTATGTGCCTTTATAGTATCTCTGTCTCTCTATCTCTCTTTTCCTTTCTCCCTCTCTGGGGTATACAGGAGTGAGGGCTGTCATGGAGATCTAAGCGTGTTCTTGCATTTCAAACCAAATAATAACACTCTTTTTACTGAGATCCAAAGCCCTGATGTATGGGATTTTTGAGGGAAAGCAAATATTTCTGTGGTGTTGCAAACACATGTCTAAATTCAATCTGAATTTATTCACAAATGCAATCTGTGTTACAAGTGAAATCAAGTTATGAAATCGAATGAGTGAGACTAGCACCTCACCATCAGCAAACTTTGAGAGTTTAAATTACTTTAGAGATGATAAGAGAAAATCTGTCAATATTTACAGTATTTGGTGGATGTTTTAAGAACACTAAAATCACTATAAACCACCATTTACCTCACTTCATCGGTGGGGTTTAGCAAGAGGTTTTTCTTATAGGTGTCACCAAAAATAAGTGAGAGAGAGGAATGTACCTACACAAAAGTATATGTGCTACACAAAAGTAAATATGGAATAAAGTATTTTCTGTCTACACAAAAGCTTAAAGGAATAGTTTATCCAAAAACATAAACTTACTGGCAAAACTTACTCTAACATACAAATATGTGCTGAAATCAAATATGGTGGTTACATGGATACATTAAACCTAATTGGTTATTGTGATATAGCTTCATGATGTTTAGTCACATAACACAATTAGAACCAGTTAGTTTTAACGTAATAAACGTAGCAACACGACATGTTGTTTCATCAGTTCCAGAACCCTAGGCTCAGACACATTATGCAGAGTCATTGACAAGCGACATCTATCGAATCCTGCATTGAAACCAGGAAGTAATTGCATTCACATTTGTCAAGGAACACAAAACTTGATAAGATGTTGGTTAATGGAGAAAAATAACCTTAGCTGAAACCAGGCTCACTGTGGGGGCTAGTTCCTCTCTGGCTAACCAGCATGAATATAATGCCAGTGTTAGTTATTTGTGTGCAGTGCAGGTCATGGTTTAAAATTAGTAAACTAAGTGTTAAGGGCTAGTGTTTATACAAAGATTTTGTAAGAACTGTAAGATTAATGACTAATGCGTTTGAAGTTCAGCCTGGATTAACTGCAGAATTTCACATAGATGCCATTGTCCTTTGTTAGTTGGTCATTGAAGGCTTTTGTGTAGTCCATCATTAGATCAAGGTGATGCAGGCAGAGATCAGTGAGGTGAATCTCTGTTCAATCGGCAGGTTATTTCTGTGAGGTCTATCCTAATTCTAAGGTACAGGCAGTGGCAAGGTTCAGGCATATGAAGTATCCCATGTCTTATGTTTGGAGTTGGCATCATTTCATCCCCTGAAATCCATCGTGATAGACTGTAGTGTATCTGGCTGGCACTGGCTGCATTTAGTTGTCATCACTCAGAGACACATAGCAGTGGAGTTCGACACCAAGAAGGAACTGAGCTGGATCTGGACGGCTCTGGTAACCTCGAGATATGAATCCCGAGTTTGAGTCAGCCAAACAAATAGAATAACATTAGCGTAGATGCCATACAATTTTTGCAGAGTTACAGAGCATGATAAATGTTTCTGGTTCCGACAGACCTAACTAAAGCAGCCTAATTATTAGATGATGGATAAATTAGGTGTATGCTTTGAAAAGTAGATGAGTCGTTAGTCTAGACTTAAACTGAGGTGAGTGTGTTTGCGCCCCAAACAGTATTAGGGAGAATATTCCACCATTTAGGAGCCAAATAGGTAAATGACCTACCTCATCTTTTGGATTTTTATGTTCTAGGAACTATTAACAGGCCTAAATTTTGCAATTGTACTGAACATGATGGAATATAGTGTGGTAGAAGGTCACTTGAATACTGTGGAGCTAGGCCATTTAAAGCTTTGTACGTAGTTAAGAACATTTTAAAATGAATATGAAATTTAACAGGTAGCCAATGTAACAATGATAAAATGGGGCTAATATGATCATATTTCTTCGATCTACTCAGCATTCTGAACCAATTGAAGTTTATTTATTGCACTTGCAGGACATCCTCCCAGTAATGCATTACGATAATCAAGTCTTGAGGTCATGAACGCATTAATTAGGTTTTCAGGATCAGCAGCAGAGAGCATGTGTTGTAACTTAATGTAACGGGTCATGTTACTTATAATTTAGTTTTTCCCTTTTGGACCAATTAGCAATTAAGAAAACCACTAAGCTCAGCTATGGAGGTAGAGGATAATTGCTGAGGTATGACAGGAGACCAAAATTAAGGTAAGCATTTAATAATTATTTTAATAAAATGTTCCCTTAAACATTTACCACATACCACATACTCATACAGTGAAATATAACACAGATTTGTTCAAATCACTGTCTGCAAGTGTTGTTTAATTTCAAATGTCACGTATGATTACGGCAAGTTCTAATTTCAAAGTTCAACTTGATCACTGATATCAGTTTCTTCTTATACTTATCTCATTTCCAAATTCCATATATGAAGAACCACAGTCTCTATCCAAGAATTATTTTACCTGCAAGGAAAAGAGGAAATCAAGATACTGTTTTGGTCCTGTGAGATGACTTTTCTTCTTTCTTGTCCAGTATCCAGTATTTAGATTGGCTCGCCATCAAGTCTGACATTTAAAATAACTGACATTTCAAAAGGCCAGAAATGCATACATATACTGCATTTAGTCAACTATAACATCACATTCACATTCAGCGGACTCCCAAGATGGCACCAGTGTGCTTGTCAGCAGGCTGCCATCCTGTGTTTACATTTCATGTATTGTTTATATTCACTCTGTTACATTGTCTGTTTGCACAAGGAATTACCTTGCTCTTAGTTTACGTTCGCAAGTTCCTTTTCAATATTCAACACTATATGGCAGATCTCTGGAGTTGGAATCCCTGAGGCCAAAATGCTTCTGATCCTCTGGATTTTATATTGCTACTGGCGGATATCTGCTGCATTCCGGACTGCTCTTTGTATAAAATTGGTCTCCTCGTTCAACTCAGTATGCACTGAGATTCTGGACGTTGTAGCTCCTTATAAATGTCACACTCCTAAACCCAGGGTACAACCCTGGTTAAACGAACATACTCAGGTGCTCAGACAGAAATGGAGGAAAGCAAAATGAAACTGGAAAAAAAGTTCATATGAAATTTTGCATGATTGAATATCAACGTTCTGTCAAGGCATCTAAACATAAGTTTTTCTCTCATTTAATTTCAAGAAATTCACATAACCCTAAAGTTTTATTTAGTACAATGAATGCAGTATTAAAACCTACAGCTATCACATTTCCTGAAGCTAATTCGAGAGATTGCGATAGTTTTCTACAGTTTTTCATTTCTAAGATTGATGTCATTAAATCTGGCATCACTACTCCTGATTTAGTTCCTTTAATTTCTCTATTGTGTGTTTGATTCACCTTTCAATGTTTGAATCTGTATCTCTTTTTTATTTAGTATATGTGATTTGGCACATGAAGCTTGCGGGCTGTTCACTGGATGTTGTTCCCACTCACATTTTTAGAGAGGTTTTAGACATTTTGGGACCTAGTCTCTTGTCAACAATACATAGCAGTCTTATTAATGGCGTTGTGCCATCCTGTTTTAAAAAAGCTATTTCGCAACCTCTGCTTAAAAAGTCGAGTCACGCTTCATCAGATTAAAAAAAATTATCTTCCTATTTTCAAACTGTAATTTTTGTCTAAAGTCCTGGAAAAGGTTGTTTTCAATCAACTTTCAGGATTCTTGCAGAGAAATTGAATTTTGGATAAATATCAGTCAGGTTTTAAAGTCAAACATAGCACAGAATCTAATTTTGATATTTGATAGATACAGTCTATGTTTCAGAACTACAAAATTGATTATGATTTTTATGCAGATGATATTCAGTGCTATCTTCCTTTGAAATCCACTGATAATTCTGCAATACAATCTTTGCTGGGTTGTCTCAAAGATATTAAAAGATGTATGGCAGCTAATTCTCTCCAGGCAAATGATTCTAAGACAGAAGTTTTATTTTTTGGCAAAGCTGATCCTTTTAATAAGTTGACTAAACATTTTTGGCCTTTGGCCTTTAATCTTCATACAGAGGCATGCAACCTTGTCATCTTTGGCTCTCATTTAAAATTCGATAAACAAATAAAGGCTGTGTTAGAAGTGTTTTTTTTTTTTAACTCAAAATTAATACCTTTTTTGTTTTCAAATGATCTGGAGATTGTAATTCATGCTTTTATCTCTTCTAGACTTGATTATTGTAATGCACTGTATTTAGGTGTATCTCAAGCATCACTATATTGTCTTCAGACTTTGCGAAATGTAGCTGCAAGGCTCCTGACTGGAACTAGGAAATATGATAGTGTTTATCCGGTCCTGGCTTCTATGCACTGGTTACCTGTCTCATACAGGATTCAGTTTAAGGTTTTAATATTGGTATATAAAGGCCTCCATGGACTGGCACCACTTTATATTTCTGAAATCTAATCTAAAGACCCACCTTTATTGTAACATATTGTGCAGTATCATCTTATGGTGTTATTTTATTTTATTTATACAATTTATTACATGTTGGTCAGTTTTGTACAGCACTTTGGTCAACATTTGTTGATTTTAAGTGTGCTATAGAAATAAACTTTGATTGATTAATTTATATTTATGCATTTGGCAGATGCTTTTATCCAAAGCGACTTACAGTGCCCTTATTACAGGGACAGTCCCCCTGGAGCAACCTGGATTTAAGTGCCTTGCTCAAGGACACAATGGTGGTGGCTGTGGGGATCGAACCGACAACCTTCAGCTTAACAGTTTAGTGCTTTAGCCCACTACGCAGATATGTCAGCAGATATGCAGATTGCAAGAGACCAGAGAAGATAGAATCAATTAATGGTGGTGCCATTAATTGATTCTATCTTCTCTGGTCTCTTGCAATCTGCATATCTGCTGACTCAATAAGTAGGCGGGCTCTATCACACAACATTCTGATTGGTTAAGGCACTAACTCACTTAATAATTAGAAATTATTTTCATCACAAATTTTATTTTATGAGATATAGTCAATAGCATCACCAATCATAAAGTTATTTATTTTTATTTGTCAGCCTCATTAATTTATATTAATATATATATATATTCTTTTTAACCCTCAATTAGTCTGGGTTACATCCTCCCCCCCTAAAAGGTACATGTGACGTGACACAATTTAGAGTGACTCAACACTTTACACATCATGCGATGGGGATATTTCAGGTAAACCATTCAGACTTTCAATGCCACCTAATGCATTAACAAAAGAAGTGTTTAATGCTTGAAACAAGGACAGTACTACATGTATCAGAGGGTTTCCAAGTTGCAAATAGGTTAAGTATTTTAGGTTTCTCTCATCGTCAAGCAGATTTTTTGAGGAAGTCTCATGAAAACTAAGTTTTGGTTGTTTTCACTACATAAATTTTCAGCATTTCCTTCATCATTAGCTGATGTTTTACCAGGGAGATATCTTGCCTCAAAGTTTTCTGGAACATTAGGTAAGAATTCCATTGGAACTTCAACAGGTGAGTGTTCTTCTACAGCTCTGGCTCTGGAACATCTACAGGTAAGACATTACTCTGATCCTTCTGAGATAATTCGTCTGATAAAGATGAATTAACAAACTCAATGATAAGAGAACATTCCTTTGGATCATTTTGCTTAAGGATTTAGTGAACAGTTGTAAACCTTGTCTCCTTGACTGGATAATTACTACATATTGGATCAGGAATTTCATCAGCTTTCTCAGGAACAGAATCCACACCGTCAAGGTTTTGTGAATCAGGATTCAGCCGAGTTCTGCGCCTTGCAGTAGATGTAATCACAGCTAGGTTTGAGATTTCAGAAACTGGTAGGAACCCACAAGGAAGCAAGAGATCTCTATGGAGAGTGCGAAGCGGACTGTCCTTTGTCTGTTGACTGACTGTGTAAACCAGTAGATCGCTGCTTGTTTCAAAACTAAATAGATTTCAGATTCCCATCTGTCTGCCAACTTGTGTTTTCTGCAGATACAGACATTCCTTACTAACACACAATCTCCTACTTCCAAGGAAGGATTCGTCACACATTTGTCAAAACATATTTTGTTCTTTTCTGCCATTTTCTGTGCATTTCGCGAAGCGACTTCATAACTTTCTTTCAGATGAGACTTAAAATGTTGAACATATTGCGAATGAGATATTTGCGAACTGTCTTTACCAGGTAATCCAAAAGCAAGATCAAGTGGCAACCGAGGTTGATGCCCAATCATCAGTTCATTTGGAGAAAATCCTGTGGCTTTATGCTTGGTGCAGTTATATGATTGGACCAATGGTTTAACAAAATCCTTACAATGACTTTTGTCTTTTTCTTCCAATTGGGTATGTTTAACAAAGTCTGGTTATCCTGTTAATATGCACAGCCTTTTTGAGCACAATTCATGAAAATTACATACCTGAACTTAAATGGTGGTATTTACTGGACCCTTTGGAGTATGGACACAGTTGTAGTATCTTTTGAAAGAAGACACTTCAAGCTTTATTTTCCAAGTTTCCGAATTAATATATGTTGCTATTTTTTAAAGTTAGAGAAGTTGAAGTTTATAGTAATGGAAATATTTTGTTCTGAACATGTTTTTATAATCTAAAAACAATAATAAAAGTACAAAGACAACCCAGAAATACAATGTCCTCAAAGCCACAAGTCTAAAGAAGTTATGTTTCAAATTTGAAGATGATCTAACAAAAAATTTGGTTCCTGCAAGCTTTTCTCTCTGTAAAATTACAGGCGGTGTACAGAGTAAAATTAAGGCTCCGCCTTTCAAGACGGCACAAAATCTGACTGCACTGCTTGGCTATTATGAATAAAACTATGCCCCATTTTTAAAAATAGACTTTGGAGATTGTCTAATTTTGTTTATGAGACTCTAATATGTAAGAGCATACAGTTTTACAACATGAACACTGCTCAGATTGCACAGTTTGTTGAAGAACGATGACGAAGTTTAATTCTTTGAGGCGAGATCTCATTTAAACAATGAAGAATATACTCAATATTTCTCAGATTTATCCCTTACATGGACAACAAGTGCTATTGGATGTTTTTCAATGAATGCTTGTCATGGACAATTGACCCAAGTGTGGCGAACTGGATTCATCTGGTGATCACATTTTCATAAAAAAGGTATGAAGTCCCGTTTTGATATTGCATGTTTTCATTTGTACTCCTGACACAAATAACTAAATTGCTGTTTCTGGAGCATTGCTATTGTGAAACAGAGATCGGATATCAATGTTAAACCCTTAGTCCTTTGAAAAATGTATAATTTGTTAACATTAATTACATTTAAAGATGGTAAATTCTATATGAAATGTAAGCAGAGTGACGTCACTACCGCATGCAGGCAATTGCGTATCAACAGGTTAAAACGCTCAACAGAATTCCCTCGAGGGTGATATGGCGTTGCACAAAGTTCCTTGATGGTAAGTGACTCAAAGTCTGGTCCTTGGTCACTGTGTAACCATTCAGAGAAACCATAATGCACAATTAATTGATTCCACAAGCATTTTGCAACTGTTCTGGCTTTCTGATTTGGTGTTGGTATGGCCACAGCATACTTAGTAAAACAATCAGTAATCACCAAGATATCCTGAGTGTTGCTCTTGTCATGTTCAAAAGAAAGAAAATTCATACAGACAAGCTATAAGGGTCTTGTGGCTTGGATGTTCACTAAAGTCGCACTTTTCTGTGGCAAAGTTTTCCTGCGGACACATCGACTACAGGTGTTAACATTTTGCTCTAAGTCAGCTATCCTTGGCCAATCAAATCTGGAATGGATTCTGACCCATTTGATCATGTAGGTTGCTCACAGCAAAAGCTCTTAGATCTTCTGGCAACACCAAGTGGTCTACATCTCATCGTCACCTAAATATAACTCTAAACTTCAACTCAAGATGATCCCATTCTCGTAAGTAGAAGGGAAGATCTGGAAATTTCTTCCTCAACACAGTTGGAGGTGTCTCACCTGATTTCAGGTACATTATTTCCTCACGAATGACTGGATCAGATCTCTGCTTTTCAACTAAATCTTCCTTCTTCAAGTGAGGTGTAGTAGATAACCTACTCAAGTGCTTTTCTTGCTCATAATAATCAGGTACTGCAGCCGGGTGAATTGCAAGAGACTCAACTAAGATGACACCAGAATCATCAATATGTTGGACAAAATGTTTCTCGCAGATGGCGCTGACTATATAATTATCAGTGCTCTGAGAGTTCTCAGCACATGTGGTATGGTGCTGCACAAAATTCTGGATCCTCTCATACTCTTTTGATGACAATTGATCTTTCAAAAACTCTTCCAAAATACAACATAAATCATACATATGAACATAAAAAAATTAAGAAACTTGTTTTTCTTACAAAAGAAATATCATGTTCTTATTTAAACATTAAACTCAACATACATACATAAAATGAACTCACCACATCCAGCCCTGTAACATTTTCATCAATACAGATGTGTGATTAACCTATCAATCATCACAGGTACAAAACAGAATTCACTCAATGTCTTCTGACTTTCAACTAACTTGAAGAGCTTTGAAACTATTTTAACTACTAAGATTTACTCAGTTATTTCTCTTTTATTAAGAACTAAATGCTAGCTATTCTCTTTCCACCTTCTCTTGTCTCCACAATCTGCATATAATTATGACTCAGCAAGGCAGGCTGTGTCGCACAACATTCTGATTGGTTAAGGCACTAACTCACTAAATAATTAGAAATTATTTTCATCACACATTTTATTATATGAGATGTGTTTGATAACATCATCGATTAGTCTGGGTTATATCAGCAATATTTCTGAGGAGGAAGATTGCTGTTCTACAAACATTGTTTTGATTTGATTTTTAAAGGACAACATTTCTGAGTAGCAAGGTGTTAGGTTAGCTAGTTTTTAAATCAAGTAGCTTTTCAGAAGCAAAGATATATTTTTGATTAGGTAGCGGTGTAGCATTGAGAAAATCACACCAGTGTTTACTATCACCAGTTCTGAATCAGAAGATGTCTGACTCACAAATGAATCATCTCGGGTTACTTGAGTGTAACCCTTGATCCCTGATAAAAGCGGAATGAGATGCTGTGTTGAAAAAGTGCTTTGGGAATAAATTTAGGTGTGACCAGCTGTGAATATGTGTGCAACACATCAATGAACATTGACCGGAATTTACAGCCTCCGCTGGTGTAATCATTGGATGCACCTGGAGCAAGGCTATAAATAGATGCGTCACTGGAGCATCGTCAGGTATTTTGTCTGAAGAGCAGTCCTGGGGCATCCCAGTGCGGCAATGAACCGCAGCATCTCGTTCCACTTTTATCAGGAAACAAGGGTTACACTCAAGTAACCCAAGACATTCCCTTTCAAAAAGCTACACTTATGATGCTGCACTGAAAAAGCCCTTTGGGAACGAAAATACCCATGCCACTGCACTGTGGCTGTCCGGACCCCCTACGGTAGTGTAGTGTGCTCACAAGAGCGCAAGAGTTCTCAGACATGAGCTTGAGATGTCGACTCAAGGACATAAGAGCCCGGAGTGGCATGAACATCCAAACTGCAGAATCTAAAGAATGTGTGCGGAGAGGACCAGCCTGCCGTATCACAAACATGCTGCAGAGGGACACCTCTAGCCAAGGCTTTAGAGGAGGCGACCCCTCTGGTAGAGTGAGCCCTGATACCTACTGGCGAAGCTTGACCATGCACCTCATAGGCCAGGGCAATAGCGTCCCTCACCCAATGCTACACAGTCTGCTTGGTGGCGGGCGCCCCCCTGTTGCGGCCCCCATGGCAAACGAATAGTTGCCCTGACTGGCAACTACTTGCCACTGGCAATTCTGAAGGCACGGACTGGACAAAGTCTGTGAAGTCTTTCCTGCTCCGGCATTGTGAACGGTGTGAACGGCTACGAGAGTGACCAGATGTAAGGTCGAGAAAGGCACCTTAGGCTGGTAGTCAGGATGAAGGTACAAAATTGCTTTGGTCATTCCAGGGGCAAACTCTAAGCAGGCTGTCAAGACAGACAGAGCCTGTAGGTCCCCAAATCTCTTTAGAGAGGTAATTGCCATAAGAAAGACCCTCTTGAGAGTCAGAAGTCTGTCAGATGCTGACTCTAGAGGTTCAAAGTGTGTCTCAAGGACTATTGCTAAGTCCCATGAAGGGGTCCTGGTCCTAGCAGGAGGCCTCAGTCACCTAGCTCCACGAATGAAGCAAGCGAGTATAGGATGTCTCCCCAACGGCACCCCGTCCATCAGGCGAAATGGTGGCCACATAGACCCTGAGAGTGGCGGGGCATATGCCTGCTGACAGTTTTTCCTGCAGAAAGTCCAGAACTGAAGCAATCTGGCAGTTAACTGGATCTGCATTACGTGTACTGCACCATTTTTCAAAGACACCCCATTTATTGGCGTAGATTCTTCTGGTAGAGGGAGCCCTAGCACTTATAATGGGCTCGATAACCTCAGGTGAAAGCTCTGTGTCCCTCAGTTGGTACCCTTCAGGGGCAAAACATGAAGGTTCCACAACTCAGGCCGGGGATGAAATAATGTCCCCTGTGCCTGAGATAGAAGGTCCCTCCTGTTCGGAATCGCCCAATGTGAGCCGTCGAGGAGAGACATTATCTCCGAGAACCATACCCTGTTCTGCCAGCGTGGAGCTATCAGCAAGAGGCAAGACTCTTGCTGGCGAACTCTGTCCAAGACTCCCGGGAGCAGAGAAACCGGGGAAAATACATACAGATGCATTCTGGGCCGTATATGCGCCATCGTGTCCAGACCCAGGGGGGCTGGGTGACTCAGAGAGAAGTAGAGGGGACATTGCACTGTCTGAGAAGAGGTGAAGAGGTCAACTTCTGCCCTGTAAAAACTCACCCAGATTTATTCCACTACCTCGTGGTGGAGTTTCCACTCCCCTGTCGGTATTTTCTGTCTGGACAGTAAATCTGCTCCCACATTCAGTCATCCAGGGATATAAACTGCCCTGAGTGACCAGAACTTGCCCTGGGCCAAGAGGAGAATCCAACGTGCCAGAGAATTCAGCTGACGTGAACGTAGACCTCCTTGATGATTTATGTAGGAGACTGCTGCTGTGTTGGCCACCTGCACCAGTACATGGCAGCCTCTCATATGCTCAAGGAAGTATTTCAGGGCCAGTAATACTGCCATCAACTCGAGGCAGTTGATGTGCCAATCGAGCTGATGCCCCTTGGGCTGGATGACCACATAAGACCGCTCCCCAGCCCATCAGGGAGGCGTCTGTCGTTAGCAGCCTGCGACGACAAGACGCACCTAGAGTGGGACCCAAGGTAAGAAACCCGGGGTCTGATACACATAGAAAGGGAACGAAGCGTGCGGCGTGTAACCCTTATTTGCCTTAGGAGACTGGCCCTTGGGTAAAATCCCCTTGCTTTTAGCCACAGCTGAAATGGTCTCATGTGCAGAAGGCCCAAAGGGTCGCAGACACCATGAGACCTAGTATTCGTTGATACTGACAAGCAGTACAACTTTGACCTAGCCTGACTTTGCTCAGGGTGTTCTGAATGGAAATGATTTGAGCAGGAGACAATTGTGCCCGCATCATGACTGAATTCCATATAATAATACCCAGATAGGTAATTCCCTGGGTGGGAGAGAGAACGCTCTTTTTGATGTTGAGTCTCAGACCCAGAGAAACCAGATGAGCTAAGATAATATCCCTGTGCTGAACTGCAAGTTCTTGAGACTGTGCTAGTATCAGTCAGTCATCTATGTAATTCAGAATGCGGATGCCCCAGAGTCACAAAGGAGCCAGTGCTGCATCCATGCATTTTGTGAATGTGCAGGGTGATAGGGCTAGGCCGAATGGAAGAACCCGATACTAGAAGGCTTCACCCCCGAAAGCAAACCTCAGGAACTTCCTGTGCTGTGGCAGAATTTCTATATGAAAATATGCATCCATGAGATCAAACGTGACCAGCCAATCTTGATGTTGGACTTGTGACACGACCATCTTGACTGAGCAGTTCAAGCCTCGAAGATCTAAGGTCGGACGCAACCCCCCACCCTTCTTGGGAACCAAGAAGTGTTTGCTGTAATAACCTGACTCTTTCTCTGGAAGGGGAACACATTCTATGGCCCCTTTGACTAAGATATTTTGCAGTTCTTTCCACAGTAGACATACCTGCTCCGGTTTTACGGTAGTGGGGACCACTCTGTTGAAACACGGAGGGCGGCGAGTGAATTGAATTCTGTAGCCTTTTTCTGCTGTTCTTAGGACCCACATAGAAATACCTGGCAGAAGTTTACACTCTGCCAGGTTCTCTGAGATAGGTATTCATTTTGACACTCCCTGTTGAGGGAAAGTCGAGTGTTCTGCGTCCTGGACTAAGGCAGGAAGCAGCGGTACACCCAACTTTTCGTTGGAAGCTTCTAACTCCTGAAACACCAGAGGCGGTGGGAATGGAGAGGTTTCGTGGGGGTACCGGGAGGGGTGAAGTGGATGATACATGCACCCTGTCCCGAGGGGAGCTACCCCCACAAGGCTGGGTGCAAGACCGTCAGGGTTTCTTCCTCTTAGAAATTACTCCCCTAATGTCTTGCTTTGGGGGCTTTTGAGGGCGATGAGCCTGTCCCCAGTTTTTATGAGGGGGAGCACGACTCGCCACACTTTGTTTCTGAGCCTCCCTTCTAGCAGGAGCGGGGCAGGTCTGGGTGGCCGACGGCCCCACCCCCTGAGTGCGGCGAGGAAAAAACTGCCCAAATGCTTCCTCATGGCTTTTTGCCTTCTGGAACCAGGAGATAACTGTATTCATAGCGTCCCCGAATAGGCCAGAATGCAAAACCGGGGCATCAAGAAGGAAAACTTTGTCCTTATCTTTGATCCCCGATAGGTTGAGCCATAGGTGTCTCTCCATGCTGACCAAAGCAGACATAAACGGGCCAATGAAGCGTGGGTGCTGACTCCCGGAAGTAAGCAAGGCAAGCGCGAAGCATTTTGACCGAAAACAGATCGCAATACTCGCACCTGCCCTGCCCCATCGCGAGAGCAGCATGCTCTTCCCCCAAACAAACAAATCAAAACTGATGCGTGTCCCTCTCAGCCATAGAGCAGAGACAAGGGAACACACATCGTTTGCCCTGACTTTCAGTCATTCTTTTTTTTATAAATAAGAGAAAAAGAGAAAGGTCTTCTGCACACTGCCTAACAAATTCTAACTCCTAACTGAGGAAAGAAAGTTCTGACAGGTTCGTGATAGCACACACACACACAGAGTGATCTGAAGACAAAAGATCTGATGATGCTCCTGTGACGCATCTGTTTATAGCCCTGCTCCAGATGCATCCAGTGATTACACCGGCAGAGGCTATAAATTCAGGTCAATGTTCATTGACGTGTTGCACACATATTCACAGCTGGTCACACCTAAAGTTGTTCCCAAAGAGCTTTTTCAATGCAGCATTCAGTGTAGCTTTTTGAAAGGGAACACTCATCTGAGTTGATTCTTTACAATGAATTGGTAACACGTAGTAGCAAAGCAGTCCGAATCAGTTGGCAATTCAATCTGAAAAGCTCACACTTGTGCTGTTGAATCATTTGGTGTGTGCTCTTACTTGCCAACACACTCACAAAATATTTTAAAATACAGAAAATAAAGATAACGCTGGTTGCAGTGGATTTACAATCAATGGAAACCAAACATGTAAATGTATTGTTTGCCAGTGATGAGGAAGTTCTTAATTAAGACCTTTTATTAATACATGGACAGCTTTAATGGCATGGCAGGTAAAGATTTTACCACCAAAGGAGTATCAAAGGATTTAGTAGCCTACATGAAAACACATAAAAAACAAATTACCATAGTCATATAGTCATATAGTGAAGTACATAGTAGTACCATCTGTATTGTGGTCCCTTTAAGGACGTTTCTTTAAGGACCTTGCTTACCTAATGTTTCAGTGATTTGTTCTAGGATCGCTAGATTTTCCTCGGGCTGTCGAGCTGGTGATGCACTTTAGTGGCTGTTCAAAACTGCATCTTTGTTGTTGACCTGCTCAACTGACCATAGTGCGCTTGGTATGGTGTTATTAATTTGTTTGTTTGGTAAATTGTTTGGCCAGTGGTAATTATTTGATTTTCGTCATGATTTTGCATTTTTGAATGTGTTGTATTCTATTTTTCTTTAGGAACTGCAATTGTGCCACTGCTGTTTTTCTTTGCCCTTCTGTGATATTTGTAGTTTTCTTTGTTTTGATTTAATTTGTCATATTAATTTGTCGATGGTTGGTGATGCATTTGCTTATATTTTGATTCTGTTCAAAGATAATGCATCTTTAAGTTGTGATTTGGTTGTGTGCATTTATTCTTTTTTTGTAACGAAATGGTTTTCCTTATTTTTTTTTAGTGGACCTCATCAGGGCCTTGGTTGGACTTTGTGGTGGATGTCCCAGTCCCTTGCACTGCATGCTGAGTGAAAAGCGCACCCACAACAGTTTACACCCATTATGTTTTGTGGTGTGGGTGTGTTTGCTTGTGTATGTGTGCTTGTGCACTTTTTTTTTTTTTTTTTCCTTTTGCAGGCAATATTACGGGTGAATACTTTTGTGTATTAGCATGGGCCTGCACCTGTAGCCAATCAGTCCTCCTCCGGTCCACTGTGTGTATTCAGTGTTAATAGGTAAACTGCTACAGTTGGTACTACAGTTGGACCATATAAAGCTCACATAGCTGCTGGATTAAAGCACTCTCAAAATCCCTGCCTTTGACGGAGTGACAGCATGCAGGTACCCCAAATTTGTAAAACCACTCTCAGACTAACACTCCAGCCACAGCCATGTTGATCTCTAGTGGGGACAGCCTAGGTGAACTTTTAGAACACATCAGTTATAATCAGCATATGCTCCCTCTCATCTCAGGGATGATCAAGAAGAGTGCAATCTATGGACAAAATCTGATTTGTTTTAGAGGCCAGAAAGTGTCTTATTGGGGCTGGGCTACAGGCTGCATAGGTTTTGCCAACACACATCGCTGACCTCGCTGACACCACTGCTTTATATACTCATACATCCCTGGCCAGTAGTACCTTTGCCACACCAACTCTGTTGTCCTCTCAATACCTTGGTGCCCATGACCATGATGCAACTGTTGTAACACCTCTTCCCTCAGGACTTTGGGTAGAAGTAACTGATATCGCTGCTCGTCACAATCAGGCTGGAGATTACACTGATGCAAGAGTCCCTCCAAGTCAATCAAGCAGTCCCATTGCTGTACCAATTCTTGGGCTGGTATGGAAAGCGTTCTTCGTTCTAGCAATAACAGGGTTCTGTTGCTGAATATGCTAGCAGGGCCGCAGTAATCAATTGGGTAACCTGGATTGCCCTTAACTCAGGATTTTGTTGTAAACTCGTGGGAAAACAAGGTCCAATGAAGGACAGCTTCTAACCCTGGGGCCTCATCCAAGGGGTGAGGTTGCCTGGAAAGATAGTCAGCATTAACATTTGTTCGGCCAGAATGCTGATGGATGGTAAATTCAAAGGCAGTCATTTGGGCTGCCCATCTCTGTCCAGTGGCCCCCAACTGTGATGCATTAATATAGCTAATAGGGTTATTATCAGTCCAAACAACACTTCTATTCCCCAACAGATACTCACAAAACTTTTCCATCATTGCCCATTTCAAGGCCAGGAACTCAAGCTTCATAGAGCTGTAGTTGGACATACTATTCCATTCTGAGGGGGAAAGAGCTCTACTGGTATAAGCAACTGGCCTTACACTCAGTTATTTTTCTTGGGAGATTACTGATCCCAGGACACATTATCTGGCATCAATCTCCAAAATAAAATGGAGAGAAAAGTCAGCATATGCCTACACTGGTGGAGTGGTCAGGCTTACTTTTAGGTTATTGAAACTCTGTTTGAATTATTCAGTGCAGGCTGCTCCTTTTGGTCTCCTAGCCGCTTTCCTGTTACTTGCACCACAAAGATCAGCAACAAGATGATGCAACGGACCAGACAATTTGGCGAACCCCACGACAAAGTGCCTGTAGTAGCTGGCGAACCCTAGAAAAGATCTCAGCTCTGACACAGTTGTAGGATGAACCCAAGTGGGTACTGCAGCAACCTTCTCGGGTTCTGTGGAAACACCATTCTTGGAGATAACATGGCCTAGATATTTAATTTAGTTCCGGAAGAAACAACATTTCTCTAACTTTACCTTCAGCCCTTCTCTCTGTAGAAAGGACAACACAAATGGGCAATATTCTGATCAATGGTGGATGAAATCACTATAACATCATCAAGGTATAACAACAGAGGTTGAAAATGTTGTGTGCCAAATAGCCATTCTCTGGCTCACGTCTCTGAAATGTACTTGGCGCATTGAAGAGGCCAAAGGGCATATGATTAAACTCAAAAGGCCAAACTGAGTACAGAAAGCAGTCTTACTCTTATCCTTCTAAACCACTAGCACCTGATAATATCTGCTGGTCAAATCCAAGGTGGAGAACTACTTGGCCCCAGACAGAGCATCTAGAGATTCATCAATGCTTGGTAAAAGGAAGGCACCCTGTGTGTATCTTGCTGTTTAACTGCCAGTAATTCACACACATCCGTATGCTGCCATCATTCTTCTTTACAAGGACTATGGGAGAGGCATAGTGACTGCAGTTCTCATGAATCACCTGGGACTCTAAAAGTTGATTTATGAGGGCTTTAACGGTGTCAAAATCAGAGGTGGAAATATGTCTGTATCTTTACCTGATGGGATCTATGTGTGTACTATACTGTTAGTAAAAATTTGGATGTGTATTTGAACCTGAGAAATGTGTATCTGCTTGTCTTTTTATACACAACAAACCTGTACTGGTCTGAGTTAATTGTGAATAGTAAACAAAATTCCCTGGGTCAGATGCCCAGGGTGGCAATGTCAGGCCATTAGTGGTCGAGCTTCGGTCTTAAGGCCCCATGCTAAACAACGTATTCTTTGAATTACCTTGAAGCACCATGTACATTCAATTGTTAATGAATGTGTTAATATATCAAATTACCACGGTAGTAACATTAAGTAACTTAAAGTACTTTGAAGCACCATGTAAATACAAAATAATACATAAATATGGTAAATGCATCTCAAAGTATAATGGTATAAAAATTTGATACCATCAGATACATCATTATTATTGCCCAGATGTGCTCATACACACAAGCAATTTGGCCTCTGATCAGAAGATTACAGTACATTCAGAGATACAACAACAAGACACAGGATACAGGATAATATGAATAGTATATGTTCAGAGTTTGTATACAGGAATGTGCAAATTGAATAAATGGGTATGGGTTTGTAGAGGAAAAAATGTCATTTTTAATTTTTAATACATGGGTATGTATAGGTAACATGCAAAATGTACATGTTTTTTTACATGCACATTTTATTGCGCCATACTGTATACTTTTATACTGTATTGCACTATACTGTACTTTTCTGTACCATGGCTTTTACAAACATCATGTGAGTAAGTATTTTAGATGCTTTGTCTATGACAGTGTGCTCTGTGCATCTGGTTGAAAAAAAGTAGCTTAAATGTAGCAAGCTTCTTCTTACGGAGCCCGTGAAGTGACCTGTGCAAAAAAATAAAAAATAAATCACAGAGACTTTCGCGTGCGCACGAGAAACTTTAGCGTGGGCACGCGTTACAGATTCCGGTGTGTGTGTATAGCTCTTTTCCGATTGCGTCATTGCCATCATTCATTTACTGTCTATGACATTACTGTCATGGCTGAGACACGCTTTGATCTTCCAAAGGACACTAATCAAGCAATAGACTTGCATTTAAGGAATGAGATATTAACCTCATTATAACCTGTGCTTAGCATGTTTCTTTTATCTGAGATCCAGATATAAAATGTATATATTCATACTTATGTAATATTTTTGTGAAAGTGTTTGCATTTGTTACAATTATTTCAAAGTTTAAAATTGAACTGTGAGCAATGCCCCTTGTTTGTTACTTCAACAGTCATAAACTATTAAATTGAGAGTCTCAGTCACCATTCACATTCACTGCATCAATATTCTTTACAATGAAAGTGAATGGTGACTGAGACTCTCAGTCCATAACATTCTGCCTTTCATATCCTTTTGTGCCCTACACAATAAAGAAATTCATGTGATTTAGGAACATTGTGAGGGTGAGTAAATGGCATAATTTAGATTTTTGGATGAATTATTAATTTAATAGTTTATGACTGTTGAAGTAACAAACAAGGGGCATTGCTCACAGTTCAATTTTAAACTTAAAATAATTGTAACAAATGTGAACACTTTCACAAAAATATTACATAAGTATGAATATATACATTTTATATCTGGATCTCAGATAAAAGATACATGCTAAGCACAGATTATAATGAGGTTAATATCTCATTCCTTAAATGCAAGTACAAGCCTATTGCTTGAATAGTGTCATTTGGAAGATCAAAGCGTGTCTCAGCCATGACAGTAATGTCATAGACAGTAATGTCTTTGTATTGAAGGCCAAGTTTAAAATATATCTCTATAAATTCATGCGCATCCATGCTCTCAGTATCTTTGAATAAATGAATGATGGCAATGACGCAATCGGAAAAGAGCTATACATACACACCGGAAACTGTAAAGCATGCGCACGCGAAAGTTTCACGTGCGCACACGAAAGTCTCTGTGATTTTTTGTTTTTTTGCACAGGTCACTTCACAGGCTTCATATCTTCTTGTGTTGGTTGCTTAGCAATTTTTCTGCAGAGCAGTTGGTAGCTTAGCTTGCTACATTTTTGAGCAGCTTGCCCAACACTGGGTTTAGGTGTGGGTGTACAGTTTATAAAATATACATTCCTCTTCACTGTGTTACATCCCATACAGCTGAAAACAACATGGACATTTCACCCAGAAAGTGGAGCTCACATGTGTGCATTCACCCAATAACACTGGGGACAGTGTTTCAAATTTTGGTAAGCACAGACCGATTTAAGCTAAAGAAAAGACACCCTACTGTTTCAAATTTTTCGGTTTGAGATTAGCCTGGAACAGGCTGACATATTGGATTTCAGCTCTTTGTTGAATATTTGATTTGATCAGAGATTCAATAATTAATTATATTTAATTGTTTATCATGCAAAGTAACAATATGGCTTTAGAAGGAATATAGTATGTGAGTATCGATTACTTTCACTGTGGTATTCATGGTGTCCATGTTTTGTTTTGTGTTTTTTGCCCAATTCACTATTCTCAAAATCCTTATTTATTGTCATTATGTGGAAAATAAACCCATGTAATAAAATAAAATATATACAAATGAAGACTTTGTAAAAAAAAAAAAAAAAGTGTGAAGTTGAGTAAATAATGAGAGAATCAGTTTCCATTTTGGGGTCAACTTTTAAGATCAAACTTAAGCTGCAAACAGACAACTAAACACACTATAAGATGTATTTACTATAGAAACGCTGTATTGTCTTTGTTATATAGATCTAGTACATGTGTAAACTGTGATAGATCCCTCTCTCTTATATTTTGTGTAACTAGAAGAACTGAAAATTCACAATTTCCATAAAAAGCAATAGCATGATAAGCTTCAATCTGACTTCCTCACTGCATTTCAGTGTGTGAGGAAATTACAGAACTTCAATAATGGAGTGGTGCTCTGCCTAAAATAAAACTTCCCTGTGGTGCTACTTCAAAGGAAATGTCAAAGCACTCCAAAATGTAGTGCCCCTGATGCCTCTAAAATATTGACACTACTTTGCCTCAAATCCTTTTAAACTTCAACAAAACTTCTTAACACAGGGTTCTCTTCAAATTAAGCTGTCTAGATAACTATAACATGCTTCAACATTACTTTGTTATAATATATATTCTATATATTGTTAAAGGTGAAGTGTGTATTTTCTTTCTGTGCCACTTGCAGCAGCAAATGGAATTGCAATCTGTTTGTTTGAGTAGCACAACGGGGCCAGACATTGGCACAATGTTGATATGAAACTTCACCAATGACATAACTTGTGGCGGGACCACCTGTTTGCTGAACAGTGAAAGATGGGAGAGTGTGTGAATGCAGTCATTACTTTTACAATTCAGTTTTTTTGCTGCTAGTGCCACATAACTACTTTACTTTTAAAATGTCAAGTTAGTGCCATTGCTGTATAGACAACTCAAAAGTGAAGAATGTTTGGTTTTCTCAGCACTAGCTCTAGAGCTTTCTTAAGGTCCCTGGTGATCTATTTTTAACCATATTCATAATTGAAAAAAAGAACCTCCAGGTGCTAGCAGTGTGTGAAGAGTTAAAACATTGCCCTTAGAGAAAGTAGGGCAAAGAATAAAAGAGGTACGATGGAAACCAGAATGACAGGAATGTTTAAAAAATAACAACTTAAAAAAGTGCCCTGATGCATCCAGGTTTTAATAATCTTGTCATGCTAATGCTGTCTGCCATGCTGGATTTTGAGTTAATTCCATTGAGGGATGTGGCTTGGAATGATTGGACATCAGGGGAAGAGCAGTGACAGGCCTGACTGTGCCATCTGCTGAGTTCTGTTCAGGGCCCAGCCCAACAACACACACTTACATGACCCTTAGATCAGGTATGTCCTCCCTCTACACTGATGGACAGATTGAATTCAGATTGAAGACAGGGACTTGTAGTATGGAATGAAAAAGTGGGAGACTGTTTATATTCTCATAGAATCACATTACTAGCCATACATTTTTGCAAAATAATTTTTTATGTGGCTCTACATGGTTTTATATTTCACTGCAGTTTCCTGGTGATAATGAACTAGATGTGCTACAACATCAATTAATTTTATTCCCTTTCACATAAATCACTGGTAAATGTCAAATTATCAGTTCATCTGATTATCAGACATAAAGGTGTCCCAGCAGAATCTTATTTTTTCCTGCATGATTTTGTGATGAATGGCCACTTTGTACAGTAATACTACTTACAGTTACAATTTATGGAACTTAGAAAATTTTGCCACATTAAAGTTCATACACAATAATTTAATTGTCACTGTTTCGACATTTGTGCCGGCTCATACTGTTGTTTGTTCTTCTTACTCGCCCTTTCCACCTGTTTCTCACTGATTGCACTCCCTACTTATCCCTTGTGTTTTCCCTCTTTCTTTGCCAGTTTATTTACATCCTCTTTATACTGACACATACTGTGGCTATTTCTATGTGAAATACCTGCTGGATGTTTAAGAGGGTCTAGGTTGTACAGTTCTGGAGTTCACCAATAAGTATTTGTGTGCATTTATAAATGTGTGTGTGTGCGTGTGTCTGCCTTGAGGAGTGTTTTTCCGGATATCCTGCTGAGTGTACCGTCTGGTTAGTTGTCAGACTAAAATATGCTAGTGTGTCGCTTGATGTGACAACCGGTTGTAAAGCAGGCACCCCTGTGATTGTGTGTGTAAGCATTATTTAGAAATCTAATGTTGCACTTCATGATGGGGTGTGCTGCTGATGAGCCTGAAATTGTTCCCTACATAGAGGCATTAAACTGTGACAGTTTCTGATTGATAAAGAGATACAGATAGAGAGAAGGAGACAGCTGAAGTATAATTAGCTTGATTCACTGATAACATAATGAGGTAATTCATTTAGAGCCTCAAATCTTCATAAGGAGAATAATTCAACCATATATCTATATGTTATTTGTAAATGACTCCTTACTTTATGCCATCTAATAACATTTTTGAACATACAAGAAGATGTTCAACTTTGTAATTAAGTTGCCATCTATGCAAGGCAAAATATACTAAGTAAAACTGATACACCTTATTATATTTTATGATGTCTCCTATTAACTGAAATTAATACCCAAGTTAGAGGTGCTGCACATAATTTGAATTATCCAATTTTTCTGCATTTAATCAAAGAAAGATATGTATAATAATATATGAATACGTATGTAGCAATATATTAAATATTCATATTTTAAAGAAACATAAATATATCTAAAAGTAACATAAAAATGTGAAATCCTTGATAAAACCCCACTCCCTACTAGGCATATGCTACGTGTAATGTTTGTGTGTTAATTTTTGAAAACCTCTTGAAGGTTCTCAGATGAAGCTATATGTGAATAGAGTGATGCTTTGATCACAAACAGACTTCGGTAAAGGACTAATATTCAAGAAGACAGGAAGTGACAGCTCTAGTATCTATTAGGTTTCACTAATGCACAGTGCGCACACTCACACACATACTCATGCACTGTGGGATGACTTGAGATGGTACAAGTATAATTATAGAATGCATCTATGAGTAATGGTCAGTGAATGAATAACTCAGGATTGACTAGACATTATGTGACATCCTCCATGTGGGTCAGTGCAAATATCCAGACAATAAAAATAATATTTTGAGGCACTTGGGATATGACCTTTGGGCCTGATCTGTGCCCAGGGCCAGGGTGGCTGACTGGCAGGGATGATCCGTGATGTTAGTGATTCAAGTGTCTGTGGGGTTTATATCCTTGTGTCATTCAGCTTTAATGGGAAATACTTGTAACATGAGCCATATTTACTGAAACCATGAAAAAGACATGTACATTGATAAAACATCAGAATTTAATTTGCCCAATGCATTAACCCATCAAGTCACATGACTTTATTCATGCTGATGAAATTAGTGCAAAAGGTGAGGTGAAATGTCCGCCCTGTTATTTGGTTTCAACTGGAATTATTAATAAGATCTGAGTGAATATTTAAAGTAACACCACACTTAAAGTGTAAGAGTGTGAGGATGTGTACATGTGTGACATGTTCACGCCATTGAAAACACACATAATGTGGTGTAGCACAATATCAGCTCTCCTGCCTCAAAACTGATTAAAAATATGTCAGTATCAGATAGCCGTTTATCAGTATCTGATAAAATTGGAAGTGTGCTAGTGATAGTCGCAAATCAGTGTCTTGAAGGCTTGTTTATATCTCTGTCTCTGTCTCTCTTGCCGAAGTGTTGCGGAGAGCTTGTGTGTTTCTTTTTTTACCTCTTAATATTTCAACTCATCTGATCCTTGGTACCACAGCAGTTCTCCACTGTTTCTTTCTTTGTGTATGAGATGTGTGTCCATGCAAGCATGTCACGAGAGTGTACGCATGAGAGGAATGCATTCTGTGTGGTACTGTACCCCATTTCATGATTGGAGTGAATGTAGCCATCTGTCCTCTCCCAAGATATATACATATATTTATATATACATATATATATAAAAAAATGGACAAACAATATAAGCTTCAACATCCTTACCAGAAAATATATCCTACCAGTATAGCAATCCAAACAGTAAAAAATAATTAAATCCGTTAGGAGAGGGATTTCACTCCACTGCTGTCCTGACTCCTGAAACCACAACTGGACTGAATGAACAGCTGTCACACTCGCTTCTTGCTTCTCGGATATAACATAAACACACAAGGAGGAATGACGCATACCAGCGATTTCGTACCAAATCCGACCCAACAGCTTAAATTCCCTCAAAATAAAAAAAATATTGTAGACTTACTGTAGTGAATCAGTGTAAAACAAGGACATGGTTTTGAACATGGATTTTTTAATACACTCTCTCAATAATTCACTTTTTTTCATTGTAACAAAAACTATTTTTACTTAATGAGGCTCTAAAGCTGAAGTGTGTATTTTTTTTTTTTTATGTAAATGTTTCCATCTAACTGTTTATTTGAAACTCCTGAACAGACTCACATAGCAATGTTGGCTCAACCAACTGCATGAGTTAAGAGTGGTAATATCTGACCAATTGTAGATCATGGGAGTGTTCCGAAAACTTGTTAAACAGGCATTAGTGGAAAACAAATTTCACACTTCACCTTTAAGGTCTTGTGCTTTATTTTTTAAAAGCGCAAAGCACTATGTGCTACAACCGTGTGGTACGTCTTATCCAATTTTCATGAGAGTGCTAATGCTAAGTGCAACTTTTATGCCAGTGCAAAGCACAAGTAGACAGTAAAATAGTTCTATTTTCTGAGAAATATGTCATTGCGCTAAGACATTATAAAACCAAGTCTATTTTCAGTGCAAAGTTCAAATTCAGTTCATTCGTTTGAAGTTTGGAGATTCCACCAGCAGCTGGTAATAAAGTTCATGTCCAAATTCTGAAAATATGGTGAAACATCAAATTAAGTTTATGACAAAAGCCTTGTCAAAAAAATAAAATAAAAGGACAATAACATGTTTCAAAACAGATACACTTTAGGGAAAAAATGAAAAATAAAATAACAAACAAACAAACAAATAAACTAAATAGTACATATGTATGTATGTTATTTTCCTGTATGTTCTAATATATACCAATCTTTCCACTACATGTGCCTCCAATCTGTTTGATTTAAATAAAAATAAAGTTGTCCTCCAAAGAGGGAGGTTGAAGGCGGGCCAAAAAAAAAATTATTATTATTTTTTTTTTTTTTAAATGTTAATATATGTTAAACTATCTTTAGGTCATGGTTTATTTTTTATAATATGTAGTTTTATTAACACGGTTCGGGAGGAGCAAGTTAATTTCATCCGACCAATCACACAGCCAGAGTAAGACAGCGAGCCACACGTTTACACTATCCTTAATACAGGATAACATTAACTGCTAACTACTGAATATTATCAAATCAAATCAAATCACTTTATTGTCACACAACCATGTACAGAAGTGCAACAGTAGGTGAAAGTCCTGTGTGCAGTTCCAAGCAACATAGCAGTCATGGCAGTGACGAGACATATTACAATTACCATAAACAACATATTTACACAACACAATTTACATATCAAATGTACACATAATTACACAACACAATAATAATATACAATGTACAGTAAACAATACACACAATATAGAATGCACATACAATAAAAATAAAGAGTATATAAAAAATATATATACAGTAGTTGTATTGTGGAGAATATAATTATGACAGTCCAGTGTGAGATATAAGATTAATAAAGTGTATATATTATGTGTAAATTATGTGTATTTTTACAGTTGAGGAAGTTTGAGACGGTAATAATGAAGTGGTTAAAAACAAAATCCAATATTATTTTAATTTTGTTTAACGTGTTTAAATCAATAACGACTGATAGAAGTGAAGTGCGTGCCGATTCAATCACTGTTAATACTAGCCATGATTTGTGTATCAGTAGATGAAAATGATTAGTAATACTTACATTCTCTAGAATTTAACAGAGGCTACATTAATATCCTGAATCACATTTTCAATGTGTATAAAAGGATCATGTCCCATTTATCAAAGACACATTAAAGTCCATATTTCTATTCTTCTAATTCATGGCATTTACACTACCAACTTCTTATGAATGTGCTGTCTTTGTTTATATTGCTGCTGATTGAGGGAATGGATTATATAATAGGATGCAGACAGTGCAATAATTGGAGAATCCGATTAGCCCCTTGCGCATGCAATTTCGCCAAATCAACTTGCGTCTAGACCTAGCGCATGCTTGTGGGAAAATACCAAAACTTCATGGCCATGCCCACTGACTTATTGCATAATGATGCACTTAGCACTAGTGCTCTTAAAACAGGGCTCCCTCGGTTACATTTGTAAAATTCACAACCATCGTATCGGTTTGTTTTTGCAGAAATTTGTGGAAACACAAATCGCGAGTAAAAGAGTTAATAAACTCTTTTCACCCTGTTCCTCACACTATGCTATGTGTATGACTTGTAAGGTGATACATTTTATAACCAACTATATTCAACATGAGAATCAATAGAAAATTATGTGGTTGCCTCAAAAATTATGTGGTTGCCTCAGCAATTGTTTTTTTCATCTCACAACTGCTTTTATGACACTATCAGCTAGGTTTAGGTTTAGGGTAGGGAGGTAGGTTTTGTTTATTTAAAATTCAATAGAGCAAAAAACTATTACTATAACTTTAAAAAACTATTTTGCTTGGGAGAACATTTAACTCAGTTTTAGCGCCACACAGTGGTCATTTCACTTTAGAACTGCAGCGAAAATGTCGCCATGAAATCAGACTGGATTTATTTTAAAAGTATCGTAACTACAATACCCATGTTCAAAAGAGATTAACAAATGTATTGATACTTATTCGCATCAGATTTAATTGGGAGTACTCTTACCTAAGATCTTGGGCTAATACTACTGCATGTCTCACTCATTCAGTAGAGTGATATTCAGTTCTACAGTGCTACCACATGTTGAGCTATATTGCACAGGATACAGAGCTGCTTTGCATTGCATATTAAATTGCGTTGCGCTTTGCAGAGTTGCGCTGTTTCTCTGTTGCGTGCTGCTCTGAATATTGAAGAGAACCCCTTAATGCTGACAGAGCCAGGTCTCACTGGGAGGCTGTGTCATCGCATCACACTGAATTACCCCTCACTGCCTGGGGGAAAACGACAGAACTGCAGCTCATGCCTTTGTTTTCTAAAGCCTTCCTTCCTTTTGTCTTACTCCTGAATGACAGCCTGCGGTACGATGGCAGAGAGGGGGTGGAAGGCAGACGTTTGAGGTGTCTCCTGCTATCACTAGCGCAGCTTTAATGGTATTGTCATAGAAGGGTGTAACAGGAGAGAGAGAAATAGGTAGAGAGAAGTGCTTATACTGAGGACTAATGATGCCTACCATGGTTCGCCGGCACTGAAACTTGATTACTTTTTAGACGGATAACGCATATTTTCTTTCTATAAACATCTTTATAACCATACTTCACCTCTCCACAACCTCTGGTTTATTTTGACTCACACTTTCCATAACCTCATATTCCAGAGAGTAATCTTCAATGAAAGCCTATAGGCTATGTTTCACTTGGCTTGAACCAATCTTCTCTTAATTGTGAATTCTCTGAACATTCTCATCAAATGCTTCAAGGCAATGTAACTGATTCTCTACAAGTATGGATTCAAGTATGGATATCTTTGTTGTATTGGAAGCTGGTTCACAGGAGTTCATTCCAAAGCCACATCATTCTGTTCCGAGACTCGCTAGTAGGAGCGGACAGGCCATAGGGTGAAATCAGACTTTTCCCAGTGGACTGGCCATGAACCAATGCCGATTTCACTTCCCAGTCCGCCCCGTTTGCTAGACATGGTAATTGCGAAAGAGTGTTTACATGGTGCACTTATTACATTGACTAAGTCTGTTCTGGATCATGGCAAATTTGGGGTTTGTAGTTTGTAAAAGGACTCTGTCCTAAAAGCAGCCTTGCTGCCAAAGTAACACATTTATTAGGCTGTAAAGGCCTCGTTGTGGTGTGTTCACACGCTTGCTGCTATTAAGGCTTGTAAACACAGCAAGAGAGAATGTGTGTGTGTGTGTGTGCGTTCACTGCAAAATGCCATTTGAGGAGCTTTTAGCAATGATGGGTTCGGCTCCTCATTGAGCGATCATCTGTTCTCTAACTGTACTTTTTCATGCTATGATACAAAGAAAACACTTAAATGCTTTGGAATCAACCAATTATTCTTCATATTTTGTGGCAATTAGCGTTTACTTTTTGATGTCATGTCAGTTGTCTACCACAGTGAAATACTGAACCATAAGAGAGGTGGATATGAAGAGTTTCCAAATGGCCCTTTTGCAGTGAGTTTTTGAGTTTTTTAACATCAATAACAAAGTGACTAAATCAACATCTTGTCTATATCGCCATTGACATGGGGCCGTATGGATAAAGCCACTTAGAATAAAAATTTAGTCTTAAGAGTGTCAGAATTCTTAGAATGATGCCATTTTACTTTTATAACTAGACTTAAGAATACGTGTGATTCATAAAGTTTCATACGTGTTAAGATGTGGTCACAGCTCCTAAATTGTTTAAGAGTGCTGGAGAGGTCTCCTGAGCCAGTTAGGAGTAGGACAATGACTGTGTTCTGCAGAGACAACACACTCTATAACAAAGAAAGTTGTTGTGAATTAAGCATTTGAAAAAATTAATGGGTTACCTCTCTGTGCTTTCAGAAATCTGTAATAACTAATTAATCAAATCTAAATATCACAAAAATTATAAAAGATCAATTATGAAAATAATCTACAATTAATTAAATTATGATCAGTTGAAGATCTTTGCACTTGCATGACAAACCTCCATCTGTGATGCCACTTTATAGTAGTGAAAACGTATTTCGATAGGAAAAAAAACAACTTAATGAATAATGGTACAGAGCTGCATCTGAAATGAGCCCAACCCAAGCACTAAATAAAACATTTGATAAGCTCATAGTTTTGTGTGGGTTGTCAGGTTCTTTAACATGTTACTTCTACTGTTCAATGTGCTTGAGATATGTTTAACCCTAGCTCATAACTTACATTTACTGATTTATTCGTATTTGTCAATATTATAAACTCAATGTCATGTAAATTTGCATTCCCAGTTTGCAAAACAACTTGTCCAAAACAGCAAGCAAGTCATTATTACTTTAATTAGGCCAACAATAGTCAATAAAATTAATTGTATTAAATAAATAAAAAATAAATATATTCATGGAGTGAAGTAAACAAACAGAGTGCCACAATAAAATATTGTTGATATGTTGAATGTCACATTTTGCAATTCAACTGAACCGTGTATCACTGAAATCTTATACGTAACTGTTATGGTAATTATTTGGTTTATTATCATTTAATTTTATGATTTAAAATGTCCTTCTATTAAATATGTATTTATATTTATATTGCAAGATTTTGCATTTGTATTTTTTGTAGCCTTCAATTTGCACATTGTTTGAGGACAACATTCGTCAATATGTGGAATAATATTTTAAAATACAGGAAATTCAATTTGGCTTTATCATTTGGTTAACCAAAGATTTAATCAACAGAAAAAAATCATTGTTTTATAATGTGTTGTATTAAATCATGGGTGATTTAATGATGTCATACCAGCTGGGACATATTACCATTGCAGGCTCACTATTGACTGATACAGTGTTTGAGGGCGGCCATTTTGGGTCGACATTACTGTAGTCCTTATTTTACGCTTAAGTATCACTCAGTCAGCACCAAAGAATCAGAATTAGACTTTACTGAAAGTTGTTTTTAGCATCTTTATAAAAAGCTCCCATACTTACACAAGTCCTTGTCTTATCAAATAATGTTTTGACACTTAAGTCAAAGCTTAAGGCTATTCTTAGGAGCATTTCTAAGAAGTTTTATGCATACAGCCCCTGGACTTTAAAAGAGAAGCTCATTATACTAGTTAATCTGATATCATCTCCATCCTAGTCAGCTTGTTGATGGTGGAGTTCAGGAAAACACATTGGTGATAAGCTCTGTAAATGCCAGATTCACATGTCTGAGTGTGTTCGCAGATAGAACAAGGATTTCACCATTCTTTCTCTCACCCAAATATGAATTTTTATCAATCTCATTATTGTTCTTTTATGTCATCTCATCCATTTTACTGGTAATTTCTACAAGGTCTAATAGATGCACATTGCAATACCTATTACATTTTAGCTAAATAATTTTTACATGGCTCATTGCTCATATTGTGGAAGTTTACTAGTGCAATGAACACTGGAGGCGCTAAAACAACAATGATTTTTATTCAGACTTACTTTGCACGCTGTTCCTCACACCATGCTATCTTATGACAACACCTTTACTGTAGTGCATGACTTGTAAGGTGATGCATTTTAATGTGTGCACTACATAACCAACTACTTTTACAAGCTTGTTCGAATATCATCAAATTGTGAGGCACAGCTCAACTTATAGAACGTTGCAATTGCTATGCAAAGATATGTGAGTCCTGATCACAAGTGAGCTGAAGCTACACAAAAAGACATCATTGTTTCAGCAACTAGAAAGGGAAATAGTTCACCCCAAAATGAAAATTATCTCACCATTTAATCACCCTCATGTCATCCCAGATGTGTATGACTTTATTTCTTTAGCAGAACACAAATTAAGATTTTTAGATGAATATCTAAGCTCTGTAGGTCCATAAAGGTCCATGCAAGCTGACCTCACTAGGTGGTAGGGCTTTTTGCACAATTGCTTTGGAACTCTATTCTTTAGTCTTTCCGTGATCACACCTCCATAAATGATTTCAAAATCAATCTCAAAACATATCTCTTTGACCTACAGTATATATATATATATATATATATATATATATATATATATTACTCCAGTAGTTAAATGAATGTCTTTGGGTGAGAAACAGATCAATATTTAAGTACTTTTTTCTATAATTGTTTACTTACGGAAGCTCTCTGATGCACGTCCACTAGGGGACTCAGTTCACCCC
Organism: Moxostoma hubbsi; assembly: GCA_032164185.1. NCBI lineage: Eukaryota > Metazoa > Chordata > Actinopteri > Cypriniformes > Catostomidae > Moxostoma > Moxostoma hubbsi. The sequence continues at coordinate 23,187,514 of JAVLUX010000025.1, forward strand.
TGGTTCACCCATCGGTGCTCACGCTGGCATGTTCAAATTAAATACATTTTTTTAACTGCTCTTCCAGTTGTATCGCATTATTTCTCACATGAACATGTCAACATGCTTACTTCATGCAACAGGCAGTGTCAACTGTGCAAATGCATTGAAGAGCATCCGTAAGTATACAATTATAGTAAAAAGGACTTGATCTTGATGAAAAATATTGATCTGTTTCTCACCCAGTGTGATCAGAAATTCATTTAACCACTGGAGTCATATGGATTAATTTTACAATGATTGTCTGTGCTTTTTGGAGCTTTAAAATGTTGATCACAACCCACTTGCATTGCATGGGCCTACAGAGCTGAGATATTCTTCTAAAAATATCAGTTTGTGTTCTGCTGATGAAAGAAAGCCATACAAGCCATCCATGGCTTGCGGGTGAGAAAATCATGAGAGAATTTTTCATATTTTGGTGAACTAAAGCTTTAAGGTCCAAAAGCAGCATAAAAGTAATCCATATGACTCCAGTGGTTAAATCCATATCTTCAAAAGCGAAATGATAGGTGAGGGTGAGAAACCGATCAGTATTTTTTTTACTATAAATTTTCTCTTTCACTTTCAGATGTGAAAGTGAAAATAAACATGTGGCACATGTGACTTTCAGATGAGAAAGTGAATATTTATAGTAGCCACTAGAGTCTTATGGGTTGCTTTTATGCTGCATTTATGTGCTTTTTGGACCTTCAGACTTCTGGCCACCATTCACTTGCAATGAAAGGACATTCTTCTAAAAATCTTCATTTTTGTTCATCAGAAGAGAGAAAGTCATACATATCTGGGATGGCATGAGGGTGAGTAATTGGGTAATTTGGGTGAATTATCCATTTAGGGTTTAGGGTAGAAAGGTCGGTTTTGTTGATTTAAAACTGAATAGGGCATTAATCTTCAAAACCTCATCTCAGAACTGCAGTAACACATATAAGGAGCCATGCAATATCATTTAGCAAAAATGCCACCACAGTCACATTTTCTTTTTCTTTCTTTTTCCATGAAATCATGCTTAGAAAAGTAATTATTGGTTGCTTTCTTAATTTATACAAATTGCACTTATCTTTATTGTCTGCAGGTAAAATGCAGATACTTTAGCAACTGTAGCAAGTGTGACTACAAAAGTGGGTTTATTTGTCATGCCAATAAAGCACACTAAAACTGAACCTGTAACTAGAATGCTAGTAGTTAATTGCTATAATCACTCTCTTCCACTTATGTATCATTCAGCCTAATGGGCTGACCATTTTATTCAGAGCCTATGAGTCATCTTATTCACTTCAGCTCCTCTGCAACACCATTTAGACATGGTAAACAAGTTAACATGAAACTTAGCTGCAGCAGGGTTTCTCTAAAACCAGAACACTCCAAACCAAGCCTTTGCACAGTATATTACAACTTGAGAAAAACATCAGGTGCTGATATGTGTATCCACTTTGTCCTGATCGGAGGCCTTACCTGTAAAATGTGTCTTGTGTAGAATTATGGAAAAATAATTTCTCAATCAATCGAATATTGATCAGGAGTATTCTTTGCTTTTTTCTTTCCCGCAGTCTGCATCCCTCCTTTTGTCTCGGGAAGACAGATGCTGTGTGTCGGCACTCCTTCTATCTGTGCACCCCCCCCCCCCCCCCAATTGTGTAGCCTTAAACTTACTTAATCGAGACCTTGTTTCCTGAGGGAGTGAAGTACAGAAAATAAGTTATTGATTTATTTTACTCCACACTGAGAAAGCAGGAATAAGGGTGGGGAGGGGATTAGAGTTTCTAAGAAGTTGTCATGTCATGTTGTATTCAAACAAACAAAAAGGAACATTTTGTTTGGGGGCTGGGGGCACTTACAAAACATGCACACAAACACATATTTATAATCTATGGCCAAAATGGAAATAATTTAATATTCTCTCCCTAGAACTTAGTTATTGTGAATCTAAAATTTGTTAGAAAAAGGATTAAAATGCAACTGTTATTAAAATTCAGCTGGGGACCTCTTTCTCTATTTATTTATTGTATATTGTAATTTCTCAAGCCAGTGCACTGAAACAACTAAATTATGTTTCTTTTTTTTTTTTTTTTCAATCAAATTAAAATACTCATCCCAACATAAGAGGGAAGAAATGATTAGCTGATTTGTGTCCATGGTTACTGCAGTCTAATTTGTCATGAAAAATTCAGCCAGCATTAGTAAAGGCACAAATTACCGACAACATAATCAGGCTGATTTTACAGACTTCTAATTCTGTCTTATCTCTTCTCTGCTGATTTATGGACTTAAAGGCAGAACATTGTGTTTTGTAGAGATTAGTGAAAGTGTCATTGGACTAAGAGATTTTACAAAGAGCAAAGGTGACTGGTTACCTGTAGAGCAACAAAGATCGTTCTCTCCTACCCACCCATGATGTTCAAACACTCTTTCATGCGGTCTTTCCCTTTCTTCTTTTGTCCACCCTTTTTTCTCTCTAATAATTTCAGAGGTGTGGTGTGTTATTAGCACTGAAATCATGAACAATATTCCTCTGAAATACATCATAATTATAACTGCTGGATTCATTTTAATTGTTGCAATTGGGTTGATTATGCGATCAGGGAGATTACAGAAAATTAACTTATGTCTCTGCACCTCCTTGTGCTGAGTAATTAGGAGATTTTTACCTTTTAATTTTTACAGCACAGATTTATCTGTTACAGTGACCACTGTAATTATCTTCTAGATGACTTTCAAATGATGGACCTGTGATAAGAGACAGTCGGCGAATAATCATGAAATGAGAGGAACTTTCAACCTCTCTAGAATTTCTAGCCAACACCGATCTGCTAAACACTTCAATTGAACAAATTAGCAGTGATGTATTACATTCAAAAACATGGTGCTTATTAAATGACAGTGATAAAGATATTAACTTAAATACATAATGTAAATTATATATTGTATCTTTGTTTAAAACTCTCAAATATGTACAAGCAGTTATTACATTTTATATGTTTGTAATATTTCTATTCAAGAGAGACACTTTAGACATTATATTATATTATATTATATTATATTATATTATATTATCTGAAGCTTATGTCTTGAATAAATTAAATATAACAAACATTTAAACTGTGATAATTGCTAGCACAAATACATTTATTGAGAATTTTGAACCAATTTCCAATGAATCACTAACATTATGTACTGAAGATAATATATTTATTACTGCTGTTTAGAAACACCATGTTTTAAATGTAATAGGCCTATATTATAATAATATAATATAATTGTGGTAATGTGGGCATGACCGAGTGACATCTGTGGAGAGCGAGGCTGGAAGAGGAAAAGCGGTAAGGATTGACACCTGTGGGAAGTCACCTTTAACAGCTGTTTTGTGTTGCCGTGGGAGCTGGAGAGGGTTAAAATGGCAGTCCAGACCGCCAGAGGGGAGAGAGAGAGACACACACTGAGCTTGTGTGTGCATTCCATGTATTATGCTAAAAACACACATCGTTTCAAAGCAGCTTTACAGAAGATTGAGCATTAACAGAAGATAATAACGGTAATATCTATAATGTCTATGAGTCATCATTGTGTAATTAGATAAATTACGATTGTGAATCGTGTTTAAAAATAAGTCATTAACTAATAATTGTACTTATATCCCCAGTGATCAAGACAAAGGCAACTGTGGAAAGGAACACAGAACTCCATAAAATGTTGGTTAATGGGAGAAAAATAACCTTGGGAGAAACCAGACTCACTGTGGGGGCCAGTTCCCCTCTGACTAACATCATTAATAAAATGTCAATATTATTTCTGTATAGTGCAAGTCATGGTTTAAAAATATTAAACTACGTAAGTGTTAAGGAACAGTGTTTAAACAAAGATCTTGCATGAACTGTGGGATTAATGACCAATATCTTTGAAGCCCATCCTGGATTAACTGCAGAAGTTCACATAGATGCAATTGTCCTTGTTAATTGGCTGATGAAGGCTTTTGTTGGCAATTGATAATCTATGCAATCCATTTCAAGAGCATAGTCCATCAATAGACTGAGGTGCATCGCAGTTCAACCTTGCCAGTAATTTTGGTGAGGTTTGGTGGGGTCCATCCTAAATCCAAGGTTCAGACAATGTTATATGATGTATCCCATGTCTTATGGTTGGAGTTGGCATCAGTTCATCCTCTGAAGTCCATCATAATAGACTGAAGTGATGTTTGGCTGGCACCGGCTGCATTTAGTCATCATCACATAGCAACATGTAGCAATGGAGTCCAACACACAGCAGGAATGTTGCTGGTTCCAGTCGGTTCTGGTGACCTCAGGATAGGAGTCCCGAGGTTGAGACAGGGAAACAAATAAAATAATATAAGCATAGATGCCATTCAATTTATTGCAGAGTTATAGATCATGATTAATGTTTCTGACCTAAATAAAGCAGCCTAATTGTGTGTTGAAGGATAAATTAGGTGTATGCCTGGCTAAATAGATGAGTCTTTAATCTAGACTTAAACTGAGGGAGTGTGTCTGCAACTCGAACAGTGTTAGGGAGACTATTCCATAGTTTAGGAGACACATATGAAAAGGATCTACCTCCTTTTGTGGATTTCGATATTCTAGGAACTATTAACAGGCCAGAATTTTGCAATCATAATGTACGTAATGGAATATAGTGTGGTAGAAGGTAAATTAAGTACTGCAGAGCTAGACCATTCAAAGCTTTGTACGTAATTAACAGAATTTTAAAATGAATGCGAAATTTAACAGGTCGCCAATGTAACGATGATAAAATGGGGCTAATATGTTTATATTTCTTGGCTCTCATTAGCACTCTGGCTGCTGTATTTTGAACCAATTGCAGTTTATTTATTGCAATTGCAGGACATCCTCCCAGTAATGCATTACAATAATCTTGTCTTGAGGTCATGAACGCATGAGATCAGCAACAGAGTGTATGTGCCGTAATTTAGCAATAT